>JARHVA010002800.1:0-525000 GCA_037957365.1 Torreya grandis | reverse complement strand
GAGGTTTGGGTTCATAACATTTTTTATGAAAATAATTCAATCATTTGTCCTAAGTGTGATGTTCCTAGTCACATGCTCTAGGATTACCCCAAAAAAGGCTAAGATTTAGAGGACCCTTCTTAGTAGAAGATCATTGAGGTTACACCAAGGAAGGTTTCTTAGATGAATTGACCACTTAAGATTATCTCCCCTTGATCCCCCCTAAGTACTCCCCTATTATAAATCCCAAGTATCTTTTCTCTACCAACCTAAAAAAGGGTTCTACTATAGTCTTTTGATAATGCTCCAAGTTCAAAGCAATAAAGTTGGTTTCTAGTTTAGTCAACCCTCTCAAACATGGGTCCTCATGTCTTACCTTGAATACTCCTCATTCTAATAGATGTAAAGGTACAAAGTATTATAACCCTTTTTCCCCTCTTCTTTCCTTGTTTGACTTTGAGCCAGTGTGTAAGTTGGGTCCTCTGGGAATGCCCCCCATCCTCTACCCTCATCCCTCTCCCCAACTCCCCTTTCCTCTTCCCTCCTAGTCCCCACCCCTTCCTGGTACCACTTCTTCTTTCACTAGATTTTTCCTTCCACCCCCTTCCCCCTTATATCCCCCAAACCTTGTCCTCCCCTACTTTGTGTGCCTTCCCTCCCTTGTCCCTTTAGGATCCTCCTTTGAGTCCTCTACCCCATTCCCCACCTTTATCCTCTAACCCTTTTCCTCCCCCCTAGTTCTACCTCATGGAACCTATCCTCCCTCTTTTTCTCCATTGTACAAACTACCCCTTACCCCTCCCTCTCCCCCTCCCATCTCCCTCCCTTGATCTCTACATCTACCCAAGCCCTAGACCCAAAGCGCCCCCTCTTTGTTAATCTAGACTACTCCCTTCCCCCTCCCCCAAAGCCCACCCTATCCCCCCTCCCACATTCCTCATTGATTGGGAAAGAAGTGGGGCAATGTTTTGAACCTCTCTCTCCCTCCCTAGACCTCCCTAGGATGATGGGATTATCTCTTTCTCAAAAACAAAAAGAGGTAAGAAAAAATTTAATATTTGCATTTCTTTATAACTAGTGGGTAGATCCCTAAGAATGATTACTAAGAACTTAGACAATACAAAAGAGATTTCTAATTACTTTCATCAAACTCTTAAGTTCCAATGTGATAAGAAATGAAAGTACTCTCTTAGAAATTAGGGGTATAAATAACCCCAAGAAATACAAGACTCTCTACAATACTATTTAAAGGTTCAATCCTTCTATTTTTCTCATTCAAGCAACTAAAATGTTTGATCCCACCCTTAAATATAGTGTGGCATGAATCGAGAAAATGCACATGTCGTCTCCTCAGAGTATATAGGTGCCTCAGGTGGCCTAGCTATATTTTAGGACCCAAATATTTTAGGTGACTTGCTATGAAAATCCACTAGTTAAATCTCAATCTTATTCACTAAAATTAGAAGTAAGGATAAATGGATTCTTACCAATGTTTATGCTCCTAATTCCAAATCTGCTAAGAATCTTCCTTGGAGAGATTTATCTAATTTTTGTTAGACCTATTTTAATTGGATATAGATTATGGTAGGTGATTTCAACACTTCTCTTACCCTTGGAAACAAATAAGGTAGACTCATTATTCTCATGGATAATAGGTTGGAATTTAATGACTTCATTTTTAATGCCAGCTAGTGGACGTGGATCTCAATGGAATCCCATTTACATGGTCTAATACAAGATCAGTATAAAAACTAATACAAGTCTACCTTGATAGATTCATGATATATTTAAATTAGGACATTTAATTTTCCATTAGACTCTTCTCTCTACCCAAGATTGGGTTTGACCATAATCCCCTAGTTTTTAAAGCTGACAAAATCTCCAAACTCAAGTACAGTCCTTTTAGATTTTAAATCATGTGGATTCATCATCCAAACTTCACTAACTTCCTAAAATACTGGTGGAAATAACCCTTTTCAGGTTCCACCATGTTCATTCTCATAAAAAATCTTAACTGCCTTAAAAATAAATTAAAAATATAGAATAAAGAATTGTTTGGGGATATATTTCTTGATTCTATTATTGGGGAGCAATAGGGAGATTTTTTGGTAGGTAGACAAATCATAGATGGTATTTTCCTAAATCACAAAGTTATGCATTCCATCTCCAAATCCCCATGATAGGGCATGCTACTTAAACTAGACATTTCAAAGGCTTATGACCGAGTTTCTTGGCATTTCTTGATGCATATTTTAGAAAATATAGGGTTGAATCATGACACTATTAAAATTGTATAGAATTGCATTAACGCCCACAAGTTTTCTATTATTATAAATTGGCACCCAAAATGACTCTTTCTTATTTCAATAGGATTAATATAGGGAGACCCCCTTTCTCCATACCTCTTCATCATTCTAACAAAAACCTTTGGGAGAAGTTTGAGGAGAGCATACAACTAGGTATTGATAAAGGGTATTTTAGTGGCCCAGGATATTGATCATATCACCCATCAATAGTTCACTAATGATACTATTATCTTAGTAGATGATTCTATCAATTATTATAAACATATTAATTGCATTTTAAACAGCTACTAAAAAGTGTCCAACCAATGCATCAACTTTGAAAAGAGTTTCTTTTTCTTTATCAACACTCCACCCCTTTAGCAAAGAAGAACCACCAAAATCCTTCACTGTCAAGTGGGAAAATTATAGAAAACCAATTAAGCATTCCTCTTTTTTCTATAAAAATGGACTCCCAACTTTTGAACCCCTTAATTGATCACATCCAAAGGAAATTAGTGGGTTGGAAAGGACACCTCTTTACTTAGGTAGGGAAATACCAACTCCTCAAGGCATCTATTAAGAGCATTCATGTATACCCAATGTTTATATTTAAAACACCATCTAAAATTATAACCAAAATTGAAAAAATATAAAAAAAACTTTGGTGGAGAGGCACTGAGAAAGATTTAGATTCAATTTGGTTTTGCGTGAAAAAGTCTATCTCCCAAAAGCTAATGGAGGCCTCAGCCTGAGAGGTTCAAAATCCATGAACAAAGCCCTGTTGGAAAAAATGGGCTTGTGCTTGATAAAGGAGATTTTTAAATGGAAAATAATACTAAAGGATAAATACCTAGAAGGGGTGGAAGAGGATGACTTCCTATGGGAAGAAGGCCCTACTAATAGATTAACCTTTTGGAAAGCCATAACCAGTTGCAAGGACCTTTTAAAGAATGGCATCTTATGGAAAATTGGAAATGGTAATAAATTTTATTTTTGGGAATATGCCTAGATATCCCCCACCCCCCTCTCCACCCAGAGGACTTGGGCTAGGTGGTATAGGTAGCTTAAGCAAAGATGGGGCTCCAAGCTAAAGGATTATAAGTAAATTAAGTGAGGAACAAAGTGTTAGAAAGTCCTCCCTAGTGAAGAATTAAAACTAAAAGAATCTTAAGCCATTCAAAACCTCAACCTAGCTTTATGATAGGTCCAAATTCCTTCCATCCAAAAATAAGATCACTTTTTTTGGTGGGCAAAAGACAATGGCTCCTAATTTATGACCTCAATACATGCCATTGACCTAAATTTGGAAAGTAACTATAATCTCTAGAAAAAAAATAGTAAATCACCTAACTCCCAAAATTAATTTATGTTTTTGGCTTGTGGTATATAATAAAATTCTAACTATGGATAAATTAGCCAAAAGGGGACCGATTATCCCCAATAGGTGCCCTATTTGTCAAAGTGTAGAAGATTTTATTCACCATCTTTTTCTAAAATTCCCCCTCAATATGACCTTATTTAATTGATTATTAAATCATCTCAACATAACCTAGGTCAAACATAAAAATATCTTAGATCTCATTATGTAATGTAATCCCCCCTAGATTATACCTTCCCTAGTCTTCCTTTGTCATCTTTCCCTTTCTCACTAATTTTAGTGCATATAGAAAATTTGTAATGACGGTTTCTTCTTCAATAAAAGGCACCAACTGAAGGGAGTCTTCCCTTGTCTCTACTAGACCATCTCAAAAAACTATAAATCTTTCCCACCTAAATACAAATATCCTTCCCCCCCTCAAACCTAATAATTATCAAGGATCTTCAATAGATTTTATGATCTCCCTTAAAAGAGTTAATCTATAAGCACACTAAATGGAAGGCTCCTCTGGATGGCTAGGTGAAACTAAATTTCAATGGTGTTTCCAAGGGAAACCTGGGTCCTATAAGGAGATGAGGAATTATAAGCAATTATAAATGGGAGATGTTGGTGGCATATACAGGTCCCATGGGAAATCAAATAAACCACCTAGTTGAGGCCAAAGCAGCTATCTGGGGCATACAATTGGCATCAAGCATCAACCAAAACATGATCATTATTTAGGGAGATTCCTTTAACATAATTAATGATTGGGAAGGAAAAACTATACCCTCCCATAATATTAAGGATATAATTGATTATTTGAATCATATTCTAAATGGTATACCTCATTTTCAACTCATACACAATTATAAGGAAGGAAACAGGGTGGTTGACCTCCTTGCCAACATTAGAGTCAATCTCCACCTTTTAAAAAACTATCATAATGCAGAAAGTATCCCCTATAATGTCCTTAATTATATCCATAATGAAAGTACCAATGTGGATCAAAAAAAGCATCCCTCTGCATGTGCATATTCTCACCTTGATGGGGAAGATCTCAATTAAGTTGATCCATAATCATTTCAAATTAATGGGCCTTAATTATTTTTACTAACCCTTGATAGGACTTCCCACTCATTTATGCCTTACTCTTTTATACCCCATTCAGAAACTTCATCTCTCCCATTTTGACTCTACTCTCTCAATCCCATGGGTGATGATAGAGATCAATTGGAACTTACATCCTGTAAGGAGGTCCATGAATAAAAGAAAGTTTGGAAGAAGCTCAAAAAAGGAAGACTCACAAAATTTATGGAATGAGTCACTAAGAATAATGCTGAGATTGCTTGAGACTTCATGGTAGCTTGGACAAAGTGAAAGTTTTCCATGCACGGTATCACCATTAATGTCTTAGAGGAGTTCATCAGTGATTCCAAAAGAATGTCATGTGTAGGTGATAATTAATTAAATAACTAGTCAAAAAATCAACGGTCCTTATAGTGGTTCTTAAGAATAAATAATTTCATGCAAATGGGAAAAAACGGTTTCTCATAAGATGACCTCCTACGCTACTAGCCCAAAATTTGCCTTTAGATCATGTGATATATGACATTGGAAGGTAAATATACACTACTATTTTCTCACCATTTTTTATTCTCAATCATTTCATTGGGTATAAAATTATTTTTCCCTATTTCTTGATTAAATCCCTTGAGAACATTATCCTACTTCACCAAGTAAATGATACCAATCCCATTCTTCACTAAGGTCTGATCCTCCTCCTTGTTAAGCATAACCAAGACATTTTAGGCAAGGAGGTCCCCTTGGGGGTTCCTCTTCTAGGGAGGATTACTAAGAGGACTCCCCAATGGAGGATCCTATCGAGGGATCCCACTAGCCTTCAGACTGTACCCCCCAGAATAGCTTATCATAATCCCCCTAGATTACCTCCCTCTCAAATTTTTGTTTATCCCCAAACTAAAACCTATTAAAATAGGGACCCCTAAAAAATCATCCTAGAAAGGGAAATCCAAGGTTACAGAGGAGATGTAAATAACAAACAACTATTGGAAAAATTTAATTCAAAGGTGAAACAAGCATGTTTTGGCCTAGCCAAACTCATTCAATATTGGAATGCATTACATAGATAGGCCAAAGAAATAGTTCAAGCCTTTGTTTACTCTACTTAGCCCCAACAATCCTTTGTTATGATATGACTTAAGTTTTTAAAATCCCCCCCCTCATGTCTCCCATAAGCGCCCCCCCCCCACCAAATAATATCTCATACAAGTAAAAGGTAAAAAATGACCCAGAATGATCCTCCCTGATGAAGTGATTGAAAGCCTTGAAAACCACACTCAGGCTAAAGTTTCAAAGGACAAATCTAACATCCCAAAAAAAGACAATATTGATGTTGATAACCCTCAGGAGGGACCTTCCTCCTAGTCTTTTTATGTTTTCATGTTTTTTACTTTCATTCCAACTACTGTTTCTTTTTACTTTTTGTTTTCTTAGCCCTAATTGGCCTGTTTAAACTTTTATATTTCACTTTTGTGGTTCTAGGTCCCTGTAAAACTTGGCTTTTACCATATCAAATAGAAATACATCAAATTAAGTAATGAATCAATACACATTAAGCAATAATTTCAAATGTTGTAATAAAAATGTAATCCATAATTATCTTACAAAATATAATGAAAATGTATAAATATAGATCATAAAATTGTAACAATAAAATAATAAAATATGTCTCTAATAGTTCATAGTTAAACTATATCAGCATAAATGAATTAAATGTAAGTCAATTAGGGTGATGATCTCCTCCCCCACTTGGAAAAGAATCATCCATATGATCAAAATAGCCAAGAATAATGTTTCTTGAAAAGACTCTCATCTTCCTAATTAACACTTCTTTCTGATAGAGGATCCCATTGAACAAATAATAAGAAAATCTCATGATTCCTTAATTTAAGGATTTGATTATCTAGGATCTTCACTGAATCCAACTGCATCTTTTCCTCTTCTAAAACTTGAATATGATTACAATCCAAAACATGAGAAGGATAAATAATATACTTTCTCAATAAATAAACATGAAACACATCATGAATCTGAGACAAGGAAGGTAGAAAGACTCATTGATAGGCAATAAAAATAATTTTTCCAAAATTTAAAAGGGTTTTACAAATTGAAGGGTTAGTTTGGAAAACTTTTAAAATTTAATTGAAATTTTATATAGTCTAACACATAGGAAAACCTTGTTTCCCACTTGAAATTCACATGGTGTCCTTTTAAAATCAATATAACTCTTTTGCCTATCTGAGGGAACCTTTAAATTTTGCCTTTTAGTTTCAATTTGTTTATCATAATATTATAAAACATCAGGACTAACAAAAGTCTTATTTTTTAAAATTTCTCAACCAAGTGGAGTTCTACACTTATGACTATAAAAAACTTTGAAAGGAGCCATTTTAACCACTAAATGGTATGTATTATTATAATCAAATTCAACTAAGTATAAATAATCTTATCATTTACCTTGTTGATCCATAAAATACATTATTAACATGTCTTCTATCTATTTCCAAGTGATAAGATGAACTAAAATTCAACCTTGTACCAAAAGTGGTAGTTAGAGTTTTCAAAAACCTTGAATTAAAAATTGTGTCTATTACAACTAAAATAGTATCATCTTTGATTTTATGTTTTTGTAAACCAACTATAAAATCCAAAGGAAACATTGGCTACTTACCTTATGGTATTTCATGAGGGTAAAATAATCTTCTTGGATAACATTATTCAAATTTCACATGCTAACATTCTAAACATCTTGACAAAAAGTTAGCAACTTCATGTTTCATTACAGGCCAATAATATATCCTTTTTAGTTCATGGGTCATCTCCATGACACCTAGATGAGCGAAATGAAGTGTTTCATGCACTTGTTTCAACAAAATAATACTTAAGTCACTAGACTCGAGTACATAAATTATATTTTTATGTCTGATTAAACCATTAGAATCAACTAAAAAATTAGAAAATTTCTTTTTAACAGGTTTGTCATCCAAATTTGCACTTACATATTGGAAAATCTTATCATAACATTATTGTTCTAATAATTCAATTCTTGAATTATTATGAAAAACATATAAGGTATCAAGATACATGTGTTGGCTAAGTGCATCAACAACCCAATTCTCCTTACCTTTCACATATGAAATATTCATATCAAAATTACATAAAAAATTTATCCATCTATGTTGGAGAGCATTTAGATCATCCTAAGAAAATAAATATTCCAAACTATGATGATTATATTTACCTCAAAATTCTTACCTAGTAAAAAGTGTTTCCATTGCTTCAAAGCATGAATAATGGAAGCAAACTCAAGGCCATGAGTGGTTAAATTGTTCTCATGGTCCTTCAAGTTTTATGATTCATAAGCCATAATTGAGCCATCTTAAGTTAACACACCACCCAAGCTATCTTTATATGCATCATCCCATATTTTAAAATTTACAAAAAAAATCTAGTATAACAAGTAAAGGTGTTGAATTCAATAATTATTTAAGATTTAGAAAATCTTGTTCACATTCAACACTCCACATAAATTTCTTACCTTTGAACTACAAGGATGTTATTGGGTTACCCAACTTATAAAAAAATCAACAAATCTTCTATAGTAACAAGCCAATCCTATAAAATTAGGTACTTCATGTATGTTTATAGGAGTAGGTAACTCTTGAATAGATTTAATATTTGTTAGATCAACAATAAAACTAGCCTTTGATATAATATTATCTAAATAGTGGATCCTAGACTCAAAGAAAGCATATTTAGATAGCTTACCAAACATTTTATGTTGTCTTAGCCTTTATAACACTAAGTGCAAATGTTGTTCATGCTCAGTTGCATTCTTAGAATAGATCAATATATCATCAAGGACTACTAGAATAAATGTGTCTATAAAATTATTTAATACACTATTCATGAAGTTTATAAATTCATTAGGTGCATTATATAAACCAAAATTCATTATAATAAACTTGTAATGTCCATACCTTGTTCTAAAATTATTCTTATAAATATCTTCTTCCTTGATCCTCAACTAGTGATAGGCTAATCTTAAGTCTATCTTTGAAAAGATAAGCACATTATTCATTTGAGAAAATATATATTATATCCTTGGTAAAGGATAATAATTTTTAATATTAACCTTGTTAATCATGTGATAGTCATCACACAATCACAAGGTTCCATCCTTCTTTTTCAAAAAGACCACTAGTGCACCCCAAGTTGACATGCTTAGCCTAATACTACCATTTTTTAATAGTTATTATAGTTAAGCTTTTAGCTTATACATATCTAATGCATTCATGTGATAAGGTGCTTTAGATATAGGGGCTACCCCTATATTTACATCAATATAAAAATTAAATTCATGTTTAGGAGGCAAACTAGGTAGTTTATCTAGAAAAACATCATATAATTCTTGCAAAAATTAGTATTCCTCAAATTCCATTGTTGTTTTAGGTGTAATTTCTTTCAAAAAAATAACATATAGCTTACAACCTTGATTTACTAATTTATATAGTTGTAAGGTTGATATTAGCTTATGTACTTTCAATTTCAACAAACTTTGAATTTCCATGGGCTTTCCCAATTCATTACAGTAATATACCACTTTGCTATAGTAGTCCAAATTGACTTTATGTGACTATAACCAATCCATGCCTAAGATAATATCAAAATATATAAGAAGAGTTATAAATAAATTAACTTGGGTTTGAAAATCACTTGAGTCCAAATTTACTCCATCAAAATACTCAGTAATTGGTATGTTTTTACCTTATCCAAACTCAACATTCCAACCATCCTTCAAAGGCATTGGATTCAAATTACAACATGTTACTAACTTAGGATACATAAAACTATCAGTTTCTCCTGAATCAAATAGAATTGAAATAGAAAAAATATTTATTTTACCTATGATTTCAATAAGAGTTGATTAAAAATTAGTGTTTCTATTATCCATAGTTGCATACACTTTATGATTATCTGATTGACCAAAGTTAAGCTTAGGACAATATTTAAAATAGTGTTTATCTCCACACTCCTAGCATATTATAATTATTTGCATCATCATTGGAATAGTGTTGGCTCTATTAGTAGGTAGATTCTGATTACCTTGAGTCAAACTTATTTTAAAATTAGTAGTTTTAGAAGAATTTGAATTCTTAAAATTATTATTATGCCCTTGAAATTTATTGAAACCACTTATACTCCTTGTAAATCTACATTTAGAATCATATTTCTTAAAATTCTTAGAAGGGTACATATTTTTACTCTTAGATTGATGTATATTTTGTTTAAAATCTTGTATTTCTTTTTGATGGGCCTTCTCTATTTCTTCTATCATATGAGTTGGTTGAATATCCATAGTTAAAGTCTTAGGATTGGTTATATTCACATCATGCATTAATATTTATTTCAATCCCAGCTTAAACTTAGTGACTTTAGTCTCTTTGTCATACATGTAATTAACATGACACAACAAATTCATAAACTTGTTCTCATACTTAGTCATAGCCATTCTCTTTTTTAAGCAGATAAAAATCAATTATTTTTGGTTCTTTAAAGTTGGAACTAAGATACATCTTTTTGAACTACCTTTCAAAGGTAGGCTAGGTAAGAGTCATTAGATGGTAACCTTCTAATACACATAGATGGTTCCACCAAAGAGTTGTATCCCCTAGTAATTGATATTCTACTACTCTTTCCTTTACATTAGAGGACATGTTATACATATTAAAATAATAATATAAGTGTACTAACCATGTATCAGTTATATCACCTGATTCCTCACCTCAAAAGGTTGGTGGATGCAACTTCTTCAACTCCTTAATGATATGATCATCCATATTACCAAAGTTATTCTAAATTTCCAGTTCATCAACTTGTCTTTCATCTCAAAATGTAATTTATTTAGTTGGAACACCTTCTAAATTTTTCAACCTCCATTCTTAGATGTCTAATTTACATTGAATGGAATTTAGCACAGTCATAATTCCATTCAAAACTACTTCATGGTTAACATTAGGATTGTTTTTTTCATGGATAAGGCCTTCATCATTATTATTAGCATTATTAAGAGGTGGTTCATATCTCTCAATAGGTTTGGCCCTATTAACTTGAACTCTTCCTCTACCTGGGTTAACAATTATTGGGTTATTGTTTTTTATTCTAGATCTTGTATTCACCATCCTGTGGTGAAATAAACAACTCAGTAGAAATCACCAAGAAATACTTTCCAAAGTTCCCTATAGAATTAAACTATACTCTAATATCAATATGTCACAACTACAATTTTTATAAACACATAATTTGAACAAAATAACAAAACAAATTTCACCTAGAGTTTAGCATAGAAACACGTAATGAGATCCATAATTGTGTTATAGCCAACACAAAAACTAGACCAAATGCATAACACTTCAATGATTTATTTAGGAAGTATTTTCACCACCTAATATTTGGATATAATTGGTTCTATGGGGTCTTACCCATTCATATCTATATATGTCTTCCTAATGGAGTCATTACTAATTTAAGACCTTACTTGAGTACATGTACAGTCTAAAAAATAACCAGTACTTCAAGGGTAGTTTCATTAAATTTTAGTAAATAGTGGTAGAGTAAGATAAAATTCAATAGAAGAAACATCATACTAATCTTGATTAATTATGATTTACCAATCATAAGTAGTAGGTAGAGATCAAAGGAAAAGGACTATTTCTTAAAACAAAGCAAAACATTTGAACAACTTTTCATTACACAAGAAATAAGCATATGAAGTTTGATATAATAGTTACCCAAATTATGCAAGCTTTGAGGGATGTTTCAGGAACCTGTTTTAGTTATGTTTAGTAACATCTTGCCATTTAGAAATAGTGTAAAATTTCATGTCAATCATGCCTAAGGATTCTATAATTACTTAGGTTAGATAAACCATTCCATTATTACCAACATATATGCCTCACGAGTTAACTAACTTGACACATATTAAAATGCTCATAGACTAAATAAACTTATGTTGAACCTAGCTTAAATCTTGTTCTTACAGATCTAACCATTAACTTAATTCCATGATCCTAGCCTAAGAATTTATTGTATTTCTTACTTAAATATTAAAGCCTACTTAAACTTTAATTCCAAGATAGATTCTTATTATAACAATATAATTCAACAACCTATTTTACCATTTAAAGACAAGAAATAGTTATTAGGTATTCAATGGTCTATTCTAAACATAGAGCATTTGTTCCTCAAACACAATATGCTTAGCTAGGAATAGAGATGTTCCTTTTATAACTTACCAAATAATTACATTATTGTCAATTTAACTTCATCATAGCATAGGATTAACGTAATCTTACTGACAATTATTTATAATGAATTAGTTTAGGAGCTACCCATTAGTCCATGGCATGTAATAATGTTTATCCATTAATAGTGAAAATATTCTCTTATATGAGATAAGGACATATTAATTACTTAAGTGCTTATTCCAACTTAGTCTTTATCACATAATCCATCGAGTTATAAAATTATTTCACACAAGTATTAAACTAAATTTAATCCATTAATTTACCAATTAAATTATAAGGAATTTAGTTAACTAAACCTTATAGATATAGTCCAAACTTTAATGATGTCTCGATAATTTCATTATTTAATCTATGTCACAAATAGGTTTCATAATTTTAAAATTTTATTTAATATAACTTTCAACTTCACCCAAATTACCACATTAAAAAACTTATTACAAGTAGACATATTCAAAGAATAATGTCACTTAGCTTATATAAGCTTATGATTATAAAGAATCATACAAAGTAACTTTCACATATTAACATTATGTCTCAATTTCTTATAGTCTATGTAAGGAAGGAATCATGCCATACTTAAGCTATATTTTTCATCTAAGATCAAACACTAGTATTTTCATATTTAAATAACCAAGTAATTTCCTCATTTAGAATACCAATGATTTACAAGTACAATCAAAGAAATGAATACATTTACCAATCATGAGTCAACATAAAACCAATATTATATAACAACTCAAGATTCTATACTATTAAATTCAAATTCTCAAACTACTTAATCCAATTAAGTGTTTATCTACCATTCAGAATAAAAACCTCATAACTATTTTCATATAAAAAATTATTCATGATCAAATATAAACTCATATTAAACTATTAGTTTTAGATTACTCAAATAATAAAATGATCAACATTGACTATGTCATAAAAAAAACATACATGTCAATGTTACACCACTTTGTATTAAATACAACTAGGATGAATAACATGAATTATAGCCATAAGAATTACATAACAATTACAATTAATTTTCAGCCAACTGTTATAACTCAAAGTAAAAAGAAAATAATAAAATCATTGCATATAATCTAATAAAGCTAATCCTACCTCACCATTCCCAATGAGCCCAACCATAAGTGTCCCTAGACCACCCCAACCATCAATTGGATACAGATCAGGGAAGCAAATAACCAATGGAGAAAGGATTATGAAATAAATTGAGCTTGATAACATTAAAAAAAACAACCATCTAAAACAAAATAAAAACACATAAACCAACCCACCAATATCCATTAACTTGGTCCCTGATTATGAATATAACTCTCTTTTCAAGCTTCTCAATTTATGGGTAATATTTTATGCTAGAATAAAATATGGCTCATAAATATGTTAACCTATGTGGTATTCATCTTCATATACTAACTTAATAGACATTTATGAGTTAAAATAAAACTCGTAAAATGAAGATAACAATCTCAGCTAATTAAGAATAATAAATTAAAACTTACATAAAGGTACAGGTCACATTATGGACCAAAATTGACTTTATTAAATGTAATAAAAACTTAAAGTTCAATTTTAATGATTTACTAAATTAGAATAAATAAAATTATCAACAAATTAATGACCTCATAAATAAGTCAACTATCGTAAATTGATAATGATTCCAATTATCATTTCCATAATTAATTCTTTAATTCAAAATGATTTCATAACCTTGGGTCAAACTAATAATGACCACATAATTCAATCAAAGTTAAAAATCATTCAGATAGAATCAAATAATAATAATAATAATAATAATAAATTATTTTCCAACAAACCCTTGCAATCATTTCTAACCCTATGGGGACTCAACATGGTCATTGCCCCCATTTTTGGTCATGGTTTGAAATAATCATCAAGATTTTCATATATATATATATATATATATATATATATATATATATATATATATATATATATATATATATAATATTTTTAATTTATTTATTAACCCTGACTATACTAGGTTATAGTTTTAAAAAATAAAAAACCAAATCAAAAAACCCAATTCACTTATTAACTCAGTCATAGTCATAGGGCTTCAAATAATCATAACATCCCAAACAATATAACGTAATAGAGCCAAAAAATATAGTCACTTAATTAAGGTCATAATGGCTTTAATATTATAACCATGAACTCAGTCAAGGGATTAAACTAAATACAAAACATACATAGTCAATAAAACCCTAACTATGGGTTTATAGAATAAAACAAACATTATCAACACCCAAAGTACATATATTTATTTGTGGCCTAAAATGACTCCATAGAGTTCTTCAATCAAAATAAAGATGCGGTGACTATATATAGTCACATTAACCAAAGACAAAGCCTCAAGAATATGAGTTTGTAGTGAAATAAAAACTTATTCCATAAAATATACTTGAAGTGATTCAAACATAGTCATACTAAAAAATATCCAACAAGAATATTAAACATGTTTCACCTAGCCATTCATGGTCACCATGTACAAAACAACAAAACATAAAAACCAACTTTATGGCCCTAATTAGGGTTTTACCTAAAAATAAACAAAATAGTAATTAATGCCAAATTGTATAGATAAATCCCTAACATTATTTTCCATTAAAATACATTCTAAAATCAACAAAAAGTTCTAAATACATCACTTACTTGGTTGATGGAAGCTGACCATATAAGATTTATATTCTCTTGCATCCTTCAAGCTCAATGCCATAAATTAGCACTCAAAATCCTATATCTATTCAAACAAACTGGCCAAATAACAAATACAAAAATAAACCTTAGATAACTCTACACAAATCATGCATGGTCATCGAGATTAATGCATCAAACTACAATTCCAACCCTCAAAAATCTTCATGTGGAATTACCTTATATTCCCCTTGGCCACCATGCCAAAAATTTTGGTAAAGTTTTCATAAGACTTCAAGATCTCCAAGACTGAGTCCAAATTAAACTTAACAAAACCTAAAAACCAAATGAATCATCTTGACCCTCTAAAACATGGTAATTTGAGCCAATGCCATGACCCCTAAGTCATTAGCTTCAACAAACAAAATACCAACTAATTACTAATTCCCTAATGTGGGTGGATTAATCTAATAAAAATTCATCCAAGAAAAACCTTAGGTTATAAACATGCCAATAAAACATGTAAATCATGGTCCATTTAACAATGTTAAAACATTAGATCACAAGCTAAAATAAAACATAGTTAAGATAAATCAGATACAAGTCTGCAACTGTATAAGGTTATTTTGAAATGTTAAGTTAATGGCCTTAATATAAATAATAAATGAAGTATGATGATCAAGATCAAAATAATAGTTAAATCAAGCAATCAATTATGTGACCAAAATAGACTATAGAATTTGACAATCAAGGATTCTATTAAAACACACAACACTATAATGACAAAAAATGATAATATAAATAAGCAAACATTAGTCACCAAATAATTATGACTAAAATAATGATGATCTCACAAATGATAAAATTATGTTTTCACAAGCATAAAAACTCACTCACATAAACTAAAAATTAAATTAATCATAAAATGATAACACAATAGTTAACTAATAAAAAAATAATGACTAAATCATTAATATCAACAAGATCAACTTTACATTAAAATTTATTGTTTTGTTTATCCATGTTATTTCTCCATGTTTCCCTACTACTCAAGTCTGAACACAACCTAGCTCAAGTACCTATCCCTATAATCAAAAAAAGACTATCAATACCATCTAGACTTCTAAGTATAATTAATGCAATAACAACATTTAAATAATGCATCAAACTGAATAATGAATCATTACACATTAAGTAATAATATCAAATTTTATTATGAAAATATATCAATGTAGATCATATAGTTATAACAACACAATAAAATAATTAAATATGTCTCAAATAATTCATAGTTAGACTATATCAACACAAATGAATTAAATGCAAGTTAATTAGGGTCATGATAGTTTTCTAGTTAATGGAACCTGCATGGTTGAACTAAAAGTTGTTGTAGGGACTATAGTGGAAGGCATAGTTTAAATAGAAGACCTAGCCCTATATTACTTATATACTTATAACCCCTTATAGTACTTGTATCTAATGTTATTTTACAACCTTATTATGTCCATATTCAAAAGTGATGGTCTATACACCCTGGTGACCTGCACTAGCAAATAGGAATGTTTTAACTTAGTGGCCCTAAGTTCTTCTTGAAATATCTCCACCTCTATGACCTTATTTCTACCAAAGCCAAGCTCTTATTCAATTTATTCTAGTGTACATCCCTAGAGCCTTTACTTAAAATGGGTTGACACCTACTATAGCAGTTGATAAAAACTAGCCCTACTTATTAATTTTCCTAAAGATTCAAGGTCCTAGGAAAGTTTCAACTCATCCAAAAATTTTAGGACTTGTTTTTCCTATTCTATAAATTTATGAATCAAATATTTCATGTTTAATACCCACTCTCATTTTTTATATCCTAATAACCACCATATTGAGATCATTAGATGCTTCTAATGGTATCATAAAGTTAAGATGGTTTAAATCCTTATTGATTGTATATAATACAAGTAAATTCAACCTATTTTCATCTTATTTCAAAGAATTAAATAATTTTACCATTTCAACTATGTGAGGGGAAAATTCATCCCTCATAGAATCAATAGTTTCCAAAATGTTGTAAATCATAGGATAAAAATTCTATACATCACCTTCAATTTTACTAGGAAAAATGAATGATTTGTTATTGTTATCTTACCTAATCCAACCCTTACTATAAATCGTGTCTAGCTTTATCTATGCCCTCATGAAGTTATAATAGTGCCTCTATATTTACCTATAGGTAGGCCTTGAAATACTCATTATACAAAGATTATCCAAGTCTCTTAGTATTTATCCTTGATAATGAGAACACATCCTACCTCTCCTCTAAGACTAAGACTCTACTAGAATCATCTTGTATCTTCCTCTTCCTAACCCTCTATATTATAGCCATTAATTTTTAAAAAATAGATCTCATAGTGGGGTGTTCAATTATTATTAGATTGTATCTTTGGTAGGTTTAGTCTTCTAGGTCTTTAGCCCATTTTGTAATTACCAACTATGTGGAATTTACTTATTTAGTTTCCTTATAAGTGGTCATTGTCAAACCATCCCCTAAATATTTCATTACATCTTTTTCATATAATGGGTCTGATAATGATAGCTAGATGATCTTAGACTAGTCTACATCTCTGAACCTAGGCATTGGATGAACAACATAAGTAGGATTTTCCTTCTTGGATATGATAGAGAGAGTAATGGAATTACCCTAGGTAGTGGTGGAAGAAGGCATAGGTAATCCCAATTGAGTAGAAGATGCATGCAACTAGGCACTAGCAAGGGCTCCCCTGGTCTTCTTAAAATTTACTTTTTTGGACTTAGGGGGAGCAACAGAAAATATGACTAAAGTAATAATAGGGGAGGGGAAAAAATAGGAATAGTAAAAATAATACCAACATTAGAAGTAATGAGACTAGAAGTAACAATAGTAACACTTGAAGGAATAGGGGCTAAAAAGGCCAAAGCAGAACTAAGAATAATAAGAGCCAATGGAATAAAAGCAATAGGAGTGGTAGTAGAAACCATAGGGATTGAGGAAATAATTGGCACTAAGGTGGTTATAGAAGCAATTTCCTCACCTAAATTTTCTACCTTTATTATTTTTTTCCTTTTTATTCCTTGAATACTCAATATTTTGGCCTTTTTCATCTATTTGTCCTTATCCTTAGGCTTAGGCTCTTCTTGTATTGATGTCCTAGCAACTGTGTCCATAAGGTCCCTGAGAAATCTAGGCTTCCTCTTGTATCATATTGTTGACTTTTTGGCCAAGAGAGGAGCTTACTAAGTTGAAATGGGTGTGACACCCACACTTATGTAGTTAGATCTACGTATGTAATAGGGAGACTAGAATCTATGGAATTATAAAAATCAATGCATTTGGTTCTTCATCTCTCACAAAGGAGCTTGTAGTAGATTAAATTTCATCTACCTCTTATTATAACTTAATAATTATTATTTAAATTGGTGGTGCCTGAGATAGACTTTCCTAAAAAGACAATGACATTATAAGGGACTCATCCACTCCCTGCTCCTATTTCATGGCTATAATTATAATGGGTGGTGGCTTGGAGGAGGTTCCTTGATCTTGTGGCTATTGGGAATGCTAAGAGGTCTAATAATATGTAGTTTACCATCCATAAAGAGGTGGGAACCTAGTATGTGCCTCTATAAAATTTATAGATGGCTCCTCCTATATAGCTCTCAAAATTTCCTCCATCATTCTAGATAATTTTGTTCTTTAAATAACCTTGGAGTCATATTTTTCATTCAAAAATATTCAGTCATTCTCATATGGTTCATGCTATTAGGGGATACCAAAACCTTGGATGTGATTTTGGATTAGGTCACGAGAATCCTAATCCTTATAAGGAAAAGTTGCCAATGAATAATATTCCATAATTTTTCCAACTTCTCCTAAATTTTTAATGTTAGTGTAACACATTCAGACAATAATCAAAGAGGATCCATGAAACATGTCTGTATTCTTATTATTTAAATCTTCATTAATGCTCTACCACATGTATTAAGCAATCTCCTACTCAGATAATTTCTGAGGGACATACTTTGGGATACATAAAGGGTAAACCTTATTCCCCATCACCATGATTATTATGTAGTTAGGATACATCTAATAATCCCCTCTCATCCCTAGTGTTTTTATAATGCTTTCTAATACTTTGAGTAGGGGTTCCTCATGAATTTCCCTCCATACTTGAGGATAAATGTTCTCATAAATTTTGACTATATTCCTCATATATTCATAGATGTGAAGGAAGGGAAAGAATATTAATACCTAATTTATAATACAATATAGTTCTAGGCACTAGAGAGATCCATTGTGCATGTAAATAGTTCCCATGACTACATCTAACAAATAGAACATCATAATAAATGATTGTGCATAAGACTCTTATCCTTATTGAACATTTTCTCTTGTTTTTTTATGTTTATTATCTCTCTAAAAGTGAAGGTCAAATATGAGGTCATCAATAAATCCAAAAATGGCACCCATTTTAGGTGGAGGAGGTGGATACTAGGGTGACCATATAACTAATTCAATAAGGCCATCCCAATTCAGACTCCCGTCTAATATTTGGTGAAAGCACTAGCTCATTGGCATTGAGGGTGACCACTTCTCCAAGAATGATCCATTTCCTTAATGTGTTCTCAATTATGTTTATATGCTTCCATAGCTCAACCCAGTGTCTATCAAAGGTGGCATCTATAATGGGCATTAATAGGTACCTCTGGAAAACATCCACTAAAATGTAAGCAATAAATATCTTGTGGCTTATGTGGTATAGGAAACCACTGCTAGTTTCCTTACCTACAAATAAAAATTCCCTTAGAAAACCAACACAGATGCCAAAAACCAACTTTTCAAACTAAAGTTTTGAAAAACAAAAATTGCCAAAGCTTACGACTAACAAAACCTAAGAGTTGTGAACACATACAATGAAGTGTAAAATATGTGAATGCAAATCAAGTTATGTAGGAATGAATATTTATAAGTTTAGATATGTTAAATTACATGACAAATGTTAAGATGAATAAAACCTATGAACAAAAATTCTAAAGACCCAAAACATGAAATGCACAATCTGTGAAGTGAAAAATGCATAAAGTTTAAATTTGAAAACCTATATATATATATGAAAAAAAATTGAATACTATTAATAGGTTAGTCCAAATAAATAACATAGTGAAAACTCTAATAAAAAATATATTCCCAATGTGTTCATATCGAACAATAGTCATTCATTTAGAGAATAATAAATTTTAGAGCTTGATCCTATTGAATACACATAAATGTTCAAGGAGAGCCCTTTAAAAATAGAATTAGACCTTTCAAAATTTTAATGGGTTCCTACATATGAAAAAAATAGAGTGGGTGTGTATTAAATACAACAAAAACTATGTAAAAGTAATATGAAAACATACTAACTGATAAAACTTATAGTAAACTCACTATCAAGGTGACCTATATCAATTAAATGAAGAGTGACCACACGTGGTGTGAAAGGAAGTATCTGAGAACATGTAATTGGATGTATTGAATAATATGTATCTAAAAATCACTATAATGTGTGGCTATGAATATGTGGATTGGATTGAACTGGCTTGTGAACTATGGGCTCTTATGGACCTATCTAGTAGAATAAGTTGTAACTTGCATGGGTTCTCTATACGAAGTGATTTGAGGACTTAGTAACATTATTTTATGTGTGAATGGGGTATAGAGAGGCTCTCTATAATCCATATCATGTCTTTAATGCATGAGTCTTTCTAATAAAGGTCTCCATAGGAGAGTATGTATATGTGGTAATGCTATATATGTAAACCTCATCTACATTGTTGGCTCAAATAATATATGATGTGAATTTATGTATGGAACTATTACTAGTAACCATTTTGTATTAGGATATGGAGTAGGTAAAGGATACTCATATGGAAGTCTTCAACAATAACAACCTAGTTATCATGTATACTTAATACATCTATGTATGGTGGAGGTGATGGCTTGAATTTGTTGTATCCAAGGCCTACCCAATAACATATCAAATGTAACATCACTAGGTACAACTATGAATCTAGTATCCACATGTGTGGGACCAACCTTTAATGGACTTATGATCTCTCTAATAAATCTCTATATATGACCACTGAAGCCATTAATAATTATATCTATTATAGAAATATCCTTATTTGAATATCCCAAGTGATATAGAAGTGTAATAGTACACATATTAATGTTTGACCCATTATCAACTATGACACTCTAAATAGGATGATGATCAATGTAAGCTCTTTCAAAGAGTGTATAAATTTGAATAATTTTCAATGATATTTTATTCTAAGAAAGTGATAATAATCTTAGTTGGAACTATATTATGATACACACCAATGATATTATGTAGAAGGTGTGTGTCCATTGTATGAGTATGATAGGATGTTGGTGGTGGATGTTCTTGATAAGTATAATGAACACCTAAGGTATCTATTGTCTCATTATCTGTATGTTTTAGAAATGGATCAAAAAATATTTTCATTACTTTTATTTTAGTTAGTTGTGCTTTGTGTGTTCCTTTAGGAGTGCTCGCATCAATGGTATTATCCTTTATCAAATATTGGATATTGTGTCATAATTTGATGCATTTATTCATAATATTGTTGAGGGCCATGTGATAATCACAAAATACATTTTAATCTTAATTATTTGGAAGAGGCCTAGTCGTATCAGCCTCTTTGATGGGAGGGAGAGATATGACATTACATTCCAAAAGTCACTGGAAAATGTGAGTTTCTATTTTAGGAAGATTTGTAAAAGGTCTCTTTGGAGGAGATGATAAAATTAGATGAGGAACTAGCTCTGAGGCTTTGTTGATTGTCATCTTTTATTCATTCTTATTGATTTTGGGCCTCACCTTATAGGGATATGGGATCTTATTTGAACTCTATTAGTAGAAGTTGATTTGGATGTGTACTTTAGCTTGTCCATGGAGAAAATTTTGACTTCATGTTCTTTCATTATATAGCATAAAATTTGTAAATGATAGAAACCTTTTGAATAATATAGATTCATGTGATATTATTAATAAGATTTACTTAAATATGTCCTAGAGTTATCTATTTTCCATGGGGATAGTCATATTTTTTAATATGGGTTTATAGTGCAAGACATATTCATCTATTGGCTCATTAGATTTTTTCTTTAGTTGAGCAAATTGAGAATAGAAAACTTTATCATTGATGTTAATCAAAAAGTGTGCCAAAAACATATGTGTGAGTGGATTAAATGTTGTAATAGACTTCTTAAGAAGATCTTAGAACCATTATAATGCATATTCATTTAAATTATGAGGGAAAAACTTAGTCGAGAGCCAATCATTGGACATGTAGTCCAAACATGCCATGTGAAAAACATGTAGATGATGCACTAGGTTACCCTTAACATCATACAAAGTAAGTTTTGGCTTCACCAATCTGGATGCCAAATTAGTTGTTGTTATATGTTGTTTCAATGTTGTATATAAGAGAACATGAGAGTTTGTTCACTAACAAATTTGTCAGGGGGACAAATATGGTATTTTATTCAATAGTGTGGGGAGTCAGTCATCAACATAGTGACAAAGACCATCTCATATTTGAAGGTGAAGATACCTTTATTGAAAACCAAAAAAGGAAAGTAGGAAAAAATCTATTCACATTTATTTATATCAAAAATGAGTTTTAGAAGGGGGTTTTATACTTTTAATCAAAAAGTACATAAAAGAGATAAAATGGAAAATGTGGGGGGGAGGGGAATGATTGAAAAGATTAAAATGAAAAAGGAAAGGAGAAAGGTAGAAGGATATTATTTTGGCTAGTTAAACATAGAAGATACTAAATGATCCCAAGAATGAATAAGGACAACTCTAGTTAGCTAGACATAGAAACTCACTAGAATGGCCCAAGATTCGAGATTATAATATGGGAAACCTTTCTCATTCAATGGAAATGAAATACATATAAGTGTCCATAAGAACACATGACATACATCAAAATAATTGATTATAAATGATAATAGAAATTGACAATCACTTTATATTTCCTTTTAAAAAGTAACTAATTACTATTTCACTCCACCAAAGTTTCACCAAAATAGAAATAACAAATGTAGGTTCAAAGAAGATTCACTACAATAAAACTTCCAAATTATAACTAGTTTATAATAATTACATTAACACTTTGAAATTAAAGATCTAAATACATGTTAAAAACATATAGATACATAATCCAAAAATAAATATTGAACACAAAGTTTTCAAAATCTCCTTGTATTGATCTTTTTTGGGTTATAAATACAATCTCCTCTTTCAAAAATGTATACTAAAAAGTTTAACTATCAAGAACCTCTAAAAATGAGCTCCAACCTTATATTTATAGGTTAAAATGGGTGGTTACAATGTGTAACCACCTTTTTTCATTTTTAATTAACTTGAAATTTGTAAAAACATGTTGGGCAATTTGTACAACTTGTAAAGTTTTGATGACCAATTTGCATGACTTGTAAAAATGCATTAGTGTTTTTACATGAATTGAAACCTTCAAAAATGTGTTGAGGAATTCACAAAACTTTTAAAAGTGTGATGACCAATTTTCATGAAAACAAAAATTGAATTGAGAAATTCACACAACTTGTAAAAGTACAATGACCAATTTACATGATTTGTAAAAGTACAATTTTTAATTTACACAACTTGAAAAAGTGATTTGATAATTTTTCACAACTTTAAATTTCAAAAAACACATTGGGAAACTTTCACATCTTGTAAAACTTTAATGACTAACTTGCAAGACTTAAAAATGTGTATTGGTGTTTTTGCACGACTTGAAACATGTAAAAGTGCATTGAAAATTTTGCACAAATTGTAAAAGTGAAATGGCCAATTTGCACGACTTACAAAATTTAAATTATAAATTCACATAACTTTTAAAAGTGCAATGACCAATTTTCATTATTACTCAAAAGTGAAATTTATAATTAGCACAACTTAAAAAAGTGACTTGACAATTCTGTACAACTTTGAAAACTATAAACTTTGCCCTATCTCTGCAACTCTGATTCTCCCCCTTGATTTTTGAAGTCTAAAGTGAAATATTTTCACCATGGATATTTGAGGAAAAAATATTCATCAAATTATCTTTCCAATTCCTTTAGTGAGAGCCAAATCAGTTTTTTGATGTGAAAGTTATGGCCCAACAGTGATTGGACCCTATTTTGGCAATTTTTTATTATAGGGGAGGCAGAATCCAACCCCTTTGCTTGTAATGGCATTGGAATATGACCCTTCTAATTGTAAGGGTGGTAGAATCTGACACCTATAATTATATACATGTTATAATATAACCCTTCTACTTATAGTGGTGTAATTATCCCTCTTGATTTTATCAGGTTAATATGTTGTTTTTATACCAAGTATTTATGGTCAAAATTAATCTCTCAGATCTAGTCTTTGCATTGGAAAAAAATTAGGAACTTTTAAATAAGTTTAATTTTACTTTAAATTTTCATTGTGGACCATCTCTAGACACTTCATTAAATTTTTAAAGGTAACTACCTTAATTAGTCCACTATTTTGAATGCTTTAACCATAATCTATTATATGCATTATATGTATTCTTTACCAAAAAACTACAAGATCTATTATCTTAAATTTTGTATTTGTGCCTTCTTCTATTGGGGGTCTGAAGTTGACATCTAAAGCAATCTAGCTACCAATTTTTTGAGTGCAAATCTTACCTATATTTAATTTCCCATACATGATCAACAATCAATCGAGCTCTAGTAAGTGTGTAGATGGAGGGATTGGAGTCTAATGGGTCTGTAGATTGAGGTGGTGGATTCCACTAGGGGTGCATACAAAGTAATTAAGAGATGTGGATTATGTTATCACACCTATCAAGAAATAAAGGTTATGAAAGCACACCTATTAGATTATGATAGGTATGTTATCTAATGTGTCAATATATGACAAGGATGTGAGTAGAGGAGTTAAGATCTAGTGGAGATGTAAAAAAAGTAGAGATAGGATCTGGTGGAGATGTAAACAAGTAGTTTAGGAACCAATTGATGTCTATTCAGATAGGTTAAGTTATGTATATGTTATTGGTAATAGAATTGAATTATAATGGTATTGTTAGCAATAGCACTAGATTTTGTGGGTCATGCTAGCAAGCATATCAGGTTCTGATGAGGTTGTTAATAGACCACTCAGGCTCTATGGGTTATGTTTGCACTGACAATAGGATATGATAGGGTCTTCCACACATTTTGAATTTTCAAAGGGAATATATAAATACAAATAATTTTCAACCCTTTTATTATATTTCTAACCAACTTGACTTATTTTGACTCTTTTGACCATTTGTAGTCAAAATACCTAGCCTTTTAGCTTTTTAACCCTCAAAAGATCAGTTGGATCTTATATACAAGGGTAGTATTCATACACTATATTATAAAATTATCCTTGATTATTTCTCCATTTGTAGCATGCTTTTCATGCTAACAAGAATCTTATAATGACATAAAAGAGAGAAACAATTATGAATTTTTTTCATACCTTATGTTGAAATCAAAATGCCCACCTTTTGCTATTGAAAGAGAATTATCAACATATTCTCAACATCCCAATTTTTTAATTCAAAACTCTTGAATTAGGATTAATCAAGATATTATTATCAAATGCATTTTAATCCAAAATGTTAACCTAAAAACCACTCAATGGATCACCATTTAGAAGCTCAAATAATAGTGCAGATCTCAGCAAGTGACTTGAGTCTTGTCTGTTGGCCTATGGATTCAATGTCCCATTTTGAAAAAACTTTATCATCCATATCATTAAAACACATATAATTTCCTATGAGAATTCAATTATGTGTCTTGTCATGAAACATAAAAGTTAACAATAATAACTAGATCTGACTATGGGACCACATTTCTCAAGGGAATGCAAGAGGACTCTAAAATCTTTCATGAGCGGTGCCTCATTACCATAAATTCTTGAAAATTTCTATGTAGCTTATATTTTAATCTCCTCATCTATCTAAATAACAACTATTTCACCTACTCAATCATATGAGAAATTAACATGCACTATCAGGTCACATCCCCTACTCTAAAATTATAGATCACGATCCAACTAACTAACATCCAATTCACCTATATCAATCATATGAGAAATGAAGATTCATTATTGGGATATTTCATTCTATCGAGATGAATTTAGTGTAGATATTATTTCCACATTATTTCCCATTATAGACACAAATTCATAGTTGAATGAATCATTGTCATTATTTTCATTAATCTCTTTAGCCTTGATAATTTTCATGTCACTTGTGTTGAATATTAGGCACCATTTTTTTTTTTGACTTCATATATTATTTTATTTTAACTTTCCCATGGTTGTGGTTTTCAATCTGTATAGGCTTGACCTCTTTAGATTCATATTTCATGGATAAATTTTCAATAGTGGAATATGAAAATAAATTTCCAAGAGAATATTCACTTTTGATCACTAAATCTTCCATTATGATACAAAATAAATATTATTATTTACTAAAAATGGTTTCATACTATCTTATCCTTCAAAAAGTGAAACATCACACTTTTCATTAATAATCTTTTATGTTTATGGTTCAACCAGTTATTCCTACAATAACTCATTTTCTACTCAAACTATAACATTTGAGAAATCTTGTGAAATAGATAAATATTTCTCTTCTTTACCAAAGGGTAAGAAAAATTATTCTTATATTCTATTATGAATCATTATTTCTTACAATTATTCACCTTCTTCTATAATCTTGAAGTTAAAACAATCATATGTGATAAGAATAACTTTCTATTTTCCTCTGTTAGAGTTCCACCATATTTAATCAATAATTTTCCTTTGGAATCTATTTTCTGAATGATGAGGACTCTTGATTATATTAGGTTTCATTTATTATTCAACACTTATGTAAGTTTTATCCCATTTTCAAACTTCTTTTTTCAACATCTCAGATATAATCATGTCATCTTCAATTTTGATAGCTTCCTATTGCATGGCTTATAAGTCATTTACCTTATTTCTCATCAAGATGAATTTAATATCTACATGTATAGAACTAATGAAGAAATAGATTTTATTTTTGGGACTTGGTTGATCCAACTTTGTAATTAGACTCAATAATTTGTTGAAGTGGAATATAAACTCTCTCATCTAGTCATCATCTTATTTTTAGATTTGGAAGAAGTCTAACAATAATGCACACACATTTGTATCTATTTTGAATGTGTTAGAGAATTTATTCTCAAAAGTGTCCCAGTTCATAATGCATCCATATTATAGGTGCGAAAACCATTTAGCATTAGGTCTAGTTAGAGTTTTAACAAAAATATTGATAGCAACATGTTCATGCATAACTCCCAAGATACTATAGGACACTATAAAGGTGAGGATATGCTTATATGCATCTTGATGATTATCTCCATAAAACTTTAGAAATATATTCCTTGATCCTGATGATAACTTATTATCTTGGGCCAAATCTAATGACCCAATTCATTTTCCCCATGAGACATAGATAACATAGGGGTTGGGGTGAACCAATCCCAGTTTTTCAATCAAAAAGATTTAGGCACTAGGTATTGTATCTCAATAGACTCACAACCTCCATTCTAAAGGAGGTTCCTTGAAATATCTAAAAATTTCATGAATAAATCACCTTCATCCCCAAAAGAGTCACCAAAAACTTTTGGCTAAAAAATTTATCAAGGAGATAAATGTGGAATTTTAGTCAATGGCATGGGAGCAGTGTCTCTTCATTAGTTAGCAATGTAGGGACAAATTCCCTCTCCTACTAGTAGGTGGATCTTCCTTTATTTAAAACTAAAAAGGGAAAGTAGGGAAAAGACTATTCATAGCTATTTATATAAAAATTAATTTTTAATAGGGGTTTTTGTACTTTTAACCAAAAAGTACATAAAAGAGAAAGGAAAATTAGGGGAATGATGGAAAGGAGGGAGAAATGAGAAATAAAAGGAATAAAGGAGAAGGGGATTATTCTAGCTAGGTAAACATAGAAACTATTAAAATGATCCCAAGAATGAAGGACAATTCTAGTTAGCTAAACATAAAAACTCACTAGAATGGCCCAAGTTTTGAAATTAAAATATGGTAAAATTTTCTCATTCAATGTATAGGAAATACATATATGTGTTCATAATAACACACAACATACACCAAAATAATAGCATATAAATGATAATAAAATGTGATAATTATTTGAAATATTGTCATTGATGTCAAAGGTCTAATATTATTGGTGACAAAGGACCCATGGAAATTATTGTCTAAATGTGTTTTTGATGTTCATATTTTGGCTAGAGTGTGTTGATATTTATTTATTATTAACGAATATATTTTTGGTTGCATAAAGTCAAAAGAGGTCCTATGAATAAGTCAAAGAGTCACAAGGAAAAGACAAAAGAGGGAAAGGATGTATTTTCCCATGAAGGGTCATCTTGAGAAATTTAAAGAGTTGCCAAGATAAATACAAAAAGTAAAAGGACACATTTTATCATGAAAGGTCACCATGTGACTTTTCAAATGAAAGGATTTGAAGAGTCATGCAAATCTAGCACCATTTTCCATGAGGATTGAAGGGTCACAAAGGGTGAAAGCCAATGGTCATTTGGAAAGATATAAAAGGAGGCTTAGGAAGCCATTTATAATATACAAGAGAGTGCATAGTTTGTAATTATTTTATATAATAAAAAAGGAGAAAAGAGAAAGAGATATAGTAGAGTTATATCATTTGTTGAGAAAGAAACATTGAGAGATAGTTGTGTTTTACATAAGAGGGGTTGGTGCTCCTGTGGATTGGTGCTCATTAATAGTTGTTGTGTTGGGTCTCAATAAAGGGTTTTATGCTCTTTCAAGTTAATTATTGTGCACTTTGTAATTTGAGTTAGTTTTCATTCATATACTTGAGATTATTCTCTATGGTTTTCCCCACATTGGGTTTCCACATAAAAATCTGGTGTGTCTCTCTCTCTTATGTGGTGCATGTTATTATTTTAGATTTATTACATATCTTGAATATATGCTTAAGTTGAGTTTGATTAAGTAAAAGTTTTATAATATATATGATATACTTGTCTACACCCCACCCCTTTCAATATATCCCATGCTTAATAATTTGTATCAGAGTAGGTTATTTTGGAAATATTTTAATAGCTTGAAGGTAGATCAGGGAAAGCATGATGGCTAAATCACATGAAGGTTTTTATATAAATAAGTAACCTTTGTTTGATGGTACAAATTATTTTTTTTTTAGCATAAGGATGAGGACATACATGATGGCCCTTAGATTTGACATTTGGAAAGCAGTGATAGATGAATATAAAGAGCCACAAACTCTTATAACTACTCCTGTAGAAAATAAGGTAAGTGAAAATAATGCTAAAGTTTTAAATGATATTTTAAGTGGTTTATGTGAATCAAAATTTGTTAAAGTAATGCAATGAAAATATACTCATGAGACTTGGGTAAAGCTTGAGAATATTTACAAAGGTGATGGAAGGGTTCATCAAGCTAAACTCCATACTTTTAGAAGATAGTTTAAAAGTTTGAAGATAGAAGAGGAAGAAAATATAGAAAGTTATCTTTTACAAGTTGATCAAATAGTTAATTGAACTAAAGGTCTTGGAGAAAAGATAGAAGATTTAGTAGTGATACAAAAGGTTTAGATATCTCTACCATTGAGATATGATGCAAAGATTTTTGTAATTGAGGAGATGACATATCTAGCCAAGCTAAAGATGGATGAACTATATGGTATATTTATGGCATATGAGATGCAAAGCAAATAAGAGAAACCCTCAAAGAGATAATTTGTTTACAAGACATCAAATAAAGACAAGGCTAAGATTCAAGAATCAAGTGATAGTTTTAGAAATGAGTAAAATGACAATGGAGCTCTATTCATCCATAAGCCTAAAAAGGGCACAAGTAAAAATCAAGGAAAGTTACCATTTAAATGTTTTAAATGTGGTAAGATTGTAAATTTTGTAGATAAGTGCCCAGATAAGAATAATGGTGAAAATTAAAAAGGAAATCCTTCATACAAGAATAACTTCAAAGGAAAATTCCAGAAGGGATTTGAGAAGAAGAGTTTATATTCTAAATATCCTAGCTCAGTTAAAGACAATGGATTCAATGACTCAGATGAAGAAGAGATTATGTTCATGACATTACATGAAGATGACTTCGTAAGCAAAAGTATAGATGATCAAGAAGAGGAACATGATGAATCTGAGGTAAATCTAGAAGTAGAACTTATTTATGCATTAGATTAATTAAAATCTCTTGAGAATAAGAATCAAAGATTGAAGTGTTAGATCAAGAAAAAATAAAAGGATTCAAAGGAAATAATTGAATATATACAAGCACACATTGAAGAATCCAAAAAGATTGAAGAAGATATAACAATTCAATTACAAAAAGTAAGTGAATAATGTGAAAAGTATGTTGTTGAAATTACCTCTTTAAAATAAGATATTGAGAAAACAAATAACTCAGTCAATGATAAAGTTATCAATGATTCAAAATTTGAGAATAACACTAACATGTTGAATAAGATATTAGAAAGTCGAAAATCAATATCAGATAAGAGGTATTGGATTTAAAAATAAAAAGAGATATGTTGAATCCCTTACAAAAGAGGAAATAAAAGGGGAAGAAATTAAGAATGTAGAGGATAGCTCAAACAAAGAAGGCTGGAAGGAACAGAGTTGTAAAAGACAACCAGGTTAAAGATACACAAATTAGAACAGGTTCTATTTTCATGGTTATTATTTTTATTATAATGGTTATGGTCATAATAAAATAGATTATTGTAAAAGAGATAATAATTTTAGAAATGAGAAGGAAAATCATGTAGATTCAAGTAGAATCCACAACTCTTTTGATCCTTTATTAGGTTTTAATGAAAAGGCCATAGTATGTTACAAGTGCAATAATTTTAGACACATAGCCTAGAATTGTAGAAGCGTGTTCAAGTTAGTCAAGAAAGACCAAATTTTCAAGGCTCCATTCATTAAGAAGAAAGTTCAGACAAGTTCATGGTAGAAGAAACAACATAAAAAGTCTATGTTAGTCTAGATAGCTTTGCATGCAAGAAATGAAGAAAATCCATGGTTCATTGATAGTGGGTATTCAAGGCACAATATAGGAGATAAGATCAAGTTCATAACTCTAAATAATATCAATGGTGGAATAGTGAAATTTAGAGACAATACCATTGTCAGAATAGCCAGAAAAGGTACATTAAGTTTAGATAATGGTAGAACTAAGACTAAAAATGTTTTTTATGTAGAAGGTATTAAGCATAATTTATTGAGTGTAAGTCAAATAAGTGATCAAGGGCACATATTAAAGTTTTATGTATAAGGTTATGAAATTAGGATAAAATATTAAATTTTTTTGTTTGTAGATGCTCAGAGGATAGGCAAAAATTTATATATGTTATCAAATATCAAAGGTCAAAGATGTTGTTTGAGCTAGGTTGAGTAAAGTTGGCTACGACATAGGTTAATGGGGCACATAAATTTTGATAATATTGTCAACATCAATAAGAAGAAAGTATTTAGAGATATTCTAAAGATTATAAAGCCCTTTAACATGCTTTGTAAACCATGTCAACATGGAAAGCAAGTTAGAAGATTGTTCAAGATAAAAGAATACTCAACCACCCAGATGTTAAAGCTTGTTCACACTATCTATATGGACCTACCAAAACTCAAAGTACTCAAGGTGAGAAATAATTCACATTTTTTATTGATGATTTTACACGTATGACTTGGGTGATATTTTTGAATAAAAAATCAAAAGCTTTCAGCCACTTCAAAGCATTCAAGGCTTTAATTGAGAATGAAACTAGTTTGAAGATTAAGTTCTAAGATCAAATCTAGGAGGAGAATTCATGTCAGATAAGTTTATTTAGTATTGTGAAGACCATGGGATAAAGAGACATTATTTAGCATCCATAACTCTATAGCAAAATGGATTGGTTGAGCTAAAAATAGAATAGTTCAGGAGATGGAGAGGATGATGATAAATAAATCCAAGATATTAGATAAATATTGGAGAGAGGAAGTAGGCACAGTAGTGTATATCTATAATAGAGAATTATTGAGAGTCAATAGTGACCAGACTCCTTATGAGATATGAAAAGACAAACTAGCTACTATTTATTATTTTAGATTTTTTGGTAGTAGATGCTTCATAAAGAAAACCAATGAAAAATTGGGTAAGTTTAAATCTAGAATAGATGAAGGTATATTTCTTAGATATTATTGTAAAATTAAAGCTTACAAATATTATAAAAAAATAACCAAGAAGATATTTGAAATTGTAAGTGTCAGGATAGATGAAGATGTAGCACAAAGAGCTAGTGATTCGATAGACACTCCTAAAATCATTGAAGAATAAGATTTAACATAATTAGATGAAGATGAGAAGAAGGAGAAAAAGGACACCAAGACCCCATCCAAATATGTCTAAAGAAATCATAATGAGAGTGACATCAGTGGGAACATAAATGAAGGAGTTTGCACTAAAAGGATGATGGTAAGTGAATTTGAGCAAGTTAATTTTTCTTTGTTATCCAAAATTTAGCCTAGAACTTTTTTAGAAGCTAGACATGATGAGCATTGGGTTAAAAAAATGGATGAATAAATAAATTAGATGGAAAATAATGATACTTGGGAATTAGTGCCTAGACCAAAATATCAAAATATGATAGGAACAAAATGGGTTTATAAAAATAAGTTGAATAAAGATGGTGAAATTACCAGGAATAAAGCAAGGTTAGTATGTAAAGGATATTCTTAGATTGAGGGTATAGATTTTGAAGAGACCTTTGCACCAGTGGGAAGGCTAGAGGCTATTAGAATTTTTTTTGCACATGAAGTGTTTAAAAACTTTAAAGTGTTTCAGATGGATGTCAATTCTACTTTTTTGAATGAGAATCTAGAAGAGGAGGTCTACATTAAGTAACATGAGTGATATTTTATCTCAAATAATAGTAGCCATGTATGTAGATTAAAGAAAGAAATGCATGGATTGAAACAATCTCCTAAATCTTGGTATGCAAGACTTGATAAGTACCTATAAGATCAAGGTTTCAAGAGAGGTTTTACTAATAGTAATCTCTACATCAAAATAGAAGGTGAGCATCAGTTGATTGTTATGGTATATGTTGATGATATAATATTTGGAAGAAGCATCAAAAAGATGATAATTTTTTATTAAAAAATAATCAAAAGAACTTGAGATATCTATGCTTAGAGAATTGTCATTTTTATTAGGGTTGAAAATATTTCAATAAAAAAAAAGAATTTTTATATCTCAAAGTAAATATGCCAAGAAAATGTTGAAAAAAAATTTTTTTGAGGATTTTTCACTAGTTGGCACATCAATGGGTACAGGGAAAAAGGTTATTAAGGATGAAGATTCACCTATTGTAGATCAATCTTTGTATAGATCTATGACTGGTAGTCTTTTATATTTGACAACATTGAGGCTAGACATCATGCATGCAGTAGGCATGGTTGTGAGATATCAGGTAGCCCTAAAGAAAAGTCATGTTTAGTTGGTGAAGAGAATATTTAGATATGTCAAGGGGACATTGGATTATGGATTATAGTATCCCATAGGTTGAGATTTCACTTTGGTTGCTTATACATATTTAGATTGGTTAGGTTGTTTAGATGATAGAAAGAATACAAGTGGAGGATATTTCTTTCATGGTGATAGCTTAATATCTTGTCTAAGATAAAAGCAAAACTCAGTATTACTTTCTATAGCTGAATCAAAATATATTACAGAGATTTTGTGTTGTTCTCAAGTAGTTTGGATGAAGCAACCTTTAGAAGACATCAAGGTAAAATATAATGAAACTATTTCTATTTTTTGTGAAAACACAAGTGTTATTAATATTTCTAATAATCTAATGATTCATTCAAGAAAAAAAGATATTCTTATCAGATACCACTTCTTGAGAGAGCAAGTGTAGATAAACAAGTTAAGTTGGAATATATCAATACTATCGAATAGATTCTAGATATCTTCACAAAGGAAATATCAAAGGACACATTTGAGTATCTGCAAGAGAAGTTGGGAGTAATTTATTTTAATTCCTTCCTTTGATGATCAACATTAGTTGAGGGGGAACTAAGTGTTAGATCCAAGATAGACCCTTTGGCATTGACGTCAAAGGGGAAGAAGTATAGAAATAGGTACATTAATAGGTACAACATGCTATAGTAAGGGGGAGTTATTGTATATTTTTTAGTTGGTAGTATATTCAAGTTGGCATGTGTAGTACAAGTCTTAGGATGTGGCAGTTTCAGTTTGAGGTTGCCATCAATGACAAAGGGGGAGATTGTTGGAAATATCATCATTGATGTCAAAGGTTTGACATTATTAGTGACAAAGGCCACATAGTATTTATTGTCAAATGTATTCTTAATGTTCATATTTTTTCTAAAGTGAGTTGATATTTATTTATTATTAACAAATATATTTTTGGTTGCATAAAGTCAAAAGAGGGCCCATAAATAAGTCAAAGAGTCAAGAGGTAAAGACAAAAGAGGGAAAGGATGAATTTTCTCATGAAGGGTTATCTTGAGGAATTTAAAGAGTCACCAAATGAAGATAAAAGAGTAAGGGCACATTTTATCATGAAGGGTCACCTTGATAAATTTAAAAAATCACCAAGATAAAGATAAAATGGGAAAGGATGCATTTCCTCATGAAGGGTCACCATGTGACTTTTCAAATGAAAGGATTTGAAGGGTCATGCAAATGTGGCACCATTTTCCTTGAGGATTGAAGGGTCATAAAGGGTGAATGTCAAAGGTCATTTGGAAAGCTATAAAAGGAGGCTTAGAAATCCATTTATAATATGCAAGAGAGTGCATGGTTTTTAATTATTTTATATAAGAAAAGAGGAGAGAAGAGAAAGAGATATAGTAGAGTTCTATCATTTGTTGAGAAAGAAACATTGAGAGATAGTTGTATTTTACATAAGAGAGGTTGGTGATCCTATGGTTTGGTGCTCATAAATAGTTTTCATGTTGGTGCTTGGCAAAGGGGTTGGTGCTCCTACAAGCTGTTGCTTATGAACTTTGTAATTTGAGTTGGTGCTAATTCATATATCTTAAATGCAAGGTTAAGCAGAGTTTGATTAAGAAAAAATTTTATATGATATACTGATTAACCCCCACCCCTCTTAGTATATCCCATGCTTAATAATAATCACTTTATATTTCCTTATAAAAAGTAATTAATTTCTATTTCACTCCACCAAGGTTTTACCAAAATGGAAATAATAAATGTAGGTTCGAAGAAGAATCACTATAATAGAACTTCCAAATTCTCACTAGTTTATAATAATTACATTAATACTTTGAAATAAATTAGCTAAATACATGTAGATAGTATATACATACATAATCCATAAATATATCTTGAATGAAAAGTTTTCAAAATATCCTTTTATTGATCTTTGTTGGGTTATAAATACAATCTCCTCTTTCAAAAATGTATAATGAAAAATTTAATTGATAGGAACCTTTATAAATGAGACCCAACCTTATATTTATAGGTTTAAATGGGTGTTTATGGTGTGTAACCACCTTTTTTATTTTTTAGGGACTTATTAAATTGCATTAGCTAATTTTCACAACCTAAAATTTGTAAAAACATGTTGCGCAATTCTCATAACTTGTAAAGTTTGATGACAAATTTACATGACTTGAAAAAGTACATTAGTATTTTCCATGACTTGAAACCTAAAAAAGTACATTGATAAATTCATTGAACTTGTAAAAATTCAATGATCAATTTTCATGACTTGAAAAAGTGAATTGAGAAATTCGCACAAGGTGTAAAAGTGCAATGACCAATTTGCACAACTTGCAAAAGTGCAATTTCTAATTTACACAACTTACAAAATTGACATGACAAGTTTTCACAACCTGAAATTTGTAAAATAAAATTGGTCAATTCACATAACTTTTATAAGTGTATTGGTGTTTTTGCATGACTTGAAAGCTGCAAATGTGCATTGAGAAATTTGCACAACTTGTAAAAGTAAAATGCCCAATTTTCATGACTTGTAAAAATTCATTGAAAATTTGACATAATTTTTAAAATTTTAATGACAAATTTTCATGACTTTAAAAAGATAAATTTCTAATTTTAATAACTTTCAAAATAGACTTGACAATTTTACACAACTTTGAAAACTATAAAATTTTCCATGTCTTTGTAACTCTAATTCTTCCCTTTGATTTTTGAAGTTTAAAATGAAATATTCTCACCATGAATATTTGTGGAAAAATTTTCTTCATAAAATTATATATAATGACATCAATTCATCAAATAAGTATATATATAACATTATATCACAATGATATGGAAATATAGCATATAATATGAACTATAGATAAGCCACTTTGAGGGGTCAACCTTCCAAATGCTTACAATAAGAATGAATACTCAAATATGATGATTAATAACTAACCCTACCTCCTATATATAGTCTAAAAAGTCCATGTACCACCCATAGGATGACCTTCTAAGCATAATAATCCATAGATAAATGTAAAATAATATGCAAAAGGGTTATGCAAGCCATAAGTCATCTACACATATCCCTACACATACCAATGGTTAAGGGCATAACATGCCCCTCTTCAAAAAAACATTATCCTCAACATTGAAACAATCTTGAATGTTATTACATGAATGATTCATCCTCTTAGGTATCATCTTTAGATGGCAGATTCTTTCATTTGATCAGATACTCTATAATCAGTTTGGACCATAGTTGTTTAGTACGCATTTGAAGGACTAATTCAGGATCAATAATAACCCTACCTTCCTCATCTAATTTGGGTAACTTAGTTTTACTGGTAACTCTCTATCCAATGACATTATTAATGAAAGATACATTAAACATTGGATGAATATGAGTTTATGGAGGAAATTCCATCTTGTAGACTACACTACTAATTTTTTTCAAGATCTGATAAGTGCCATAATACTTGGGCGATAACTTATTGTCATTTTTTTTTTTGATTAAAGGACATCTACTTATATGGATACAAGAAAAAAAAACCCAATCACAAATTTAAAAATTCCTCTCACTCATGTGTTGATATGCTTGTCATTTCATGTGATTCTGGGCCAAAGCTAAATTTTCATACAAACTAGCAAGGGCTTCCTATTGATGTTGAAGGTGTTCCTCCACTTCATGCAACTTTGGGTGGGACTTCAAGGGTGAAATGAGGGGTGGAATATGGTATCCATAAAATTATATACAATGATATATTTTGGATGAACTATGCACTATATTATTATACCACCATTCAGATTAGGGTAGCCAAGGAATGCATTTATCTTATTTATCTAGCATAAAATAATGAAGGTACCCTTCTAGACACTTGTTGACTACCTCAATTTATCTATAAAATTGAGTATGATAGGATGAGATATGAGCCAATTTGGTTCTCAAACATGTAAATAATTTTTTCCAAAAATTACTAGTGAATATGGGATCATGATCACTGACAATAATCTTGGGAGTACCAAACAATTTCTAAACTATATTAAGAAAGGTTGAAGCTACTGTATTGGCCACAAATGGTTGAGATAAATAAGAAAATGAGAATACTTTGTGATTTTATCCACAAAAACCATGATAACATTTCTACCTTTAGATCATTGTAACCTAGTAATGAAATCCATAGATACCTCTTCCCATCGTTGACTAGGGATAGATAAGGGTTGTAAAAGACCTGGGATTTTAATGTTTTCACCTTTATTTTGATGATATGTCATACATTCAACAACATATTTATGTGAATACCCCTTGATTCCTTTACAAAAAAATACTTCTTGACTCTATGATAGGTTTTCAAAAAACTTGAGTGACCCTCAAGTGGAGATGCATGAAGTTATTAAAGGATTTTCTATTTGAGAAGAGAATTCTGACATAGATATAATATACCTTCATACCATAATACATTCCCCTTCCATGTAAAATTTTTAATACCATCTAAACCCTATTTTAGATTATGAATCAATGCTTAGGTATTAATATCATTCTCCCATTTTGACCTTACTTCCCAGAGCCAGTCTACCTACCAAATGGTCATGGCACATAGCAATGCCTCAACTGGTTCATCACACTTGGATAGTACATTGGCCACCACATTTTATTTTCCTTTCTTTTAAACTATATCAAAATCAAAACCTAACATTTTTTTCATCCATTTTTTTCTTCAAAGGACAACCATTGTTCTAAAAAATATTTAAGGCTATCATGATTAGTCTTTACCTAAAAGTGATGATGCAATAAATAAGGTCTCCATTATTTGACTGCATGTAGAATAGCCATCATCTCTTTCTCATAGATGGGTTTTAACTAATTTTTACCCTTAAATTATCAAATTTAAAATATAATGGGCCTAACCACTTACATGAATATTACACCCATACCATATCTAGATGCATCACATTCAACCACAAAATTTTTAGAAAAAATTGGAGTAGCCAATACTGGGGTAGTGCGAAAAGCCATATTTATCTATTCAAATGCCTTATTTGTTATATCAGTCCACTGGAAGGATTATTTATTCAATAAGGAAGTTAGATTTGTTGTAATACTACCGTAGTGTTTTACAAACATAAAATAGTAACTAGTTAGCCCCAAAAATCCCCTTAATTTCTTAAGTGTATTGGGAATCTGCCACTCCATAATGGCTTGGATTGTTTTAGGATCAAATTTTACTCCCACATGTGATACAATATGACCCAAATATTCCACTTATTGGACTCTAAAATCACATTTTAATGGTTTAGCATACAACTAATGTTGCTTGAGAACTGAGAGTACCTGTTTCACATGCTGCAAATGGTCTTCCCAATTTTTTCTACAAATAACGATGTCATCAAAAAATAGAAGTACAAACTTTATTTAAAATGGCCTAAAAACTATATTCATCAAACTTTGAAAGGTATATGGTGCACTGGTGAGACCAAAAGCATGACCAAAAATTCATAATGGCCTTCATGAGTATGAAAAGATATTTTAGGAATGTCCTCCTCATATATCCAAATTTGATGATACCCAAAGTTAAGATATAATTTGGTAAAATAAATATCACCATGTAATTCATCTAAAAAATCATCAATTATAGGAATAAGAAATTTATCTTTGATAGTAAACTTGGTGAGCTCTCTATAATCTGGGCACATCCTCTAAGTTTCATCTTTCTTTCACAACATGACTATTGGAGAAGAATATTCACTTTGGCTTTGATGAATGGTTCTTGCCTCCAACAACTCTTGTACCATTTTTTAAATTTCACTCTTATAAGCATAAATATATCTTATGGTATGATGTTGGGTGGCATACTTCTAGGAATGAGTCTGATGGCATGATCATGGGTATGGCTAAGAGGAAGAACTTTTGGCATGGGGTCAAAAATAATCAAATGTTCATCCAATATTTGTTGTAAATCAGGATGGGTAAACTCCTTAATTTATTGAACATCGATATAAAATAAGCGTGCCACAAATCCTTTAGCAACTTTTTTCAATATCTTGGTCATCTAATGTCAACTACCCACTTTTAGAGATTTAGGTCTTAATCCCTTCAGCTCTACTAGATTACCTTTAGAATGAAAGTGCATGAATAGTTTTTAAAAATTCATCTCAATAGTACCCAATGTGGTGAGCCATTAAACTTCCAAAACAATGTCATTCCAACCCATATGAATAGCAAACATAAGGGAATCTAGAAAATAATATCCCATTGCTAATTTAATACTATGATATTTTATAGAACAATTAATTATACCACCATCTATAATCATGACTTGAAATTTTGGGGCTAGGTAAATGAAATAATTCAAAAGAGAAACCAACTTACTATTGATGAAATTGTGTGTACTACCTAAGTCAATCAACACTGTGACCTTTTGTTTCTTAATGAAACCTACCACCTTAAGATTTTGAGTATAAATACCTATAAGGGCATGGTAACAGATAGTAGGTTGAGAATTTATAGCTTCATCCTTGGGTCCTTCAAAACCTTAATTAGATGCCTCCCCATCTTCTTCATCCTCATCAGCCCCTTCAATGTGAAATAACTTCTTTTCATCACATCGATAACATTTTCTCCATTTTTCATCACAACCATAACACAACTCTTTGGCATGCTTCTCATTAATTTTTTATGGTGTCAATATAGTAGTTTGAGGTAGTGATTGAGTTGGGAAGGTATGTTCCTAGCTAGTAATGAAAGTATAATGTTTGATCATCTCTTTTTCTTCTATTCTGTGTGCCCTTGCCATAGCTTCAAATACAGTTGTTGGGTTAAACATATGGACTTATAATTGAGTTTTATCATTTAGTCCACCCAAAAAATGTCAGTCAAATTTGCCTCAATGATGTCCTCCACATGTAAGGATAGAGTTTGAAATTGATGAATATAATCCTTCATTATTTATGTTTTTCATAGTTTGGCTAACTAGTTAAAGTAGTTTTCAAAAACATTATCTTGATAATGAGACATCAGTTCATCAAAGAATATTGACCATGTAATAGGAGCACCAATCTTCTTATTTTGTGCACAAAACCAACAATAACAAATGAATGGCTCAAGTTCTAGATACAGAGATGTCACAACCACCTTCTAAGAGCTAGGAGTTTGGTGCAAATCAAATAGATTCTTAATTTGAGTGATCCAAGTGAGTGAATCCTTACCATCAAACTTGCGTACATCCAATTTTGGCAACATCAATTTCACCCTTGTATTAGTGGTGTTAGTGTTGAGAAGAGGAGGACCAGAAGGAAAAATTGGAGGGTTATTGATAGGAAAATGAGACAAAATAGTATCCAGTTGGGCCATGATCTGATACAATTGATTATTTAAACCATTAATTTCCCATTACATTATCGACATCTAATTTTGGCCTTATAGATCCTTCTACATTAGACCATGTAGATTTAAATAAATTTTATAAATAATATTAGAGGTTTTAGACTCTATGTCATCTAAAGTAGTTTTGGGGGTTTCTTGCCCTTTCTCCTATCTGCGAGTGTTAGGACCATCCATAAGAAGGCTTGATGGTGAACCTTATTTTGCCCCATTGACCCAAATTTAACTATGAATATTTTTAAATATGTTGACCTTAAATCACAAATATCAAATAATAAACCCAAACTAATTTTTTCCAATCTTTCTAAAAATGTAAAGAAATTTAAAAAAACTATGTATTTTGCGAGCTATGGAGCAAATTTATGAAAAAACCTAAAATAGTGATAAAATTTTCAAATAAAATACAAATGAGCTGAAAATATAATGGAATCTTTAATTATTTCACATCTCCAATAAAATAACTACAAATAAATTTGTAATTATTTGTGAGATATATCCAAATTTCAAGATCTAAAGTTTTTGACCTAATTATGGCCCAAATCGATGCTCTGATACCACTTAGAATGATATTAATTAACCAAATAAGTAGGTATACAGTAGTATATCATAATGATATGTAAATATAGTCCAAAATATTAATATTAGATAAGTCACTTTGAGGGGGAAACCTCCCAAATGCTTGAGAATGAATACTCAAATATGATGATTATTAACTAACCCTACCTCCTATATATAGTCTAACAAGGCCATGTGCCACCCATAGGCCAACCTAATAAGAATAATAATGCATATAAAAATGTAAAATAATATGCAAAGGGGTTATGAAATTCATAATTCAGCTACACATATCCATAGACATACCAATGGTTAAGGGCGTAACATTATCTTTCCAATGCATCAAATGATTATCCAGATCAGAGTTTAGATGAAAAAACTATGGCCTGAGGGAGATTAGACCCTATTTTGGAATTTTTTATTGTAGGGGTGGTGGAATCCAACCCCTCTTCTTGTAAGAGTATCAGAATCTAACCCTTCTACTTGTAGGGGTGGTAGAATCTAACCCCTTTACTTGTAGGGGTATCGACATCTAACCCTTTTATTTATAGAGATGTAATTATCCCTCTTCATTTTATCAATTCAAGAGGAAGTTTTTATACTAAGTATTTATATTCAAATGTCCTCTCTCAGATTTGGTCTCCACATTTGGACAAAAATTAGGAACTTTTGTATAAGTTCTATTTTACCTCAAATTTTCATTCTAGACTAACTCTAGATACCACATTGAATTTGGAAAGGTAACTACCTAAAGTATCCCATTATATTGAATTATATGACCATTATATTTTCTATGTATTTTATGTATTCTTTACTATAAAACTATAATATCTATAATCCCAAAGTTTATATATGTGCCTTATTCTATTAGGGGGTCTGAAGTTGACATCTAATGTGAACTACCTACCAATGTTTTGAATGTAACTCTTCCCTAAATTTAATTTCTCATACATGATCGATAATAAATCAAGATCTAAAAAGTATGTAGATAGAAAAATTGGAGTCTGATGGTTTTATTAAAAAATATGGTGGATTCCCTTAAGGGTGTAGATAGAGTGATTAAGATATATGGATTGTGTTATCACACCTGTTAATATCCACAAGTTATGAAATCACACCTATCAAGTTATGATATGTATGTTAGAAAATGTGTCATGGTCTAACAAGATATGAGTAAAAGAGCCAAGATCTGGTGGAGATATAAACAAGTAGGATGGGATCCAATGGATGTGTAGGTATATAGGTTAGGTTTTGTGGATTGTTTTGGTAGTAGCATCAAGTTTTGATGGTATTGTTAGTAGTAGTGTTGGATTCTAGGGGTCTTTCTAACATGTTTATTAGGTTTTGATGAGTTTGTTAATAGACCACTCAATTTTCATAGGTTGTCCTTGCATTTGCATTGGAATCTAAAAGGGTCTTCTACACATTTTGAATTTATAAAGGGAAGATACAACCCTTTTTTTCATTTTTGACTAACTTGACTTGTTTTAACTCTTTTAACCATTTACAGTCAAAATACCTAGAATTTTAACTTTTTGTCCCTCAAAAGATCACTTAGATCTTATATTCAAGATTAATCTTCATACACTATACTATAAATAGTATCCTTAATTATTTTTCCCTTTTTATCTTGATTTACATGATGACAAGAATCTTAAAATGACATAAAAGGAAGCAATCATTATGAAATGTTTTCATACCTTATGTTGCAATCAAAACTCCAACCTTATTCTACCAAAATAGAAATTATCAACATATCCTCAACATCCCAATTTTGTGACTCAAAACCATAAAATTAGGGCTAACCAAGATATTATACTCAAATACATTTTCATCCAAAATGCTACTTTGAAAACCACTCAATGGCTCACCCTTTGAAATCTCAAAGGATAGTGTAAATCTAAGCAAGTGACTTAAGACTTATTCATTGGGATGTGGATTCAATATCCCACTTTGCAAAAAAATTACCATACCTATCATTAAAACACCTATAATTGCCTATGAGAGTGTAATTAGATGTGTTGTCAAGAAATGAAAATTTTCACAAGAATAGATTCCAAGGCATGAGATGCTCTAGTGTCACCCTATTCAAGATGTAACACCTTGGCCTACAAAGAATGGATTTCTTGCCTAAAATATTATAAATATAGAGTCAAGGGATGTGTACCAGCCATAAGAGGTGTTTCCACTGGTGAGATTTGTCTTATTATGGTAGGTTGTTGTATAATCTAAGTTTCTCCCATAGTAGGTATGTTAATGGTAGCATTTTTTGGGTTAGAGGATTGACCAAGTGATGTGTTATATATTTCTAATACAACTTGAAAAATCTATGCATGATCATGGGGTTGTTCCTAAAGTCTATCTCTAAAACTTTGTAAGATATCATCCTTATTAATTATAAGATTATCATCATAGAGGGGAAAAGTGTATCTTTAGTCCCCTCTTGTGTATCATTATTATTTTGATTGTATTTCTCATGTTTTGATGTATTATCATTAAATTCCTCATAATTAGGTTGTGAAGGATCAATTAGAGGAGTTATAATTATTCATTTATCCATGGTATAAGTTTGAATGGAAGGAATCTAGGTATGCTCAATAGGATTACCACTAAGCCTAGAACTTCTTCTTAAAAGAAGAATTATAATTTTTTTACATGGCATATAGTAAACAAAACAAAAGAGTTCTACTAAAATAGAATATATGAATTCTAAAAAACCTAAAAAAATAAATTTAAACAAAAAAAGAAGGATACAAACCCTAGGAACATCTAGGGATAGGGTTTTTTCACTATTCAAAGTAAGTTGTGTTCATCTAATGATTTAACTATTTTAGAAATTAATGTAAAACCCTAAGTAGATAAAAGAATTGAATATGTAAATCAGGGAATAAAACACTACAGTATTAATAACTATTAATTAGTAAAATAATTGATTTGTTTACTTAGCCTATAAATAGAAATGAATTTAAAAAGGTGTACTTAGCTAGAAAATATAACTAAGATGGATAAGTGGTAAGTTAGAAAGTGATGTAGAAGTAGAGTAGAGTGTTGTTAGTAAAGAACATGTTTCAAAACCATCTTCAAATAGTATCACAACCCTCTTTTCTAATAATTCACTACATTATTGACCTTTTATGATATGTTATTGACCTTGTGTAGATGAAGTACTGAAATTTGGGACAAACCTTCACTTTATTATGGGAATATTGTAACTATGTAACCAATACCCAGTTCATTATATGTGCTTAATTTTGATAGACTTCACTAGAGAACCCTAAGACTCCATGCTTACTAGGGTTTTAATGAACACAAGTGTAATAAGAGTGGTGTTAGTAGAGTAGGTTATATGTGACCTCACCACCCCATGTGTTTTTCATTGCCTATATACCAATACCTCAAAAGGGATCAAGTCCAATGTAGTTCTCCCAATCTATGTGCTGTTGTAAGTGAGAGTGATGTTAGTATGGCTGAAAATGAATGAAAATTTGAATTCTTTGAGTGTGACTTGAGATTAGAATTCTAAGTAAAACTGAGCTTTGGGCTACTGTAGATGGATGTATGCATAAATAATGGTAAATAGGGATCAATAACCTTAATTTTCATGATTATTTTTGAGTTTGTTCATGATAATCTCCATATAAGGGATAAATTATTGAGGGTGGTCTTAATATAGTGTTTTAATGATTTTCAAGACATCAAATGAGTCGAGGCCAACCCTAAAATGCTTTGGGGAGTGTACATATATGTCTTAGGGGAAAAAGAAGCTAAGTGTTAATAGTGTTGACCCATTTTCCAATAGTGAAATATGTTATAGACCAAAGGATTCATCCTATTGTCCAAGTGGCCATCATGTGTGAAAGATGATCAGAGATGCCTAGGTGATGATTTAATGTAGTTTTTGGTATATCTAGTCATGGAACAGATGCACATATAAGCTAAAAAATGATTAAAATAGGACCTAAGATAGGTCTAGGGATAAGATAAGGATATGGTGATCTCAAATGAGACTCATCACATTAAATAACATTTTATATGACTACAATGTCTTTTTGGTAGTTACCTATATCACTAATGTTGGTTTTCTAAATCTATATGGAGGAGGAATAAATAAAATCCATAAAATTCAAAATCCAAATCATTAAATCAAAATGAAATGATCAAAAGGCAAGAAAATAAAATATGTAAAACTCAAAAATCATACCAAAATATGTGATACTTATGTGGCACATCTCCTATTCTAGTTGAATCTCAAAATCCATAATTCACCTCATAATAGAAATCAGGTCCATTAGTGTGTGGTAGGATAGTAGACTAGGATAGGAGGTCTCATTATTATATCTCATACCACCTAATTTCTCATGTAAGTACCCAATATTAATAGTAGATTGATATTACTATAAGGGATTTTGAGGAATGAGGAACACATTGTGTGGAGGTAGGCCCATTTTAATTTTTCAATAAATAAACTTCATGAGATAATCTATGTGTTTCACTCATTATTTTTTCTAATGCTAAGAGTATCATAATCTTTTGGTATCCAAAAAAGATCATAAGCACTTGCACATTTATTAAGTATGTCTCATTTATATTAAGGGTTGTTATAACACCTATGTACAAGCTTCACATTCGCTACTTTCATAACATCATTATTACACTCCCTTTGACACAAATTGATTTTACACTAATCATACCTATTTGGTTAATATTTTTTGAGTTATAGTGTAATACCTTCGATAAAATCAGGAATTTCTCACAAAATTCCCCTTTTTCCTACAAATAAATACTATTTTTTTATCCATTTGTGAGTTACAAAGTAAGACCTTAGATAAGACCTGGCCTTCCTCACAAAATATCCATTTACCCTATTTAAAGTATGTACCATATATTTTCATATGATAACTTTACTCTTCCACATTGATGATTAACACAAACCCTATATTTGGGTTTTCATTTTTAATCCTACTTTATTTTTCACACATTTTGTATCTCACATATCTTTGTTTATGTAATTTCAATTCTTTTTACATTAATACTACTTTTTTACAATTATATTTCCTTTTTTACATATTCTTAATTGTGTTTACATTTATATTTAATTGTTTACCTATTCTTGATTTTGTTTACATTAGGATTTTCCTTTTCTTTAATTTCTCATTTCCATCTTTGTTTATTATCTTATCTTCTTTCTACTTATTTTTACTTTCTTCATGTTTTCATATGTTTACAATTGTTATTTTTCATTTTTTTTCTCATGTTCAATTTCATTCTTTGTCATTATTTTTAAACATGCATTTGTTCACTTTTTATATAAAAGAATCAATACATACATCATACATTTCCCATAACATATATCTAGTTCAACACATATGCTAGAGATAAAAATAAAACATCCATAACATACATGATTCATCTAAAATAACACACACACACACACACAAATGTTTGCAAATGTCTCATATAATATCACATGATAAAATACAATAAAAACTCTATAATCATGGTCCAATATACCTATTTAGTATTGGATGAGCTACATTTATCATATAAGAATGTGACTATCCTCTATGAATAGTTCATTAAAATGAATTTGTACATGTCTATAGTGCCTCTACCTATCCATGTAAATGGGCCACTTGGACCTACACTTGGTCCAAATATCTAGCCATCTTAAATGGGAAACTCATTCTATAACTAATAAAAACCATGTTTTTAACTCCCCATCACTAACACCTAGGGGTAACACCACCTAGGTAGGATCAAATCATCTCTATAACTCTCGAGCCATCATACCAACTAACCAAAACTAACTACTATACATCAATTTTGAAGGCTTAAAATATTATTTTCATAACTTCACTGCTGATCCTAAACCAAATAATCTTAAAGAACTTGACACTCCTACTTTTATCACTAAATATAAATTAGGCATTGAACAATTACCAAAAATTAAAATTGATTTGCATGAAGACACTTTGGCACTTCAATTTGATGGAGCAAAATGTCTTCAAAGAGATAGTGTAGGTTGTGTGCTAACTAATCCCTATGGTAAAATAATACCTATAACCTTTATATTAAACTTTGATGTCATTAATAGCATGGTTGAATATGAATCTATTATATTAGGCATGCAAACCACAATCAATTTAGATATCCCATATTTACATGATTTAGGTGATTCAAAACTCATATGTCATCAAGTTAGTGGTAGTTATAAATGTAAAATTGAAAAAATTATTGCATATCATCAACATGACACTACACTTCCTAAGTAATGTACTTCATTTTACCATTGAAATAATCCCATGATATAAAAATTATATAGTCGATTCTCTCTCTCATCAAGATCTCTATTTCATCCTCATCAAGTTATTCATGATCCTAATTCCTTATCAAAATGAAGAGGTCACTTTATTCTTTACAAAATAAAATAAATCTCTAATTTTCCATAGAATCTATCACCAGTCGACAAATGTTATGGTATAAAAATATCATCTAATTCATTGAGAATCATACTTACCCTCTAGAGACAGATTCTCATGAAAATACCTAAATTCACAAACAAGCATGCAAATATGTCCTTATATATGACACCCTTTATTATCATAATGCTAAAGGTATTTTTATCACCAAAATTTACACCTTAGATAAGGTTGATCAAGCCTTATCGATTTGGGATAACATGGAATCACCTCTAAATGTGGGTACCTGCTTAAAGAGGTGAATCTCTAGATTATGGGTTAGTTCCCATGTACAACACCTAAATCTGATCACTAACCTATTTATTGAGAATAAAAGGGGTAAAAGGGAACTAAAACAAAAGGACAAGTATGGAGGTGACATACCAAAGTTAACTCCACTACTTGCCTACACTTACACTATGAAAATAACTACAAAACTAATCTCAACACTCAAATCCAACCCTTATAACAATAATGATTCAATATGAAGGTAGGATTCAATGTAGTCTTCAAGGTGAAAGATTAATAGGCATGCTAATAGGAACTAATAATATCTCCCACACTTATTTCCATACAAAGCTTTTAGATACACATTATATGACTTGTTAGAAGGCAAATTGCTCACACAAAGGCATAAATGAAATGAATGACTGTAAGGAATAAAACTATCACATATCATTCAAGAAAGAAACCATATCAAACACTAAATGCAAGATTTGAGGAGACCGAAATTAGTTTTAATTTTTATTCTAGAGGTAAACCAAGCATCAAATTAGCAGGGCTTCACCATAACAATTTGTGGATGTCTACAATACCAAAATAGGCCAAATATATAAAATGAGGAGGAAAGGAAGAAGTTATGGATGAAGGAAGATTCCATGATGACTATTATCTCATCTATTAGTCATTTATATTCAATAAATGAGGTAATAAACTACCCAATGATCTCCCTTGAGCATGTATCCATCTTTTGGGAACTATTTTTTCACAAGTTGGTGAAGAGACTCTTCACCTTATTCAAGGCTCATCATGTTTGAAAAATGTCTTCAGGGCTTGTCCCTTTTCTTAACACCTTGCCCTTCCCATAGAATGATCCTTTTAATACCTTACCATGTTTGATTCTTCATCATGAAGAACCTTCTTCATTTATCATACAAGATTATTAAACATATAGGGATAATAACCTGGCACCTACCATTTGGATGGCCATGAATGCTTCAGAGGGCCTTGCTACAGGAATTAGGGATATGTTTATAAATTTCTATTGCATCTTAGACTATGATGTAGACTTCAAAATAACTCAAACCTTATTATTCTTGATACAGACCTATAAGATAAATTTCATGGGTAACTGAGTGAAGTTTGAGTCTTGAAAGGTTGGAAAACATCTCAATACACCTTCCCTAATGGATTTCATTTATTCCCCTATCTATGCACCTTGATTTCACCTAGAAAACTTGAAAAAATAAGGCATTTATTACATCTATACATGTGGACATACAATAAATTTGTATGCATAAAAATATATTAGAATGTATAATGTTAATTTTTTTCCAAAATAAATTTAATGCATTTGGATGCATTTCTCTCACATTCTTCTCTATCAAGATCTTATTAGGGTTTTAGGAGGGTTTAAGGTGTTTTGGAGTCTTAACAATTGTTCAAATCCATGAGGGCCCTAATGCCCAAAAAAAAATTATGAATTTTAAGTATAAAACCTTCTCAACCTTTCCCAAATGTCTTAGGATCCCATACATTTTCTCATGGATGTTTTCATGTGGAAAAAATGCTTCTCAAGTAGTCAAGCTTACATTCTTGAGTCTGAGAGAGAAAGATTTATGAAAAAAAGTATGAGATTTTTTTTAGTTCAAAACACCTCAATAAGGTATGTGCCACATCATGTGATATTTTCAAGTGGTCTCTTAAAAATATTGACCCCTCAAAATGATGAAAACTTCTTAGATCCTTGTATGAGGGCTTGCACATAGTCCTAATCTTTTAGCCTAACAAGATTTTCTCATATTTTCCCTCTTTCTCAATGACTCTAATCTTCATGTAATAATCCTAGGACATGTCATTCATATAATATCACCTTTAAATTTACCAACCATTTATTAGAATGCAATTTTTCTCACCTTTCATACATAGGCATGTGTATGCTTATTTAGGCCTATTAGGCCTAATTATTCTTTTGGGATTTTTATGTACTTAACTCATCTAACCATTCAATCAGAACACTTTTAGACTTTGGTAACAAAATTAATAGGCCTCTTTTACTCTCTTTCACTTCATCTTCAATAACAGGCCTGTAGATCTTCATGGAGGCCTAACACCTATCTTCATTTCCTTGTCTAGAAAATTCCACTAATTATCCTAGAAAAATAAATATATATTTTAGTAACCATTTGGATCTTATTTATCTATGAAAAATATCATGATCAAACACTCAATTTAGGTAAAATTAATCCACCTATTCTTCTCTCTATTATCCCTCAATTAGGTCTCTAGGCCTAGGAAACTAAGATTTGGATCTACACATATCTCACATGTTTGAAAATACAATAAAATGTTTGATTCAATTTTATTTACCTCATAATAATTATCCAAGTCAAATTTTATGGTTTGAAGCCTTGTGTATATAGGTAAACTAATAAATGGCTAAAACCATTGACTAGGTGCATGCTCAGGGCTAAGAGGTAACTAAAATGGTTTCTCGTGAATACTAATGGGTTTAAATGATTTATAATAGTTTATTAATGATTTTACCATAATAATACAACTAAATTCATTAAATTTAACTCTCCATGACCACAAATATATTCATGTGATTAGTGCACCTTAGCCTTCACCATCTATGTGTAATCTATTTGGGGAGTGCTCTATTGAGATTATAGATGTTTATTTATTCCTCCTTGGTAATTTAATGGATTTTAAATATATGATTAAATTATCATTATTCCTTTAGATTTACACAACCCTTCAACCCCTTTAATTCTCATCATAAAAGGTAACCTTCCTCAATTTTGTCTATAGGTGCATGTTAGTGTAATGTTTGCACTAGATTAGCCTCTCAAGAATTTTTACCAGATATATTGATGGATCCACTTTATATTTAGGTTAATTTAATGGTCATAACGTCTCATAAAAGTTTATATAAACTCAAAGAAAACCCTTCTAATCTAATCAAGCATAAAACAACATTTATCATCACCTTCATGCCTATAAACCGTGAAGACACATTCACTCAAGATGGTTATGGTTGAAATTTGAAATTTGGTGGAAGTTGGAAAGATTTTTTAATACCATATATAATATTTATTAGGTATATATGTATCATTAAAATCCATCAAACCTCTTGGAGAACACAAAACTCTACAATGCAAACCTGTAACTTCATCATTATTGAAGGATGCTACTCATTTATGACTTGTACAAGCATGAATATGACTAGATATGATTTTATAAGATTGATAGGGATAGTTAAGAACATTTTAAATCTCATTAATGTAGAAACAAACTCACAAATTCACTTAAGAGTCCAAAACTGACCCCACAAGGTTTGATAGTACATTTTGACCCCCTAACTTCTTAGTAATTTTTCATAAAGCTAAGGAGATGAATCAGATAAAAAAATGCCACAAAATTGAAGGTCATTAGGTTCCCTTACTATTCCCAAGATCTAATCTTCCAAATGTATTTCTCCTTCCTCTACAATGCAAACCTGTAACTTCATCATTATTGAAGGATGCTACTCATTTATGACTTGTACAAGCATGAATATGACTAGATATGATTTTATAAGATTGATAGGGATAGTTAAGAACATTTTAAATCTCATTAATGTAGAAACAAACTCACAAATTCACTTAAGAGTCCAAAACTGACCCCACAAGGTTTGATAGTACATTTTGACCCCCTAACTTCTTAGTAATTTTTCATAAAGCTAAGGAGATGAATCAGATAAAAAAATGCCACAAAATTGAAGGTCATTAGGTTCCCTTACTATTCCCAAGATCTAATCTTCCAAATGTATTTCTCCTTCCTATACCAAGTGAAAAATAGTGTGCCTTATGGAGCTACCAAGTAGATTGATAAGGAGACTGAGTAGGTTTTTATTCTGTTTGGATTTGAAACTCCTTCAAATTCCTAGATTTAGACCTACAGAGGATGGAATAAGCCATGAAACTGATTTTAGTGATATTTTCTATTCATACCTATAACAACCCCTTTAAAAATTCTCTTTTGGTACTTGAACTACCTATTCTATTTGAAAACTTGATTGAACTAATTTGATAAGAATCCCTCGAGATATTTCATTCTTTTACATAATTGGGGTGATGTGTCATCCACTTTCCTCTACTGAAAACCTACCATTCTCTAACAATATTATTCCTTGGACATTATAAATGGTCAAGAAGGATTTTCAAGAGTTATAATGTTAGAAATTATATTTAACTTCATTTAATACACTTGTATAGATGATGAGGCATATAAAATGACATTGGCATGAATTACATGATATAACAAAGACCTTTCAAACCTTGAAACTCTTTCAACCCTTTTTGCTAGGACATAGATGACTAGACAAGTATGATGTTAGAAAGAACATTTACCTTAAACTTGTCAAAAATACCTTAAACTATATTAAACATGACTTATAATGAGATTTTCAAGTTGGTCAATCAACGTGGAGGTTTGATTAGCAAAGTTTTTTTTTGTGAACCTCTCTAATGGTAGCCAAAATTTGGCTAAAATTTTTGGCAACTTCCCGGAAATGTTTGCTTTCTAAGAATATTATACCAATTTAGTTGTCTTTCCATTGGGTAATGGAGTCACTTGCATACTATAATGTAAAAAATGATATACCTCCTAAATAATAAAACTCACACCATGCCACAAAACAAAGGACAAAACACAACATGCCAAATTCATTTAGGTAAGACCACACAATATCAAGCTCACACAAAGAACTATACTAGGCACTTATGAAAAATAAACACACCACACAACTATGTAAAAAATATAAAACTAACCTCAATAACAAGGCTTCAAGTGTATCCCATTGACTGGGATACTTAGTTCCTCACCATTAAGTCTTGATAGCTAGAATGCATTCTATTCTTTTTATATGATGATCACATAGATCCCACACCACATTGTGCCAAAATTTGTGTGTTTACCAAGTTTTTCCATACCCTCGTCCCACTTTAAAACAAGGTCATCCTCTTAGATATTTCTTGCACTAGCTCTCCTATTAAATTACTTCATTTGGTAGTGTTATTACTCCAAGGTATACATGGCATCATCCCTTTTCTCCTCTAGTTTCATCAATTATGTCATCCTCACCTCCATGTAGTCATTATCCATTAGTTCTAGTTGATGTACTAGTTCTAAGGTGCATATCTTAAGGGAAATATGTAGTTTTGCCTTTCTTCCATACACAAGCATGTATAGTGAGTTGCACACATCCATCTTAGGAGTAAATCTATCAGCTTATAAGGTTGTCTTCAACTTGGTATTCCAAGTTATTTAATTTTCATCAACTTCCCTCTTAATGATCTTGATCAAGTTTTTGTTTATATATTTAGCAATCCCATTGCCTTTAGGGTAGTAGTTAGAAGAGGTGCTTAGGTATATGTCATGTTCATTAGATTACTTACTTGTCTTTGTGCCAAGGAATGCCAATGCATTATTAGATATGATGCTTTATGGTAATCCAAACCTAATCACTATGCTCCCATAGAATTCAAGTACTATACTTTAATTAGCCTCGTTAAGAGATACTACCTCTACCCACCTTTTAAAGTAATCAATTGCATCCACTTGAGGGGAGTTAATCATGCCTATGAAATCAATCCCCCATTTCCTGAATGGTTGATCAAATTGGATGGGATTGATAGGTAAGGTTGTTAACCATTGATTTCTAGAGAAGAAAGCACACTTTGAACATCTTCTTACCCATGCATAGGATTATTTAAAGATGCTAGGATAATCATAGCATGTCCTCATTATCTTTGTTGTTGTATTTTTGGGATAAAATTGACCTCATGTAGGTCCATCATGAAATTTCTCAAAATTTTTGCCTACTTTCTCAATCTCAACACATCTAAGCAACATACCATTAAGGCATTTTCTAAAAAGGACCCAATCTATAAGAACATAAGGTATAGATTGAAGCCTAAAGTACCTTCTCTTTTATTTATTTAAATTGACTAGAAACTCACCTATTTGAAAAAATATTTTCATGTCTTGTATCAAATTTATAGGAGGTGAAAGTGTTGTTTCTTGAGGCTCACCCTATAATGTCAAAACTAACTCTTTGTCCCCTTAAATTTCCAATGCTAAGTGTTCACATAGGCCTTTCCCCCTTACTAACTTGGTGACCTTAATATCTACATCATACTCCATGAATATTAATGGGTTTCAATGCTTGATAATGTTTTAGTAATTCATGTATCATCATAAGAAAACTAAATACATTGAATGAGATCTCCAAGACCACAAATATATTTAGGTGATTAGTGCACCTTAGCCTTCACCATCTGTGTGTAGTCCATTTGGGGATTGTTTTATTGATATTAAAGATGTTTATTTATCTTGCTTGGTATATTAATGGATGCTAAATAGAGGATGAAAGACTCATGATTCATTTAACTTTCCACAACCCTTTAACACCTTTATCTCTCATCACAAAAATGAACCTTCCTCAATTCTCCCTATAGGTGTATGTTAGTGTAAGGTTTGCACTAAATTAGCCTCTCAAGCCTTTTACCAAATATATTGATTGATCCACTTTAAAATGAGGTTCTTGAATGGTCCTACCATCTCATACAATTTTTTTTAAACTTAAATAAACCCCTTATACTCTTTTCAAGCACAAAATAACATTTATCATCACCTCCATGCCTACAAACCATAAAGACACATTCACACAATATGGTTATGGTTGAGATTTGAAACTTGGTGGAAGTTGGAAAACTTCTTGAAGACCATGTATAATATTAAATAGGTATATATTCATTGTTAAAATACATTAATATCACTTATGCACATCAAACCTCTTAGAGAAATCAAAACTCTATAATATAAAACTACAAATTCACCATTATTGAAGGATGCTACTCATTTATGACTTGTAGAAGCATGAATAATAATATATATGTTTTCAAAATAATGATATGGATCTTTAGGAATTTGTGAAATCTCACTCCTTTGGCAACAAGCTCACAAATTGACTTGAAGATTTCAAAACCAACCCCATAGGGTTTGATAATTTATTTTAAAACCTTAACTTCTTAAAAAAATTAATAAATATGGGGAGATGAATTAGATAACCAATTCCATAAAATTTAAGTTAATTAGGGTATCTTACTATGACCAACATATGAGCTTCCAACTTTATCTCTCCTACCTATACCAAGTGAAAATTGGTGTGCCTTATGGAGTTACCAAAGAGATCGATAGGGAGGCTCAGTAGGTTATTTCTTTGTTTGGGTTTGAAACTCTTTAAAATGCCTATATTTGGACCTGTAGAAGATTGAATAATCCATGTAAGTGCCTAGAGTGATCTTTTCTCTACAAACCTACAACCACCCATTGAAAACGTTTTTGGCACTAAAACTACCATGTTTTGATTTGTAACTTGATTAAACTAATATGATAAGCATCCCCAGAGATATTTTATGCCTATAAGGACTTGGGGTGATGTTTCATATACTTTACTCTATTAAAAACCTACCAATATCTCATAATATTGTTTCTTTTATGTTATAAATGGCCAATAAGGCTTTTCAAATTGAGTTATAATGTTGAAAATAATATTTGACTTCATTTAAGAAACTTTTATAGACTATGGGGAATATAAAATGTCATTGACATGAATTTCATGACATAAAAAACACCTTTCAACCCTTAACACTCTTTTAAACCTTTTGACTAGGACATATATGACTAGACAAGTATGATGTTAGAAAAAACATTTACCTTAAACTTGTCAAACATACCATAAACTATGTTAAACATGACTTACAATGAGATTTTAAATATGGTCAATCAAGGTGGATATTTTACTAGAATTTTTTAATTTTTGTGAAACTCTATAATGGTAGCCAAGATTTGGCTAACATCTTTGGTGACCTCTTGGCAATGATAGATTGCTAAGCATATAAGACCAGTTGCTTTATATTTCCATTGGGTAGTAGAGTCACTTACATAATATAATATTAAAAATGATATACCTCCTAAATAATCAAACTCACACCACACCAAAAAATAAAGGACAAAACATAACATGCCAATGGCATTTAAGGAAGACCACACAACATCAAGCTCACATAAAACACTATGCTAGGCACTTATGAAAAATAAACACACCACACAACTATGCATAAAACAAAAAACTAACCTTAGTAATAAGGATTTGAGTGTATCTAAATTATTGGCATACTTAGTTCCTCTCCATTCATTCTTGATATATGAAAGCCATTATGTTTTTTGTATATAATGATCACATAGGGCCCACTCCATAATGTATCAAACTTTGTGTGTTTACCAAGCTTGACCCTATCCTCATCCCACTTCAAAACAAGGTCCTCTTGGAAATTTATTTCATTATCTCTCATATCAAAATATTTATTCATTTGGGCTTGGTGGTACTCCAAGATATACATGGCTTTATCTATGCTCTCCTCTAGTTTCATTAATTCTTCCATCCTCACCTCCATAGAGTCATTATCCATTAGTTTTAGTTGATGTGATAACTCCAAGGCTAGAAACTCATGATAAATAGGTAATTTATCCTCTCTTACATATACAATTGATGTCATTATTATTAATTTCATGCACAACCCAATTATGTTTTTTATGCCATTAAGATTACCTTATTTCTCTCTCTTAAGAACACTTCATTTTGTTCTCACTCTACCTTGAGTTACTGATAATATCTAAATTACTTCCTCAATATCCAATATATCATTAAACCTTTTTTATTTGAGGTATATTCAATTTAACCTCCATACATTAATTATTTACTCTCTTCTCATCCTTTATTGTTTACTACTCTCCTTTTTAAGGTCTTATCTTATCTTGAGACTCAAATATTGGTCCTACCAGACAAATGAGACTATCCTCTTGATTTAATACCTTTGTGATTAGTTCTCTATAATCAAAATCCCTCTTCTTATATTTTTGGATATGTTCTTTAGACTTGAATTGGTTTATACTAGGCTTGTTTTCCATTAAGTCCCTATACCTCTATACTTTTCATGGACAAGAAATACTTTATTTCCTATCCATTAACTCTATGAATCCTCTTCCGATCTATACTTATTTTCCCTTGAATGTTTTTTTCTCCCTATGTCTATTCATATTGAATAATAAAAATTGGGATCCTCATAGAATTTGCTTTATTTTACTCTCTTTAATCATTTATGAACATAGAGATACTTATAGATAACTTACAATAATTTCATTTCACTTAATTCTCAAATTTTATATCATCCTTTTCTTTTACTATTAATACTATGCATTCATTATTTTTACCTTTCAACTACCGAAGTAAGAGACAACAATTCAAACATGCATCTACACATTTTCAATTTGAACTATGTACCATATGTAATGCTTATCCAAATATTCTTAAAGTATTTAATGATTCATTTTAAGAATAACCTCAGCATTCATTTAAAGATAATATATTCACCATTATACCAATGTTTCTTAACTCACATCTCATCTTAGAAACTCTTCTAGCCAGTTTGATGTTAGAAATTCTACGCCACTAAAACATCATTCATAAGAATATTAAATAATAATTTGGGATAGGAGATAATGTAATTGTCTACAAACTTCTCACAATCTTACTATTCCTATGAAAATCAAATTTCTAGTCTTTTTTTTCAATCATTGTCTAGTTGATCTTCATTGAAATGAATTTCATTGTTTATAAGGATGCACTAAATATTTATTGGATCTTATCTACAGAATGATCAATGAATTGATAGAGTTTTATCATAATACTAATAAACTTTATTATCTATTTGATTCTTACCACAATGAGATTAAAAATGAATTAATTCCTTCATTCAATTAAATGCTTAATAATATTATTTTTTGAGTGTTTATATCACAATAGTCCTATAAAAATTATGACATGGGCACTAATCAATCTTCATAATGATCAAATCAGCTTGTATTTTTATTTTAAAATAGTTCTTGAAGGTTCTTCTCATCACTCATAGACTTGGGCAGCACATGCAAATTACTCATATTCCATTAATTATCTTTTGTGCAAAAGGACATTTTTATATTTCTTTTCATCAAGACAATATTTCTTAATTTAGTAGACTTGTGACATAAAGGATAATTGAATTTCATATTCATTTGATATCACTTTTCAAAAAATAATTATTTCAATTATCCATCTCATTATTCTACATCTAATAGCTATTAAACTATTATGTCTTACCTAAGCAAGACTATTATGCTTCCATACATCTCATAAACATGTGTAACTCCCACTTTATATATCTTTGTCACACATAATTGTAATTTTTTAACCTCTCTACTCAAAACGTATCATCAAAATTTTAATGCAAATCTATATATCTTCATAACTGGTCATAAATAGTATGAACCAAGATTACAATAGTTGGATTCACTCACTTACATTTTTATTAATCTGAGATAGATCTCAAAGTCATAATAAAACTCATCAATTTCTACAAATCATTGAATAATCCATTGAAACACCATATTCTTCTTCACATTAATCCTCACATTTACATACATTGTAAGTCTTTTGATTATCAAAATATATAGGCCTAAAGGCCCATTATTCATCATCCTCTCTCTATTTTTTTTCAATTATATTTATAAACTTTACACTCCTATAAGGATGGTCTGATCCTCGTCCTTTTACTAAACATAGTGTTTTTTTGAAACAATTCTTCAAACTATGTTAAGCTCTCCTTCTTTAACATGTGGATCTTCCTATTCTTAATAAGTGGATAAAATATTCCTACCTCATATCTTTTTTTTGACTTCATCACACATGCTGGGTCACCTCCTCCATACTTCACATTCCTTTTTGGTGGAGAATTTATATTTTACAACAATTTTAACCTTTCAACAATGACAATTCCTACTTAATGGACTTATGACCTTTTTCAATGCCTAGTACTTTTTTCAAATTTAACTTTACATAGTAGTTATTTTGAGGGGAAAACACATTATGACTCATACATGGTTCAAGGAAACCTTGAGAAGGCTATTACACCTATCATGACTTTCAAACACTTGAACATGACCATATTGTGAGTTTTTTTTCATTACATCATGAAGCCTAAGAAGGCTGTATTATTATTGAACCTTAACTCCTAAGACCTTTCAATCAAACATTGAACTTATATGAAAAATTTACATAGATGAGTTGATGATCCTACATCAGACTCTTGGGCTCAAAATGTTTCATGAGCTCCTGCTCATGAGCTTTGTTTACATGATTCAAATACAAATTAAAATCTTTTACAATTTTTTTCCTTCAATTGTCCATTCATACATATGGACATGTTCTTTTATCCCACATTTTTATTTGTTCTTGCTTGATATTTTATACATCCATGTCATGTTATGCTACCTCTTCTTCTCTTTAATCTCCTTATTTCGATGTTCATCTTATTGAATGAAGATATCAAATTTTAGTTCTTATTTTGAGATATTATAAGAAATATTTTCTATATTTACTTCACCTCCACTTCTATCAAATTCATACAAGCAGAACTCAATAAAATATTAGAAACAAAGATTTGATACCTTGAGGTCTCTTTCCACACAACATCAATTTAATAATTTTGAGGATCAATTATCTAGACCCATTTATCAACTTTGTGGATCTCTATTTTAGGATAAATCTTGTCTTTTTTACCATCATTTGTGGCATGCTCTAAGGTTGAAACTTATTCTTACAAATTTTATTCACTTTGTTATAAAAATAACTTTTTTGGTTGCTCAATTAGCAATTCTTCATCACTTTATTGTTCAAATTTTTCTATCTCCTTTAGGAAATATTCCTCAAGGTTTAAGGCTATGCATTTATCCTTCTCTCCATCATCTTCTTCGCTCATGAATCTATCCATTGACTCAAGGATTTCACATTCCTCCACCACTTATGTACCTACACTCACAACATCAAAACCAAAGTTAGATATAAAAATTTGAGGCCAATTTGTGCCTTGATTATTTTCTTCCATCTACATGTTTATATTGAGTTTTATTAACTCTTCCTAAAGTTTCTTACATAGTAAATTATTTGTCCTCTTTATTTTCCTTAATACTAAATTGATTGACCATTTTATCCTTTTCTTCATTACGCATCCATTCCATGGGTTATTCATGCTTTCCATCCTAAACTTTATTAGTGTTATCTTCTACTTTATCTCATTGTTTAGTCAGATGCTTAAATACTCTCTTCATCAACTTCACTTTCCCAAGTATATTTCACCTTGATCCATATCTTACCCAAGCTCTCTTCTTGGATCAATGAGTAATCACTTTTTCTCTTCTCTCTAAGCTTCACTAGCTCCTTCACTCACTATCTTGCTTTAAAAGTCTCAAAAAACTTGATGACTACCTTATCCTCTTAAACTATTTTTCAATATTTTCAAACTTCATTTACCTCTTTGTATTTTCACACCTTTCTTAAGGTTTTTGAGAACCTTTAAAATATCTCTTTTCCTGATAGGAATAAACTCTACTTAGCTGCAACCAACTCAAGCACTCATTAGCTAATCAACTCAATAAGTTATAGAAACAAACACTATTCTCCACTAAATAACCATGTTATTTAAGAAATAAAATATATTCAAAACTATAATCAGAACTCCCAAGATCTCTATTATCTCTAATACCAAAATTGATGGCATTCTTATTAATTTCATGCACAACCCATTTATGTTTCTTATGCCATTAATCTTACCTTATTGCTCACTCTATTAAGAACACTTCATTTTGTTCTCACTCTACCTTGAGTCACTGATAGTATCTAAATTACTTCCTTAATATCCAATAAATCATTAAAGCTTTTTTTTAGGTTTATTCAGTTTAACCTCCATACTTTAGGTATGTACCCTCTTCTTAGCCTTTATTGTTTACTAATATCCTTTTTAAGGTCTTATCCTATTTTGGGACTCAAATATTGTTCTTACCAGACCAATGAGACTATCTTATTGATTTAATACCTCTATTCCTAGTTATCTATTATCAAACTCCCTCTTGGTATCTTCTTGGATCTATTCTTTAGAATTGAATTAGTTTATACTAGGCTTGTCTTTTATTAAGTCCCTATACCATTATAATTTTCATAGGCAAAAAAAATTATTTCCTATCTATAAACTATATGAATCCTCCTTTTATCTCATACTTCTTTTCCCCTGAATGATTTTATTCTCCTTATGTATGTTCATACTGAATAATAATAATTGGGTTTCTCATAGAATTTGCTTTGTTTTTCTCTCTTTGATCATTTATGAACATAAAGAGACTTGTAGAAAACTTACAAGCATTTAGTTTCACTTACTTTTTAAATTATATATCAACCTTTTATTTTATTCTTAATACTATGCATTCATTCTTTTTATCTTTCAACTACCCAATTAAGAGACAACAATTCATATATGCATCTACAGATTTTTAATTCAAACTATGTAACCTATGTTATGCTTATCTAAATAGTCTTAAAATCTTTAATGATTTACTTTAATAATAAAATCTTCATTAATTTAATGACAAGATATTCACCATTATACCAATGTTTCTTAACTCACATCTCATCTTAGAAACTCATCTATCCAATTTGATGTTAGAAATTCTACACCACTAGATCATCACTCATAAGAATATTGAACAATAATATTTTAGAGAAGACAATATATTTGTCTACAAACTTCTTAGAATCTTACTATTCCTGTACAAATCAAATTTTTGGTCTTTTTTTTCAATCATTATCTATTCAATCTTCATTAAAATGAATTCCCCTATTTATAAGGACACACTAAATATTTATTGGATCTTATCTACACAATGATCAATGAATCGATAGAGTTTTATCACAATACTAATAAACTTTATGATCTATTTGAGTCTTGCCATAATAAGATAAAAAATGAATTAATTCCTTCATTTAATTAAATTATTCATAATATCAAATTTTTGAGTGTTTTTATCACAATAGTCCTATCACACTTTTGACATAGGTGCTAATCAATCTTTATAATGATTAAATCACCCTATATTTTTATTCTAAAATAGTTCTTAAAGGTTCTACTCATCACTCATAGACCTAAGTGGCACATGCAAATTACTCATAATATATTAATTATCTTTTGTGCAAAATGATGTTTTTATATTTATTTTCATCAAGATAAGATTTGGTAATTTAACAAACCTTTGACTCAAAGGATAATTGAATTTTGAATTCATTTGATATCACTTTTTAAAAAATCATTATTTCAATTGTCCATCTTAAGATTCTACATCAAATAGAGATTAAACTATTATATCTTACCTAAACAAGACTATTATGCTTCTATACATCTGAAAACATGCGTAACTCCCACTTTATATATCTTTGTCACATAGAATTTTAATTTTTTGACCTCTATACTTAGACTATATCATCATAATTATAATGCAGATCTATATATCTTCATGAGTGGTCATAAACAGTATGAACCAAGATTACAATATCTGGAGTCACTCACTTAACCTTTTATTAATTTGAGATAGATATCAAAATCATAATAAAACTCATTAATTTTTACAAATCAGTGAAGAATATATTGAAATGCCATATCATCTTCACATTAATTCTCAATTTACATGCATTGTAATTCTTTTGATTATCATAATGTATAGGCCTAAAGGCTCATTATTCATCCTCCTCTCTCTATTATTCTATAATTCCTATTATATTTATAATCTTTAAACTCCTATAAGGATGGTTTGATCCTCATCCTTTTACTAAACATAGCATTTTGTTGAAACAATGCTTCAAACTATGCCAAGCTCTCCTCCTTCAACATATGGATCTTCCTATTCTTAATAAGCGGATAAAATAATCCTTATTCATATCTTTTTTTAAACCTTATCACACACATTGAGTCATCTCTTCCATGTTTCACATTCCTTTTTGGTGGAGAATTTACATTTTACAATAAAATTGACCTTTCAACCATGACAATTCCTACTTAATGGACCTATGACTTTTTTCAATGCCTACTACTCTTTTCAAGTTTGAATTTACATAGTAGTGATTATGGGGGTAAAACACATTATGAATCATACATGGTTTAAATAAATATTGATAATGATATTACACCTATCATGACTTTCAAACACTTTAACATGACACTATTACAAGATTTTTTTCATTACATCATGAAGCCTAAGAAGTTTTTTTTGTTGTTGAACCTTACCTCCTAAGACATTTCATTCAAAAATTGACCTTATGTATAAAATTTACATATATGATTTGATTCTCTTACATCAAAAATCATTTATAGTGAGTTACCCACAACCATCTTAGGAGTGACTCTATCATCCCATAAGGTTGTCTTCAACTTGGTATGTCAACTTCTTTCATTATCATCAACTATATTCTTAATGATCTTGATCAATTTTTTCTTTATAGACTCAGAAAGCCCATTCCCTTTGGGGTATCAATTAGAAGAGGTGATTAGATATATTCCATTTTTATTATCCCAATCACTTGTCTTTACACCAAGGAATGTAAATGCATTATTAGATATGATGGTTGATGATCCTCTAATCCTAGTAACTATCCTCCCATAGAATTTAAGCACTGTACTTTCATTAACATCTTTAAGAGATACTTCCTCTACCCACTTTGTAAATTAATAAATGGATGTGAGTATCCACTATGACCTACATTTGATGGGACTTAATCATGCCTATGAAATAAATCCCCCATTGCATGAATAGTTAATCAAATTGGATGGGATTGATAGGTAAGGCTACTAAAATTTGATTTCCAATGAATAAATCACAATTTGAACATATTCTTACCCATGCATAAGAGTTTTTGAATAGGTTCTGAGAATAGTATCCTACCCTCATTATCTTTATTATTGTAGTTTTGGGGAAAAAGTGACCTCTTATAGGTCCATCATAAAATTGCTCCAAAATTTTGCCTACTTGGTCAATCTCAACACATATAATTAAGATATCACTAAGGTCTTTTCTAAAAATGACCCCATATACAAGAACATAAGGTATATAGTGAATCTTAAAGTACCTTTTCTTTGACTTATCTAAACTGATTGGACACTCACCTATTTGTAAAAATCTTGTCATGTCTTGTATCCAACTTATAGGAGGTAAAAGTGTTTTTTCTTGAAGCTCACCTTGTAATGTCAAAATTGAATCTTTGTCCCCTTGAAGGTAAAATTATAATCTTTCACATATGTCTTTCCTCCTTACTAGCTTGGTGACCTTAATCTCTACATCATAGTCCATCACTTAATTTCCCTCTTCTCATTCAAGTCTCTATTGAGAAAGAAGTCTTTAATGCTTGGGTGGGATACCATAATGTGTATTTTATTATTTGAGACCATATGTTTAAAAAAAATTAGGCTTTTTATGACTACTAAAACTTATTTCTCCAAAAACATGTACCTCTCTTCATATCCTTCAATCCCTTAACCAAAGAATGTAATGGCCTACTTAGCACCTTCACTATTTTGTTGCATCAACATGGTAGATATGGTGTTAGTGTTGGAGAAATCATACAAAAATAAAAATTTTGAGAAGTAAAGGTTAATCAAATTAGGTTTTTGTGTTATGCCTTATTTTATAGCCTCAATTCATGCATCCCTTCTTTATTTTAACTAAATGATTGGTACTTATTTAAAATATATGTCAAAGGATTCACAAGGTTATAAAAACTAGGTATAAACCCCCTAATGAAGTTTATTTTTCAAAGAAAACTTTGCATTCCCTTAATATGCACTAGAAGAGACAAGTCCAAAATGGCTTTCACCCTTTTAGGTTCTATGGCAAACCCTTATTTTTAGACAATTTGTCTTAATAACTTACCTTCATAGATTAATAAAACATATTTTTTGGGTTAAAATATATCCCAAACTACTTGTACCTTTCAAAAATTATTCTTATGTGAGCTAAATGGTCACTAGCATTCTTTTAAAAAATAGTAATGTCATCAATTTATACTAGCACCATCTTGTTGATCAAACCTTGTAATTCCATGTTCATAGCCTTTTATAAAGTATATCCTATATTGAATATCACAAAAGGCATATTATTATAGTCATATGTACCCCATTTGGTTGTGAAGGCAATCTTGTATTGGTCTCCTTCCTTCACCAAGACTTCGTTATAACTAAAATATACATCCAAGAGGGAAAATGTTCAAATCCTACAACCATTTGAAGTATTTACTCCATTTAAGGTAGAGGATGATGGTCCTTTAATGATACCATATTTGAACCCTTGATGTACACATAATCTAATTTCCCCACTCTTCCTCCTCATAGGGACTAGATTAGCAACCAATGAAGAGTGGTGAATAGAGAAAATGATGTTTGATTCAATCAACTTGATCAACTCTTTCTTTATTAAGATTTCAACCTTGTAATTTATAGGTCTTTGATTTTGTTTCATTGGTTTTACACTTGGGTCCCACTCAATGGTGTTTTGAGATATTCGAGGGTCAAAACCTATAAGGTCACCAAACTCTCACACAAAGACATCTAAAAATTCTCTAAATTACTCAATAAAAGTATCCTTCTCAGCCTTGGTACATAACTTTCCCAACTTGAGGAGTTTGTATTGAATATGGAACCTCTTTCAAAATGCTCTTCATTTGTAAACATGGCTACCTTCTCTTTTCTCATTTGATATTCTTCAATAAAAATGTTTTAAAGGGTCATAAATCCTTTAGGGAGTTTATTAGACTATAATTACACTATTTGGTCACCATATTTTTATCTAAACTTGGCCTAATTCTTTGAGTAGAACTCAGCTTCCTCACATAAAAAAACATGTAATCTATTTATCACTATTAAAAGCTTCCCAACTTGTATTATTATCTAAGATAGATGGCATAACCAACACTTTGACATGTGGTTTATATTTCTCACTCTTGATATCATTTGGAATGTCATAATGATCCCAAACTACTACCAACCTATCATCATGTTGATTCTTTCCTCTTGGGACTAATTACAAGGTTAAGGCCTCAAAGTCTTCAATAAGGTCCCAAAACCTATGAATTTATGCCTTAAATAATCGATTATTTGTATCATTATGTGTTTTAACCTATTATACTACTAGTTCACTATGACCATAGGCTTGTAGTTACCTTATACCTCTCTTCATTTCCCACTAGAGGCCATGCAAAAGTCATTCATATTCTACTACATTGAAAGAGTAGTCAAATTGGAACCCAATGGCAGAAAAATACTTCTCCTTGGAAGGACAAACAAGCATTATACCTACCCCTAATCCATTTTTTCTCCTTGAACCATCAATGAATAATTACCATATTATTTATTCATTCTCATTGGGATTTGAAAGAAATGGTATGACTAATCCATCTTCATGCATATAGTATACCCCTAGATAAGTCTCTTTTATGTGTTTGAAAGGACCAAACTCATGATTTTTAGTACCCCATTCATATATAAAAAATCTAGGTGTGTTATCAAGAGGTACAACTGGTTCTTGGTCCTTAGGATGGTCTCCCTCATTAGTGATAGTGTAATTCATGCTATATGTATTTTGTACATAAGGTTCTACATGAAACTTAGAAGGAGGTTTAGACTTGATTGAAACCTTATCTTTATATCTAATCCTAAATGCCATATAATACCAATCTAAATTCAAGTACCCTATAATCTTAGTAGTAAAATCCCTTGATGAACATAGATCGAAATGGGGAGGTATATTTACAACCACAAAATCTTGTGAAATGGAGAAATTAGGATAAGCATGAAGAGTAATCTATAAAACTTTGATGATGCCAAATATCTTAGCAATTTTTCCATCTAATTGCAACATACCTTTGGAGTTTGGTTCATATTTCAATTTTAACTTATCATCTACCTATTTTGGCATGTCTGAGTTGCTTGATCCACTATCTATTAGGTACTTATGAACCAATGAATCTCTAATTATTATAGAGAGGTATAAATGAGGAGGTTTATCTAGTTTTTTTATTTTAGTTATCTTCCCATCATTAGTCTTTAATACATTCACTAAAACTATCCCCCTTTCACTAGCTTGTCTTGAGGATGTATTGAATTTGGATAATTATTTTTGGAGTAGGCCACTTTTTATATGGATTGAAAATGTATCCCATAACGGGATGCTTATATGGACCCTTTTCATTTTCTTTATAATCTTTGTGAAATAGCTACTAACCTTAGTTTTTCTACTAGTAGGCATAGTATTTCCTAGAGTTTGTGAATTTTGATGTATGAAGGAACCTTTAACATTCTAAAATATTTTATTCACCTGAGCATTAGGGACTATATTAGACACACATACCCCTTGAGATGTTGGATATTTCATGGTTAGACCCTTACTTATATCTTGTGCCTCCTCAAACATTCTTATTTTTCACATTATATTTGCGTATATAGGATTTGATTCCTTATTTAGGTGCCCTTTATTGTTTACTAAACATGAATATTCTTGAAGGTAGTTAACCAAAGTGGCTTCTAATTGAGCATTCCATCCATTTATTTCTCCTTCACTAGGTACCTTAGCTTGAGTCATAGCAGAAATTATTCCCCATTGTGCTATAAAATCTTGATTGAATGTCTTATTTGCATAGTTATATTGATCATGAGGTTAATCCCATGGAATATGCTCTTCATAATACTACAAAAGACTATTTTGGATAGGTAATATGGCTTTTGAGGTAGAGGGAGCATTTGGATTTTGACTATTGTATGGTCTAGTTTGAGTTAGTTACCCTTTCCCTTGATAATTTCCTTGAAAAGCTAGTCTATTATTTTGATAAGATTGGTAGGGCTGATGTGGCTAATAGGGACATTGGTGGGATCTCCATTGAAAGTATTACTTTTTCCTTTTGAGAGTTTGGATCTCTTCTCTAAGATCATTTATCTCATCTACCTCATTTGACTTTCTTGGCTATTTAAGAGCAGCTTGTTTATATTTAGGTGTAGGAATGGGAGCAATAGTGGGCATAGGGTATTGTATATCATGGAATAATGTCATAGTGGGTCTTAAAGAGATATTCCTAGCATGTATAAGACAATTCTTAGCCCCGATAGCAATTTCATAGGCATTATGTAATATATCCCCTCCCATGGATTATATCATCATGGATATATCACTATTAAAAACCCTAAGGTAATAGAGAAATGCATGATGTGTAGTAGGACTTACCAATATTTGGATTATATCCCATGTTTTCTAAAATCTAGAGTTAAAGTCTTTTATGTCCTATTGAGGGAACCTCTTGATGGTGGTTAGGTGCTCAGTCAATGACAAGTGATCACTCTTGTCATCAAATATTTTCATTTAAATCTCATCCAAGTGATCCCATGAGTCAATACAATTAGTGGTCAAAGTCCCATACCAATCAAGAGCCTTACCCTTGAAGTAAATTGTTAACAACCGAGTAGCTAAATCCTCTTGAATGATATTATGTATATTTTAGAAATTTTCTATGTTCTTTATGTGATAAATAGGAATATCCCATGTATTAAGGAACACTCTTAAGGTTTACCATAGGAATAGCTACATATTGTGAAAATTCTAGAGGAATTTCACCATTAAATCCAAAAAAAGGTAGGTTTCTTTGTGCTACCATCTTACAAATTGGACCCAACAAGAGTATCCTTATATGATATGAGTACCAAAATACTTATTTGGATATGGATGTGTATTATCAAATCTTAATGTTTTGAATAAAAATAAGCTAACTCTAAAAACTCAAAAGGAATGCCTTTAGTAAAGGATTGTGTGTTTACCTTAGGCATGAAATTGGGGCACTAGTCTACAAATAAGAGATAACAATTATTTGAGTTTCTAGTTACTACATGAAGGAAGCTATTAAAAAAAAAATTCAAATCTAGCATCAACCTTAGATAAATTCTTGGACCAAAGGTCTTTTCAAGTGTTAGAACTGTTATCACCCAAATTTTCACCCTTGCAATTTTGTTTAAGCCTTCACAATTTGGGGTAACATGGATATAATTCTAGGTTTTGGGTGTCCTAATAGGTGGATTAAATCTCTATATTATAGGTCTATCTCCCCTTAATGTATCAATTATGCTCACAAATCTACACTGCTAGCTTGTAAGGGAAAAGGGAGAAGCATAACATGAAATAAACCTAACTAAGGAGGTAATAAAGTAAATATTAATATCATTAACACCTATTACATATCCAATATGACCTATAAGACTAAAAGGCATGCACTACTCTTAACTTGTACCTATCACATCAATGATGTTTAGAGAGGTAATATATTATGGGGTTAAGAGGGAATATTCTTTCCACTTATAATCCACAAGTGACCCCTAATGACATTGTCTAAAACCTCAAATAGTGAGATAAATCACATGGAGGCAAGAAAAATAAGATAATAAACGAAGATGAGCTGAGTTTACACTTGATTTCATCAATCATTGAATTATTTACACTACATGTAGTCATGAAAGAAGGAAACATCAGTTATATATTTATCATATGCATTACAAAAGAGTAAGTATTATCCATACTCATGGTGGAGGATCCTTACAAATTCCAAAAATAGGCATGCTTATAGAGAAAGTGAGAAAGGAGAGAGAGAGGCATAGATGAGCTCATTAACAAGTGTCATTGTTCTAAGATCATCTACAAGTAAGAAAGGAAATTAGAAACAACTTTGAAACTTTTTCATATGTGTCAAATTGGTTAATAATGATCTCTTCATGGATTTGGCATGGAAGGATATTTTTTATTGTGCTTGATGACTCACTATCATTTTGGAAGTTGTCCTTCTTGGCTTGTGAAAAGTGACAAGTTGTGTTCTTTGTCATCAACTCACCTTGAACTTCCCTTTTCCCCTCTCCTTGACACTTTTCATAGGTTTCAAAATTATCCATATTGATGTCTTAGTCATAACTCAAACTCCTTTAGGTGTCTTTAAACATTTTAATCGTCATTGGACTCTCCATCAAGGTCTTCAACTAGGCTTATTGAATAATATAGTGGTACAGTCACTTGTTGAGACCAAATCAGTGACTTGAAAGCTCATGCATCATCTTGAGAGGTTTACAGAAGAAGGGTTGAGGATCATAGAACTATTTTTTATGATTAAAAATCCTTTCTACTTGATTTAAATAATTACCACCACCTCACATAATCATAATTAAATATATAATTTGACATTTTAGGCTAATTCCATACACCATGTCATTTACACATGCTAGTACTCTACATGGTCAAGTGCCAAGAAGGATCATAAAAATCAATCAGGTCATTTTAAGTCATTTTTAATCTAATTTAATAACTTGAAGGCTTTTTTATTACATTACATCAGATTCGGGTTTTAAGGAGGGTTTAGACATGCTTACCATCTTACATATGGTTCATAAAGTTAAGTACCTCTACCTTATATATATTTCCATAATATGAAAGTCTATGGAACTATCCCCCACCTCCAAATTAAAATTTTCCCCATGCAAAACCTCTTCCAATTTTTAAGTAAAAAATTGTGTTCTCTCGAGCTCTTCACAAGACCAAATAGTGCTTCTGAGGTGGTTGTTCTTTTAGTGATGATTCATAGAGTTGGGAGATCTGATGAGGGAAATAATAATAGTAATTTTAATTTAAAAACCCTCTCCATATTTTAATAACTCTTTGGGATCCCATTTAAACCCTCAATGAAGTTTTAAGAATGAGAATGTAGTTTCTCAAGTTAGCAAACCTGGTGGACTGAGTTGAGAGAGAAGCATTAGGCCTATATATGTGTTTTGTTGGATAAAAATTCCTCTATCAAGATTTTAAAAATTTAAAAACCTAATTAAATATTCCATAAATTATTCCTTTAAGTCTTATCATGTATAATCTTAACCTCTTAACCTATAGGTCTTTACTAAGGGTTTTAGGAGTAGTCATGCAAAAATGACCCTCAAGTTCTCTTGTGTTGACTTATGCTCACCATACTAGGATATAACTTTCATGGACATATATTCCTAGGTCATACCAACTATATAAGATCCTTTACACCATAAATTCACCTTAAAACTAGTACAATACCTTCATACTTCAAGCTCAGGCATGTAGATTGTCATTTGAGTTTGTCAGCTTATCAACACTCAAAACATCTCATCTCAATTATTTCCATCTCCTTCACACCTATGTAACTCTTTTCATCACTATCTATCATGTATCACTCATCCTTTTAAACTCTTCAACTCCTAAAATCTCCTTATAATTTATGATTTATTCAATTCTCATACATAGACCTGTGTATGATTATTTAAGTTTCTTTAGGCCTAACTAGACATCTTAAATTCTTCATTGCCTTCAATCACATTATTAAATCCCATGAAGATTTTTTTATAATTTGGAGTTAATTTTTAATTCTTTTTTATTCTTCATCACCTATTTGGTTTCCACCTAACTCTCCCATTTCTCTTACACATGCCTTTAGGTAGTCATCTAGATTTGTTGATTATTAGGCATTCCCTATGATTTTCATGAGCCTTAAACTCTCTAAAATCATTTTATTGGGTTAATTCCAACTATTATACCCCTAAAAATCATCCTCATTTTCCAATTTGATATTATATATTATCTACCTATAGGAATACCTATAGATACCCATACCTTCTCATTGGAAGCATGCCATGACTCAAGAAGACTACTTTATGTGATGAATGTAGGCTAAATATGTATGTAAATGAAGTGATAATATTTTTTACTACCATAATATATATCTTCATACATGTAAACATTTTATTATCTCTCCATGACTTCAACAAGGTCTACCTTAGCCACAACTATGTAATAACTCTTTTGGATGCATGATTCTATCTTCTTTCTCACTTTTTGGCTCATTTGATGCTTGAAGATGATCTAAGGAAGATATTAGTAATATTTATGGTTTTATATAATTTTCCTAGAGATCATTGAATTGATACCAACATTCAAACTAGATAAAACTTGTTTGAAGCTTATTGAAATGTGCTTGCAACTCACCCAATGTAAAGGTTTTGCTCTTTAACCACTAGCATGTGACAAATAGTTAATGGGATATGATGTGAGGGATTATTAGTACCTATAAATATCTCTCATAACCTTTCATTTTTTCTAATAAGTTCACAAATTCCCTAAAAATGTACATAACTATGTTTTGGGGGTTTTACGAGAGTTCCAAACACATTATTTCATTGGTGATTATTCATAGAGTTTATGTATTAAAACTCTCAACTATTGTTGTATGTTTAAAGTGTATCAGGACACCTTTCTTCCCTTAGGATAATTTTCCTTCAAATTATCTCTCCTTTATGTATTAAATGAAAATTATTTTACCACTCCAAGTTGCCAAAGAGCTTGATGGAGGAGATGAGTGGATTATTACCTTTTTTAGGCCTGCCAATGCTTCTAGAACTTGATTTTACATATAAAAACACTTGAATAACCTAACATGATCATCACATGCTTTAAAATGGATCCTTCCACATTGAAAATTGAATTTATAGGCCTTTAATATTTTATTTCAACATTGAAATTCTTCTTCCTGGCCCTTTTGATGACCCAACCACTAGTTATACATTACAAAAGATCCACAAAGGCTGACAAGTGTAGGATATAAAAAAATGACAATACATTTGACCCAAGAGATGTTATTTCAAAGATTAAATCATATTAATAAGGTTTAGACTATGCTAATTAAGGATCATGACTCTTGGGCTTGGACTAGACCTCCAACACCCTAACATAACTTGAGGACTAATGAGTAAGAAATAACCTAAAGACAAAGCATGACATCAAAACCATGGCCTACTAGAGGATATCAACAAAGTTAAATAATCCTAATTAATAAGTTTCAAATGTTACTTACCTCTAGTACAATAGGTACCTTACTCCATTGTGTAACTCCATAATAAGTTATTACTCTCATTCAACAAGACATGGGGGCATCTACAGTCATCACTATATTATTCATGCCATATCTCACAAATGTCTAAACATGGGATACTTTTGGCCTACTCTTGAAAAATATGCCATTAATTTTGCTAAAAAGTGTAGTCCTTATTAACTTCATGATGATATCATTCACTCTCCTCAAGCCAAATTCAAAACCTTTGAATCTCCTTGGCATTTTTATATGTAGGGATTAGATCTCATTATAAAATTACCTAGATGACAAGATGATCATGTATTCATTATCCTTGCCACTAAATATTCTACCAAGTGGGTGGAATTTATGCCTCTTTCTACCATTATAGGCATCCCCATTTAAAAACTCATTATTAATCAAATAATATATCATTTTGTAATTCTTCATACCAATCATTTATAAAAATTGTGGTAATTTAAAAAAAAAGATATGAAATAACTATGTGCAAAATTCAAAATTATGCATAAATTTTCCACACCTTATCATCTTCAATACAATGGCTAATAAAAATCCACTAACAATATTATTTAAAAAATATTTCAAAAGACTATTCAAGAATCTCATACTAGTTATCACCTTAATATTTAACCTGTACTCTGGGCTTATCTCACTAGCATGCATACTTCTACTAGGGAAACACCATTTTCTTTAGTATAAAGTTCTAAATTTATCTTACCTCTAGATGTTCAATTACCATCTTTACACATCTCTCTTCATGGTATTAGTATTGATTAATAGCTTCATGAAACATGTCTTCATGCCTTAGACTTCCTTGATGGATGACATATGGGTGCCTTATAACATAATCACCAATATAAAGCTCACATTGTTAAACAACATAACAATAAAGTCAAAGCTCATACTTTCTATATTGGTGGATTAGTCCTTAAATTATATTATTTCCATGATAAATAAGGAAAATTCACTAAAAATGGTGGGGACCTTATTTGGTCAAAGACATTATTCATTGTAGTATTTACAAATTACAAACTAATGAAGGAAATATTTTCAAAGATCCCACTAATTCTCAATTATTATATATATTTTTATTAAATTATTTACTATTATTATATTACATGTCTTCCATATATATCTATATACTATGATTCTAACACTTCTAATAGGTTCTTCAAAAAAATCTTCCCAATGTGTAGAAGTACATCAATCTCAATTACCATAGTTATTATCATTGTTTCTTTGGTCTATCTATATTCCTTCATTTAATTCATGAGTTAAAACATAATACCATGGATAGGACCCAACCATCCTCATGAATATGTATTATTTCATATTCATTTTTCCTAGTCGATATCAAAGTATATTTTTGTTCATTGGTTCATTGTTTTAAAAACTTAATCTCTTGTCCTACCTCTTTGGGTTTCTTTTTGTGAGTTGTAGTGTAATACCTCAAATAATACTAGGCCTTCCTCATAAATTTTAATTTTCTAAATTAATTTAATTTTTAATCTTAGCTAAGTGTCTTCCCTAAAAATTAAGGTAATACTTGATAATTATGACTTCATACTCTTAAAATCATTCATATTATTTTATGGTAACAATTCTAACAATCTATTATGCATATCTTCCTCAACTTACACTATTTATTATGATTTAAAGTCATACTTATATCATTGTATCATTTTCACACTATATATTTTTTGTGATTTAAAGTAACCTAATTATTCCATGTTTATTTCCATCCTCTCCCCTATTGCATTCCACTATGGGCACATGAAGGTTGGTTTCAAGATATCACTATTATCTAACATAAAAGTAGTAGAGTCTTAGACACTATGCCATCTAAGTTATTTTTTTAACCACCAAGTATAAATTGTATAGTGATATTCATTTGTAACATTCATGTTTGTTTTTTTGAATATATATGGAGGAGGAGTAATTAAAAGCCATAAAATTCAATACCTAAAACATTACAACAAAAGGTAATATTTTAAAGCAAAAAACAAACATTGAAAAGTCAAAATCACACCAAAAGATGTGATTATTATCGAACACATATCTTATCCTAGTTGAATCCCACACTTCACATTTGGCCTCATGATAGATATTAGGTCCATTGGGGTGTGGTATTCCAGTAATAGGGTAGGAGGTCTCATGCTTTGAAAAATAAATTTATAGTGCCTACTTATTTTTATCACACAAGTACCCAATCTTTGAAGTATACCAATGGATCTATAAGGGATCCTGAGGAAAGGGGGAAATGTCATGGGAAGGTAGGTCCATTTTAATTTTCATGCATATATCCCTCATCAGATGATATTTATACTTCACTATTTAACCCAAATTTGTGTGGATAGGGTGAGTTCTCTAGATTTTTTTAATGTCAACAATTTTTTTGTCTTTCCAACTTGATTTTAGTATCACGTTTTAGATAATTATTTTTCACCTTGGTGTTACCTTAATTTTCCCTACTAGCCATTTCACTTCCCCCATTGAAAAGCAAGTTTATTTCTAAATCTTTTCCCAATTTATAATTCTTTGTTCTTTATCTTTTTTAGACATGCAAAAAATAAGATTATTTTAGTTCATCTACCATTAGAACATAATATGCATATTTGAGTGGTTATGAGATAATTTCTTACTAATTTTCCTTATCCTTATTGTATTTCCCTTGGTTATGGATAAGAATTTGAAGTATGTTTTTCACCCTTTTTTTGGAACATATTGTTCTATTTCTTTTACATTAACATATATTTTTTCCATATTTATTTGAGTGTGGATTGTTAATTATCTTAGATTAATGTTGGTTCTATTATTTTAGTTCATGTTTCCTTGGTTTGATCTAGTTTTTTTCCTTTTCCTAGGGTGCATTTGTTGGTTTTGTTGGTCATGTAGTAGCCTTAGCTTTTTAGTTACCTAACTTATTATCTTTTTATCTATCTTCTTTGGTGTTTTGGTCCTAACTTAGATTATGTCATCCCAAATTACCAATTTTAAGGGTGATTTATTATCATTTTAATTTTTATATAATTATTTGCTTTTGCTCTCTAGCATTGAATCCTTAGGGTTTGTCCAAAGTAGCCAAATGAACCCTCCATGATCAAGACTATAAACATAGAAGAAACCTTTATTATATAGCAACAAGGTAAGTAAAGGTATGTATTTTTCAATTATTTAATTTTATATATTTTCCACTTTTTACTATAATTTATTATCTCAATTCTTGTGCATTAATATGTTATTTATTGAAGCACCATCCCATGTTATAACTATGTGGCACATGATGAATTTATAGTGGGGAATATATATACACATAATATTTTAAAACTTTATCATTTATTGATACTTTTTCTCTTGCAAGAAACTATCAAATTTTAGTCTCTCAAAGTGTACGCATCAATGGGTGTACTAGGAAAGGGGTGGATATACCTTTGATGCTTCACAAGATTATTGGTCCCTCTACCATTACCTAAAACCACTATTAGTCACTTTTATCCAACTCCCTAAGTAATTAAAACATATTTATCCACTTATGTAAGCCATTCCCCTTAAAAATATCCCCTTACTAATAAAACGCTCTTTTTATTCATTTTCCTACTAAGTCAGCTAGGTCAATCTTGTTAGAGATTCAACACATGTTATGGAGCTAAGTCAACTTGGTTGACCTAGCTCAACACCTAATAGCTAATTTTCCTACCTAACAAAATTGAACTAGTCGATCATGTTGGCTAAACTTATTGGAGGGTTTAGGGTCAATACTTGGATATAAATACCACCTTCACTTTAATCTAATAAAGAATAACATTCATTTTTATATTAATATATCTCATAATTCTATAAATTCTAAACTTGAGGAGTCACTGCTTAGGGTTTTGCCTTAAAGGGAAAGAATCTTGTATTATGGGAAAGTCTTATATGTAAAGTAATAGTATTTTATCCTAATGATAATTTTATATAGTTTGATCCTTAAAAAGCCAACACATCTTTCAAATAACCATTATCTAAGAGAGAGATTGATGCATGATAGGTTCATCCGAAGGTAAGTATTCCTAACGTTTACTCTATCATTTGGTAGATAGATATTACAAGTAATAGGTTGAACATTTTACTCCTTGATTAGTTAACCTCTAAATTGATTTGAGTAGTGTTTTATTTACTTATTATGTGTTTTTTTAAACTATCCCCTTTATGCCACAAGCTTTAGTGAGCACTAGATTATATTTATTTTATGTATTGTAGGCCTAACTAGGGTTATTGGGTGGTTCTACTTGACTAGAGGATTTGTAACCCTATCTAGTGGTCTTGTGTGATACTATATCCCTTAGATAGGTTTAGTTGATCCAGATTAGTCATGTCCCTATATAAATAACTATGCAATGAGTTGTTGGTAAGACACCTTTGTTCGATCTTGGAATTCACTAAATAGTACAATTTATAGATCCATACTAATTCATTGTATATAAATTATATATCATGAATCCATGGCATTTCAAGAAAAATGTTATAATTAAGGTCATTGACCATAACTTGATATGTTGTAACCATAGTTCTAGGAGCCAATGTGATATTTAATATTATATGACCCAATACTTTGTGTAGAATGTTATTGAAGCCTCTAATATTCATATATCAATAATCTAAAGCATTAACATTGATATTGAGTATTTAAATAAATTATATATTGGATATATTAAATCCTAAACCATTATCAACTAAGACTCACTTAACACTCATTTCATCAATTTTAAGCTACATACATAGAGGTAAATATTGATTAATAATGTGTTGTGGTGAAAAATACTCCATTTCAAAATATATATATTTTGTTTTCCATCACAATGTGTTAATGATAAAATTAATATATTTCTTAAATATTTTATTTAACATTAATATCACCCAATGCTTCATACAAAGTAACTTTGTATACATTTTTTTATTGGAGTAGCTCTAAAATGGAGATCTTTGTGTGACATAAAATTGGTTGATAATATTAAATCTCTGGGTTCTTTCATCTTATCATGCATGATGGGGATCCTGACCTATTTTAGTGATAACATTGTGGATTGTAAGGTATAGTATAATCCTAGGGTGAATAGTATAGGCGGGATAGTAGTTGAGGTATTTTTTAGGTATAGGGGAAGGTTGAATGAAATGGTTTAAATTTGTTTTTTTCATCTAGTAGTAATATGTTTTAACTCAAATTTAACTATGCAAAAATAAGCATTATAGAATTATTCAGTATTACTGTCTTGGTTTATATTGAGTTTTATATTTGCCATTAAATTGTGCATCCATGGACTTACATATAGCTTAAATATTTTACATTTTTTGGCCAAGATGCATGTAAATATCACTTAAAAACATTGAATTAATAAAAGATAAATAGATTTAGTCATTATGATAATAATTATTATAAAAAGTAGAAAATATGAAATATGAAACTCTAAAAATGTGTTGAGATGATAAGAGGAGAACCCTAGGGAAAATTAAGGTTTTATAATAGTCAATAATAAATGGGTTCACTAATATGTTTTATCAAAATTTAGAGTAGGAAATGAATCTAATATAATTTAGATAAACAACTACGTAAAATTAGAATGTATAAAATCAGCATAAATTAAGCATTTATGATTTGGTACTTACTATTTATGGAAGAGATTCTAAAGGGGGAAATAAAAAATACAAACAACTTAAACAACACATGTGGGTGACTACAATATCAACTATGTAACTTATTATGTGATTATGAATTGGGAATAAAGATTCACTTAAATTTGGGACAAGGTCATGCATCATCACCTATGATCCCTAAGTATGTGATCTGAATCACTCAATTCACTATAAAAGTTATTGTGTACCTTATTCTTTGATTAAAACCCTAGTCTAAATGATAATGAAGAACAAAATATTTTAGATGAAGAAAATGGTGTTAGTGGTTTAATTTGTGCTTGACCTCAACACCCTTGTGTTGAGTGTTTCCTACATAGAAATACTCTAAAGAGGGATAAAACTCTATGTAGTTCTCCCATGAGATAGTGATGTGTTTGAAATATTGTTGTAATGATATATGTTAGTGCAATCCTAGTGTAATTATACACTTCAATAATGTCTTATGACCTTAGATATGTATGCAAACTTATCTAAGGGCTATGTGGCTTGTATAGACTCAAATTGAGAATAATATGTATTTTCTTCTCAATATATAGTTATAATAACTATGGTGTTTTCAATATGACATATGTTTGCCATCTCATGAACAAATGAATGGAAAATATGCTTATCTAGTGGTATTTCGGAAACTTCCTCAAATGGGAATTTCAAAACATATAAGATGACATGTTAGGTGAATTTTAATTTGATAAATTAGTCATTATTTGGTGGGAGGGCATGACTAATGGATTCAGACACTACAATCGAGTGGGATAATCCTAAAGGAGTGGCCTTGTTTATGGAGAATAGATATCTAAACTAAAAGTGTGGATGATTCTAATAGTGAGTTTAGGATACTCAAAATGAATAATATGAATATTTTGTATTAGATTTACTCTAGATTCAGTTCATTCACATAGAATTAGAGGAATAGTGGCTTAGATTTATGGATTTGAGCATGAGCTAAGAGTGTATGAAAGGATGGTCACAAGTGCATTCTTTTAACTTTAAATGTTAATTTTGTGTGTCTATTGCTGATATGTTAATCCTTCCATATGTGTGACTGGTGGGTCTACTCCTATCCTCTTTATTTATGGGGCCCTTATACATTTGGTCATGTATTTTTAGTTTTTGGTTTCATTTTTTAGTTGTTTTCCTTTTCTATTTTCAGCTTTTGTGTGTCAATGGATCTTTAGTCCAAACCATCATAATCCTATATATATAAATCATATATGAACATAAACTAAAATAATAAATTATCCAAAAATCAACCTAAAGAAGTGTTATTGAGGTTCCATACAAGTTTCCAAATTATTTATTCATTTTAAAGTCTAGACACACTCTACATTAATTTACCTCTCATCAAGGACTTGCATCTTGTACCAAAATTGACATAGATGAATGTGCATGTATTTCATCTCAATCTTAAGGAGATAATTTGGAGTCTATTATCTCAAATTATCCATTCATACTGCAAATGAACTACAAGGGGTTTGATTCTTGCATGTGGGATACATATTTTCAACCCCACTTTAGTGGCTTCATGACCCAACTACTTGCATTCTCTATTTCTCTAATATATTTTAGAAAGATAGGTAAAAGACATTTATAGATAAACTTATATTTTTTTTTCCACCAAGTTAGAAAAAAGGGTACATAAAACCATCTAGTGGTACACATGTACAAAAGAATTTAGAATCCAAAAAGTAAATTAGGGAATTATTAGCATCGCATAACAGGTTCAGCGGTCAAACCATGTGACCAACAATCCCACCCAATGCATAACTGACATAGGTGTTGATCTTATCCATACATAATAAAAGGACCAAATTTTAAACATAACTATACAAGACCTGCATAGTCTAAATCTGTGTATACAAATTTATAAAACATCAAGGTGTGATCATTTCATCATCTTTTGTCTCTTTTCAAGTTAAATTATTAATTTAATGTTTTCCATTTGCATGTTTACTATTACTATCCTCTAGAGAAGATTTGAAAATGCCATTTTACATAATTAAATGGTATATATTCCTAGTATACTAGTTTTATCTATTTTTTTAGTTATTAGACCAATAAAATATGTGAATCATATAGGTGAACTTGATATTCAAACATTCAACCTAGGCCTTACAGCCTCTTTTTCTTAGGTTTTTCTATTTTTTATTCATATTAAATAATTATTTTAGGTATTATGCACTCCTCAGGGTTTTATTTTCATTGTGTATACACATTATTTTTTAATTAATTATAGTTTCTCTTATATAACTCCTCAATAAATCATCTCGTCTAGTGTTTATCCTAAGGAGTGCACCAAGATCGGGGTTGGTTTGCCTTGTGCTATTTTATGATAGATTGTTATATGATAATATTTTATACCATTTTACACTCATTATCATGTTATTTGATCACTTTTTCCTCTTTTATTGCTCTTTCCCCTACTTTACACCTCTTCTACTTAGTTCCATACTTTTTATTAGATAACTTTCCCATATCAAATTAGTTCCATAGTGTTTCCTATTTTTATATTATATCAGACATGCTTGACATATTAATTTTCTTTCCTATGGTATTTTAGACATTTAAATATTATTATATATATCATCTCAGCCTTGTACACTTTAAAAATATTGATCATGGTTCTACTCTTTATTCTTAGACATTTCAACTATTGAAAGGCTCATATTTTCCATCTCACTATGCGTAATTACTTGTCTAATAGTCTGAACCTATCATTAATATGACTTAGATCACTTGTATACTAAAAAAGATATTAAAATCTGATCTATATTATTCACTATATATTACATACCTTCAATTTTTTATATCCTACCAGATACTTACATTTTCATAAGGACATTAGTGTCGAAGTTATTGTCTAGTTTCCTTATCAAGTATTTATACCTCAAAGGTCATCCAAATTGTAAATATTTTAAATCATATGGATCAACCCATTTGTCTTATTTAACCACTATATGAGATATTTTCAAAAAGTGAATAATAAATATAAAACAAATACCATTCATTATTATCAAGCACACATGCAATAAATATCAAGCAAGAACCTATTCAAGCTCATTAATCAATTACAAAACTATGTTGTAATACCTTGTTATTTCATATTTTTATATTATTCATAAGATTAGTCATATTACAAGTTTAAATAATTCAAATAAAAAATCATGAGTGATATTTATCAAGTTAAAAGTTAGATCATTGCATGGCCTTATATATAACACATTTCACCTTTGTACACACACACAAGCACTATTATTTAAATAGATGTATGACCTATAGGTCATACAAACATACCTCAATATATTATACTCTTTAACGCATCCACTAAGAACCCACACTTTCCTTCACTTCACAACACTATGATCTTAAATGAAAATTCCACATACCAGTCTCTCTCAAGTCTAGAAACCATCACATTTGGTTTCATTATTTATAGAGCATTCATGATCGTCACCATCTTGGTCATCCAATAGGAAACCTTAATCCTTAATTCATATATCTCATTAATGCATAGCTTAATATCATCCACATAGGTTTTCTATAGCATTCATGCGTCACCCTTAAGCAACTACACCTTTTAATTAGGCCCTTGTAACTCGTATAGGTCTTATGGAGACCTATTCACCCATTTAACACATCATCAAGAAAAATAAGAATATAGGTTCCCAATGAATAATTACATAACACATAACTACTTTTTCATTATTAAATTCTTATAGTCATCATTTCACTCTTCTTTACAATCTCAATCAATTTAAACATTAGCCTTATTCATAAGGACACCATAAACAAACACGTAGTTAACTTCTTAAGCATTGTTCATACTCAAGATAGATTGATCACGCCTTAAAAATACATATAGATGATCCTCATGGAGTTTAAAATACTCTCCAATATCTATGTCATCATCAAACATCAAAACATCAACAATATAAGTTCAATTATCCTTCTTGGGTCACTTGTAGAATAAACAAGAAAACATAGTCAACTTTGAACCTTCATAACTTTGACTGCACACACTTTCAGAGTTTAAAATATATATTTATATATTAACCTTGGAGTCCTATACAAATTTTATTTTTAATTTAGGAGTAAACTCTATATATATTGAAAGATATTTCCCAAAAACCAAACACTAATTTTCCTTTATTAAATTTAAATATTCAAATGCAAATGATCATAGTTAAACCTTGGTCACTTTGCTCACATCTTGTGTCCTCACATCTAGGATCAAACATGCACCATTTATCTTATTTGAAATAACTTGGATATACTATTAATCAAATAACATGTTGACCTCATCTCATACAATCTTGCAATATTAACTCAACATGCACTATTGATCTCCTGTATGTATCCCAATCTATATCTATGTTAAACATTAGATACTTTGAACTCATCTCACTCAATATGCACCATTGATTTGTATATTTAATAACATCCACTCACCATTATATCTTGGAATAATCTTAGTCTTTATATTTTCTCAACATTAAACATCAAACACTTATCCTCATCTCACTACTTTCAGACATCTTGGAATGAACACGCTCTATTAATCCTTTTGTAATGATCTTGATCTTTACTCGATTTAATCATCAAACACTTTAACCCATTTGACTTAATGGTCATTGAGATCTATATGCATGAACTCTTGTGAACTTTTGGATCTCCACCTGGTCCTTATCTTTAACATTGTAAAAAAAAGACTAAGTATGGGGACCATTGCTTATCTATCTGGAAGACTAACTTTGGACCTCAATAACTTGTGTTGTGCTTAGATTCATGATCTAAAATTTAGAACATATGATCTCCTAATATATGAGAATCCAACCATGCATAAAAATTATCTTGAAACCTTCACATTTGTGATATATAACTCCATTAATCTATTCACTTAGATTTCTTCTACCACAGAGTGAACTATGTCAAGAATTATCTGGAAGGCTAACTTTGCACATGCATATCTTTTGACGAACTCCATTACATGACCTAAAATTTATCATAAATCAACTAGTAACAAAACTAAATAAACCCATATAATCATTTTCTCTTTACACCTTCATGTGTGAAAAATACAACACCATTAAAATTCCTACTCAACTCTTCTTTCCACATTGCAAATTTCACTGAGTATGGGAAAACACAAATCAAACAGCCTAAAAGCCCAAATTTTCACTTCTATATCTTATGTTGAACTTAATCACATGAATTCAACTTTATCTCATAGTAACTAGGCAAAAATTTAATCACAACCATATAACCAACTCCCCCTAACTCATCCACACATGGTAATAGTGATGTCAATAAACTACCTGCTCAAATTTTCTATCATTGGATCCAAAATGTCTAGATGAAAACTATGGACTACCAGATGAAAACCACTCATGTAAAAAATCAATCCACTAATTCTTAACCTATGATAAGATCCCTTTCACATCCTCAAATCACCATACTCATCCCTAAACATCTCTAACCATGCCAAAATTGAAGATCAACCAAGCCTTCTTCAAGCATACTAAGACAAACACATTGCACACTTTGTCATTATCACTTAGAATATCAAGGCACTTCACTCACTCACCAATACACCTCCATTACATTATTGAAAACTCTCCAATAATATCCCCCTTTGACATAATGATAAAGTGGGTGCCAATTGATCTTGAGAACTTGAAAAGTCTTCCAATAGGAGAAGACCATCTTAGAAAGATATTGAAAACTCCTTGTTACCTTGAGCCTACCTCTTCTTGCCTTGACAATTTCCTCTTGCTCTATGACAACACTCTCTTTAGATAAAAACTACTACCAATGAAAAATTAACCCACAAAATACTAAAATCTAATGGAACTCACTAAGAAATATATGAAGGTCACTCCCCCTAAGATCCCTGAGCCATTTCACCTCTTGAGCATCTTCATATCTGTATACACCATGAAGAATCACCACACAGGCTTATTAGTCTTCCTTCTCAAGCCACTCAAAAAACACCAACATAACTTTGTGCCACTCACCAAATAAAAAATATGCTCTAAACTAACCTGATAACTCTCCTATAAACATGCATACCTTGATCTTTTGGAAACATTGAGTACACACATCAAATCTTCATACTATTCCTATCTAAACTCCTTGTAGCCCTACCTAGAACTTGAAAATCCCAAAAAAATTAGTAGATACACCTTTAAGATAGAAACTTCATGTTTGGATCACTCTCATATGCCCTTTCTAGCACACTAATTTATAACACCTAGCTCATCCTCTATAATATACTTTCTTCATAAACCAACTTGCCAATCAGGCTTCCAGTTTGACAAAAACATGAATAACTTGAAAACCAGAAACCTTCAAATCTTTTTGAATATTTATTTGAAAACCCATTTAACCCATTTAGCATATTAAGAAGTCTCAGACCTTAAATCATAAGGTAGACCACTTTTATATCATAACCCCAAACCTTAGAATCTCAAAACAAATAAGGTCAACAAACCTCCTTCTAGTCAACACCCTCCTCTAAAACTTTTTTCACACTTAGAGACAACCATCACACACTTCTAGACCAAAAATTTAGCCTCCATACCTTTGGGACCATTGACTTACTATAACTCATTTTAGGCTTGCTTGCATTTAAGCCAAAACTAAGAAAATAGAGAGCACTCAAAAATCTTTAATTTGTCTTCAGCATACCTCAGACCACAAAACCACTTGGAAAAATATAAAATAAATGCAATAGACCTTTCTATGCAAAAAAAAGATCATCTTGTCAACTCATGAATCCTCCTTTGCCATCTAAGAACCTTTAATCTAACCCTATACACTACTCCATATACAGTTATCAACATCATGCCATCACCACAACATATCTTCCACCTAGACATACTTGCTCCAATTAAAACCCCTCATCTCTACCCTTGTAGGACCTTCTAAATAACACCAAAATAATATTTGATTCTCTACTAAAAGGAGACTCTTAATAAGCATAGATAGAAAGTTCCTCTACACCACAATGCTCTAAAATAAAGTGAAACTAAGAGTGGCCCACATCTCCTTAGTAACCATTCAAATCATCTTATATCTATAAGACTTCTTGATATTGCTCTTCTTATCATTCTAAACTATGGCAACTGCTTCCTTTTCTATATCACTCTCCTTTTGTAGGATTGGATTAATAAAACATGGAAATAACATAGATTCATGACATACCTTTTCATTTGAATAATCCACCTTGTAGTTATAAGCCTCATCATTAGGAACTAAAAACTGATATTCTTTACATGATACATGCTCAGCAATGGTAGGATGTTCACTTGGATCCATACATACCCATAATTTTCTTTGGATCCATACATGGAAGAAAATTATGGTCACAAAGATAATGATTGTTATGGACTCAGAGATTGCATTACTAGATGTGTTGATAATGGCATCATAGCATTCACATAGGAGGCACTAAGATCTCCTCCATCATGGAACCATAGACCTCATTCATTGATGACTAAGTCATCATAGGACATTCCTTTATAGGAATCATCAGTCACTCATCATGAGAGAAATACAAGTTCTAGGATAGATCCTCATAAGAGATCTCTAATTCCACCTATTTAGAAGGTTTGGAAACCAATACAATGAGAGTAGCCAACATATAGCACTATAGTCTAAGGAGTACATAGTGAAGTTCCATATACATATCCAACAGAGTTGCAGGCACCACAATAGAGTACTACTCATGAGAAATATTCACTCTGGCCAGATTTTATGGGTCTTATCTCATGTAGAAATCTTCTATGGTTAATATTAAATGAGCCCACATCATAAGGTACCACTCATGAGAAATATTCACTATGACCAAATTTTTGGGTTCTATCTCATGTGGAAAAACACTACGATTGAGATAAAATTATCCCTTATCATAGTTTTTAGATCTAGCTCAATCTATGGCTTAGTCATACACATCACAACAAAGGCCATAGGGTATATGATTATGGATAGATTATCCTTATTCATAATACATAGTTATTATTGCACATCTAATAAAGTTACAATTCAAAAAAATCCATGTCTATCTATAGTTAGTACATAATAGATAGTATCAGATATAGAGCATATTCCTACATAGCATGAGTAGTATGGGTACTTGTTCAGTTGGCCATCAGGGTTTAAATAGTGATATATCATAGAGTGATATGATGCACATTCATACCAACATCAGTTCATAGCTTTACTTAGTAAGACAATGATGGAGCCAAAGGTCTAGCTATCCTTTGTATTCTTAACCCACTCTCGGGGAAGTAATATGCATAGCATGCTATCTTACATCCCTACATACTAAAAACTAACATTCCTAACTCCAAATAATTATCCATAACCAAAAACTAGCTTATCAAAAATCTATATCTTACCAAATCCTATTTTACCAACATTAAACTAAATCAACCCATCCAAACAATTTACCAATATCAAACTAGCTCAATTTATCCCAATAATTTCCCAATTCCAAAACCAATAAAATTTTTGCTCACATATAATCACAAACCAAATAAAATTCTTTCCTTACATATCAAAGTAAAAACCTAGCATCACACTTATCAAATCAAATATCCCAATTACCTTTTTACCAAACATATACAACCTTAAACATAAATACCATATCAATTATTTCTAATCAACACATTATAATACCAATATATTCCATAATTGATAACACAATATGCTTGAATCAAAATCAACTCTATATTCATTCATGTATAAGAAAAAATTCAAAACATATACATCATATTAAGATATAATCAATCATGAATGGGCATCATGCCCTCACTCTCAGTCTCACTCTCTCCTTCAATACTAGTCCCATAATCCACTATAGCACTCAATGACCCCACACCTCTTCAAGCTCTTGAATGCCTCTTACGATGACTAGATTCCTTCAGAACCTAATTGTGCTCCTCATACAAGTCTTCATAGCACATCTAAAGCTCCATGTACTCATCCATGATCCTCATGCTAATAGAACCATAATTAGGAGGAGGCATCATATGCCTATCTAGCTTATCCCTTAGCTCATCTTCTTGTCTCACTACCCTAACATATGCATTTTTAGCTATCATATCTCTATCAAACTAATGAACATAAACACTGGTTGTAACTATCACATGCTCTATCAAACCCTCCTTGATCAAATAATCGAGAACATGTCATGTAAGCTCTTGGAGTGTCAACTCAATGATGGTCTCTTATAACCCATTATCTCTACCTCCTCCCCTACTAGGTGCTTCATCCTGATCACCTCCCACTTCACTTTCATGCAAAAAGTATAATAATGCATTAGATATAAATTTTTTAAACAAGCGCAAACTTTTACATAATTAAAATATAATCAATTCTTACTTCCCATCATCTAGATCAAAGTAGGGTCCTCATACTTAGGGGGCATCCCCTCTATAAATAGGATAAAATGAAGCCCATTGATGCCTCATACATCTTTTGGTATATGCCTTTGTGCATCCAACATCATTTACATTAATAATATCTATAGCCATATCTCACACATCCAAAGGTTATGGTGCTAACTCAGCCTTAGTAGGCCTCCCATGATCTGCTACCCTTGTTAGTGCCTGTACACTCCTCACCCACGCCCATGTTGTATGGGGTACATCTATGGTACCCCAAACTATCTAGTCATGCACTCATACTGAAATTGATCATACACTCTAACCTAACAATCATGCAACCAACAACTAACCCTCATATATTACAACTACACTCCATCCTTGAGCCACCCAAGGAATCCTTTATAGGGTCTCTATATGATATCTTGAGCCACCAATCTATCTAAAACTCATCTATAGTGATCTATCCCAAGAGACTGAATAGCCAACATACTCATCCAGTGCTCTCCAAATGGGTACCCACCTCTCCCTTGGTAATCTTATTAGTTGCACAACCACTATGTGCTCATAAGCCTAATAATGCATGTAATAAAGTAGCCATGCTCACACCACCACTGAATGCCTCCTAAGTAAACCAATAAATATCGATGTATAAGTGAGCAAGCATAGTCCTACCCCATGATAACATAGTGCCATACACCTCTATACTATGCATGATCCTATGCATCATATATGCAATTGACACCCCACTCCCATCCAAAATAACAAATAAAGATAACAACATGGCCAACCACTTTTGAAGACATAGAACACTCGATTGCACAATAAATAATAGTAATACATCACTATCATTGCATCTCTAATGTATGTGTAAAGGCACACCAATAAATTATAGTGATGCATGATCAATAACATCAACACCCATGTCATCATGTAGATTCACACACCATCCACTAACTAGCAAATGCAAAATATGGTACACATATTCCAAAGTAATCATAATCTCTCTAGTAAGAAGCCAAAAATATGTGTCTACATTCCACCTCTCACATAAGGAAGTAATCAGATACCTATCCCACTACATAGTACCTAGGTCACACATATGACCCAGCCCAACCCTATCCATCATAGCCCTCTCATCTAATGACAAAGTTAATAATCTTAGTGTCTCCATAACTTGGCCTATATGAAACTCCCTCATCCATACCTCACCCTAAAAAACACTAAAAAACAACATATATATCAGTCAATCATGTCAAGTAAAATAGCTAAGCTACATAACCATAAGAAATAACTCAAAAACTTAGAAAACTAGCCCCAATGGATAATAGCATTGCAAAAAGGACACCAACATTGGACAAGATTGTTAGAACTAGATAGTAGCATTAACACTAGACAAGAGAATTGACTCTTAGATAAGAGCACTAAAACTAGTGGAAATTTCTTGAAACACTTCAAAACAGTTCAAAAACATAAATAATAGGCTTTTAATAGGCAAAATTCATGCATTTCAACTACATACCAGAGTAATCTCTCCACTAGCCTCAACTTGGGCTGCCAACTACTCAAATTGGGTCATGGTAGGTGCTCATATCCGTGGCATATCTCCTATCCTAGAGCTCCAAATCTCAAACTAGTCAATGCACAAATGAATCAAGAATCAATCCAATTTTCCTATATAAAACAACTTCTTCATCCAAAGTAAAATACCATTTTACCTATCACTTGAACCTCATAGCTCTATTTTGCAAACTATTTTGTTATATGAAATTATGACAATGATACCTTCAACATAATGTAAACCTTACTCTCTTACTACATCATCCACCTACTATATAACACACATCTCTATACCTATTTTATATCTAGATATACAACTTGGTTATAACCAATCAAAGACTCATTCAACAATCAAAAAATTCAACCTAATCAATAAAGAAAACTTTCAATCTCCTCACAACAAGCCAACCTTGTTTCTACATATACCACTAGTCATCATTTTGGCTCAACATCCTCTATCATATATCTTTTCCCTCTCCCAAAAAGGGGGGCATCATTCCCATTATTCCTAATCCTACACTTATTCAACATGCCTATCCACTCTAATAGATAGATACATCATGGTTCATACACCTTCAGTATTTAGATTATTAGATTTAGCTCAGATCAGTGAAAATATATAGTGATTCAAATTACATGGGTCATTCAACATTACTCAAGAAATTTAGAGGGATATACCTTTAGTTTATAGATACATATATTTTTTAGATATAGTGGTTTAGATTATATGGATTCATAGTGACTTCAATATAGATTTAGACTCAGACACTAGATTTGGGGGCATGTAAATTACTACACATCTCACACATACAGGATGACACAATTAAAAGACTAGATAGAATATTATAGGCATATTGTAGAGCACATTATTTTGATCTTTAGTATTACACATGGGACATGGCATAATATCTTATATCACATGTGGTTATAAATATTACCAAACTATACATATGCATCACTCACATACCAGATTTGGGGGCATGACATAGATGTTCATGTTCTTCATCATTAAAGATTATATAGATTAGAATGCCAAGACATGTCATTATCTTCTTGCATATTTACCAAATTTTTAAATTAAACCCATTAGTACCCAAGTTATTACCAGGTTGGACTTTGGACTGTATGATCATCTACAGTGGTTGGTTTATAGCATAACCTAGACCTAGACGACACAAGTTTGTGTGAGATTAAGGGAAAACATTAGTTTTAGGCCTTCAAGAACTTTTCAATTCTAGTTTAGATTATTCATAGTGGGGACATGAAAAAAATTTCTCTTCACAATATATATATTCTATGCACACATTCCATATTACATGATTTTATGTGGGATAGACAATAGACATTAGTTTTGGGCCTTTGAGCATTTTTCATTTCTAGCTAGATTAAAAATAGGGGGAAAGCATTTCCATCCTCCATGATTACATGGATTTTATATTTAGATTTAGTATAGGGGGAACCTATTTAAGGGATTCCTTCTTTTTCCTAGTATTATTTAGCTCTCCATCCACTTCCCTAGCCAGGAAGTGAGTTGGACCATTTTTTAACACACTTATCTTCACACAAGTAGGTTAAGGTACACATTTTCTTTTATTTCTTTTACTCTAGTACTTCATTTCATTATATCACTAGAATAAAATGGGGAAAATGTATACACCCTAAATTATTCAAGAAACCACACATATCATGTCTTTTCATAGTCCTTTCATAGGAGACTTTGACTAGAGAATATGAGCCTTGTTCACATTAGCCATGTCTTTGTTTTACTTATCTTAATCTTGTTTATTGATTTTATCACCTCTTTGCTATCTTAGTCAACTAACCTATACTTCTAGGAACCCATATACTTGGTTTGTGTCAGTCCCAACTTGTTTTTTTGAGTCCTAAACAATAGAATTCTATAGGATTACAATGCCCAGTGATCCTATCCTTTTCAACATTGTTATCCAATGGTCATTTTTTCTTGCTTAATAAGTCCTAGACCCTTATTAACCCCTCCCATAAGTTTTATTTAGATTTTGTATGTTTGAAAATGTGAATAAATATTCCAAATTTGAAATGAATATTATCCTATATAAAGGACTTCACAAAGCATTTTATATCTAGCACTTACTACTTTGGCACATTACATAATAAAAATCAATCAATAGTATAGCTCAGAATTATGCATCATACATAGACTTTCATGCTTGATCAAGTAAGGGCTAAGGTGAAATTCATTCTTACATCTACTATGCATGTTGATTATTCACATTACCTAAAGGAGAACAACATTTGATCTGAGACCCTAACTTGAGGGTTAATGTAGGAAATGATCAAGACAACATGGGTTCTAGATCATGCGATCATTCTTCCCCTAACCTAGTTTTTCCCCCTTTTGCTTTTGATGCATTTCATTTTTGCATGTGTGTAGATAGATATAGGGTTTTGAGATTAAAATTTACCTACATTGAGCTCTATCGATTCTTAGCCTCCAAAATTTAATACATAGGGTCACATAAACATCACAAATAAAACCCAAAAAGCTTAGAGCTCCTATACAATAGCAACAGAGCTGAACTACAACATTGGTGCCACTCCTATCGACTTTCAACACTACTATCCAGTCATAAAATGAAGGCCAAATCTAGATTCATGATAGTGTCCCAGTCTTGGACATCAATTTATAGCTCCTGAATCATTTATTTTGATCAATTTTTAGATAATTTTATTTCTTATTCTCATGTAAATTACTTGATAAAAATCTATATTTTGCCATATTAAACTAGATATTCCCCTTAATCTATACCTTTTATTGTTTAGGAACTAGACCCTAATTTCTTAAAAATAATAAAATAATCTACCATGGAAAACAAATTACTTAGACTAGTAGACCCATCATGGCTCATACTTACCACCTTTGGCTTTCATGATTTGAATTGCCTTCTTCCTTTCACTCTAGGAGCCTGATTAAACCTATTCTAACTAGTATACCTTTTCTTGTAGAATCTAAAAATGTGACCTCCCTATTCATAGTTGTAGAAAACCATACTCCTAAAGGAAACATAGTTTATCTTACTTTATTTGGATAGAAACTTGTAATGTGTCCTATGTCATGACAAATGAAACAACCTCCTCCTTTTGAAGATGACTCACCTTGTCTAATATTATGTGGATAATGCTTTTCAAAGTGTCCCATAGCAAGATAGGTGAAGCACTTAACTTTTTTCACACTCATTGACTGATGACCCCCATCATAGTTCCATGTAAACTCATTTCTAACAGGTATCTTGCATTCCCTAAATTTATGCCCAAATTGATTACATGCAAAATAGTAACCATTGAAACTTTCATACCTCATGGCATTCGGCTATCTGATCTTATTTTTCTTCATTTTGCTAACACCTTCATTTCTTTTCTAATGATTTTTTTTCAAAATATGATTTTCCTTATTAACATTAGTCTTTAACTTGTCTTGAGTTACATTCTCTATTCTTCTTTGTATCCAAGACTAGTTTTATCACTTGAATGATTTTAATCATTTAGAATATTGTCTAGATCACTTGAGTTATTTTCAAATCTCACAATTGATTTCACCTTACTAGATGTCTTCTCTAACTCAGATTTCAATGACTCATTTTCAATTACATACCTTGAACATTCATATTCTTTGACTTTTAGGCTTATAGATAGAATTCTCAATTGACATCTGAGATGTTTGACCATATTTTCATGCTCCTTGGTGTCTTCATTCAATATTCCCTCTTGCACACTAAATTTCTCTTCATAGTATTTGAGTTTAGACTTAATCTTATTGTTAATATTCTTCTCAATTTTTAGTTCTTCAAGAGCATCTATCAATGCAATCTCATAGTCCACCTCATCTTCATCATCATCTAAATCACTCCAAGTAGACTCCTTTAGATGTGATCAACCTCCTTCCTTATCCATAAAGAGGGATTCATAGTCAATAGGACCATCATCTTCATGACCACACTTTGAGTCAATATATTCACTCTTATCTAATGAGTTCTAGTCTATATTGGTGTAGAGACTCTTTGTGTTCTTGAAAGACTTCTTATTGTTATACATTCTGAATCCTTTCTTCATGTATGTATTCTTATATTCATCTTCATCTTCATCAAGCTCTTCATCATCATGCTTATGAGGGCTCTTTCTATCAAAATGTCCTATCTCTCCACAATTGAATAATTTGAAGGGTAGTTTACCCTTATAATTTCCTGAGCTTATTTTCAATTTCCTTATAACAAATAAATTAGTTCATCCTCATCAATATCAAGAATTTCATCCTCCTTGGGTTTCTTACTTTGGAACGTATTCTTAGGCTTCATCTCTATCTTTAATGCAACTTCCTTCTTTGGTGGTATATCATCATTCTTCCTAATCTCATATGTATTAAGGATGCCATGAAATTCATCTAACTTCATCTGAGTAAGATCATAACTTTATTCTATAGTAGATACTTTAGGATCAAACTTGATAGTGAGGGACCTTAATACCTTTTGAACTATAGTATCCTCTTCAAATATCTCTCCAAGACCTCTGATGACATTTACAATCTCATTAACTCTATATAAAAAGGATGCCATAGAATCTTCTTCCTTCATCTTGAGACTTTAAAATTGCCTTCTGTGAGTCTACAATTTAGCAAGCTTGACCTTTGAATCTCCTTCATAAATTATCTAAATTTTATCCCATATCTCTTTAGTATATTAACAATAGATTACCTTGGTGAGCTTAGTATCTATAATACCATAAGTGATGGCATTCATTTCCTTAGAATTATTCTCAAATATCTTCTTGTTTGCAGTACTAAATGTAGGAGTAATAAGAACAACATAACCATCCACAACAAATTCCCATACATCAAACCCTAGGGACATAATGTATGTCCTCAACATTGCATTCCAAAAATAATAATTGTATCCATTGAATATTAGTACTTTCTTAGTAGATAAAACTCCTTGATGACTACCCATATTGTACCTTGGATCACTGTCAAGTTGTCAAGCCTTTACCAAAGGACTTGCTCTAATACTAATTGTTAGAGTTATAATCACTAAGAGGGGGGGTGAAACAATGAGCCTAGATAATTTCAACTTTAATTACTATCCTTTAAAACTCATAATCAATTACCACAAGCATTCATGAATCATACACATCATCTATAGCAATAAACAAGAGAGACAATGCAAGATCAAGCACATAACACATGACATATGTGGGAAACCCTCTTGAGGTAGAAAACCCATTGGAACCTATAATTGGACTAATTTCCTATAATAAAAATAAATAATTTAGACCATATTTAACTAATCAAGGAACTACCATCACTTATTTAATGAGACTACAATCCCAAAAGGTGCTACAACACCTACCTAGATGAGCTGCCATAACAACTAGACCTTTAACAAGTTTCATCTTGAAAGGAGGATATAACCCCCTAGATTTTGAGCTTCCACATTAAAACATAATAACACCTCTAATTTTTAACTGATGTCTTCTTCAACACTTGATGATGGACCTATGATTATCACTCTTCAACTTCTCTCACACTCAATCTGCAAGAGCATTATTCTACCAATAGGATTATGACCTATAGATCATATATACAGACCTCAATCTATTCTTCTCTTCAACTCATCCACTAGGCACCCACCCTTTCCTTCACTTCAAAAATCTATTCTCTCAAATTCAAATTCCACATACCAATCATTCTTAAGTCTAGAAACCATCACATTTGGTTTCACTATTTATAGATCATTCATGATCATCACTATCTTGGTCAGCCAATAGACATGCCTTAACCATTAAAACATCTATCTCATTGAGACACAACTCAATATCATCCACAAAGGTTGGTCATATCACTCATGGGTCACCCTTAACTAACTACACCTTTCGATTAGGCCCTTGTAGCTCTTATAAGTCTCATGGAGACCTATTCACCCATTTAGCACATCATCAAGAAAAACAAGAACATATTACCACTTCCTTATGCATAGGTCCACTCCATATGACCCTTTATCATTCTCAAATGATTAAAATCATAATTTCAATCTTCTATGCAAGTTTAATCAACTTTAACATTAGCCTTGTTCATAAGGACACCATGAATGAACACATAGTCAACTTTTTAAGCATTATTCATACTCAATATAGATTGATCACACTTATAAAATCCATAAAAATGATCATCTTAGAGTATAGAACACTCTCCAATATCTAAGTCATCATGAAACATCAAAATATCATCAACACAAGCTCAATTATCCTCCTTGGGTCACTTGTAAAACAAACATGAAAACATAGTCAACTTTGAACCTTCATAGCTTTGACTATACACATTATCAAGCCTTAAAATTTATTTTTATAGATGCACTTTGGATTCCTCTACAAATTTGATCTTAAATACATGAGTAAATTTTTCATATATTGAAAGATATGGCCTAAAACCAAACACTAGTTTTTCCTTTGTTAAATATAAATATTCAAATACAAATGATCACAGTTAAACCTTAGTCACTTTGATAATATCTCATGTCCTCACATCTAGGATCAAACATGCATCATCAATATTCTTTGAACTTTAACTTAGCTATAATATTAAACAAATAACATGTTGACCTAATCTCATGCAATCTCGTAATATTGACGCAATGTGCACCATTGATCTCATATACATAACCCAATTTATATATGTGTTTAACATTAGACACTTTGAAATCATTTCACTCAATATGTATCATTGATATATATATGTACAAACATCCTCTCACTATTATATTTTAGAAGAATCTTGGTCTTTATCTGTACTCAACATTAAACATCAAACACTTATCCTCATCTTGTTGCTTCTAGACATCTTGGAATGATCATGCTCCATTGATCCTTTTGTAAGGAGATTGATCTTTACTCAGTTTAAAAATCAAAAAATTTGACCCATTTAACTTACTTCACACCTTAGATCTACATGTATGAACCCCCATGAACCATTGGATCTCCATCTAGTCCTGATCTTTAACATTGTGCAAAAAAGACTAAGTATGGGGACCATTGTTTATCTACTTAGAAGGCCAACTTTGGACCTCAATAACTTTTGCTATGCTTAGATGCATGATTTTAAATTTTTACCATATTATATCCCCACATAGGATAATCCAACTATGTGTTAAACTAATCTTAAAACATTCACATGTGTGAGATATAGCTCCATTAAACTGTTCACTCAAATTTCTTCTACCATAGAGCCAACTATGTCAAGAACTGTCTGGAAGGCCAACTTTGCACAAGCATATCTTTTGATTCACTTCATCATATGACATAAATTTTAGCACAAACTAACTAGGTAAAAAATTTAAAAAACCAATATGATCATTTTCTCCTAACACATTCATGTGTGCAAAATATAACACCATTAAAATGCCTACTTGACTCTTCTTGTCATATTACAAATTTGGCTAAGTATGGGAAAACATTTTCAAACTATTTGGGAGCCCAAATATGTACTTACATATTTTATTTTTCACTTTATCACATGACCTCAAATTTATTTCATAGTAATTAGGAATAAATTTGATCAAAACCATATGATCAATTCCCCCTGACTCATCCACACATGGCAATGGTGATGTCAGCAAATTGCCTACTCAAATTTTCTATCATTGGATCCAAAATGTCTAGATGAAAACTATGGACTACCAAGTGAATACCCCTCATACACACAATAAATCCAATCACATCCTTTCACATTCTCAAATCACCATACTCATCCCTAAATATCTCTAACCATGCTAAAATTGAAGATCAACCAATATTTCTTCAAGCATACTAAGACAAGCACATTGCACACTTTTCCATTATCACTTAGACTATCAAGGCACTTCATCCACTCACCAAAACACCTCCATGAAATCATTGACAACTCTCAAAAAAAAAATGATCTTTCATGGGAAGGTATTGATAGTGAATGTGAGTCTTGTTCATGTGGTTATTTTTTTCTTTTGATCTTTCTTGTAACTTGTTTATCATATTTCTTGCATCTCCAGTGGTCCTATTTCATGTTATCCTAGTCATAAGGCCTTCCTAGCATATTTTCCACAATTAGAACTCATTTTTTTATCTCAGGACACTAACATAGTCTTCAACACTAGCACAGTGCACTAGTTGTCACCTTTAGTTCTAGTGTCTAATGGTCACTTTTTTAATTTGTCACGAGTCCTTACCCTTCCTTGAGTCTCATATTATGATTTGGTCATTATTTTTCACCTTGTCATCTAGAAAACAATTATCTCTTAGTCAAATTAAATTTCATTTCATATAAAGTCACAAGGTAACTATCACTTACTACTTTGGTACATAATTACTTAAAAATTAATTAATAATATAGCTTAGCACTCTGCATATTACTTAGTAACACACATAGACTTGCATGCTTGATCAAATAAGGGCCTAAGAGAAATTCATTCTAGTATTTTGTGAGTGTTGATTAATGACATTCCCTAAGGGATAACTACATGTGATCTAAGACCCTTATCATTGGGGTTAATGTAAGTATAGGTTAAGATAATAGGAGTTTTGTCCCATTCAATCATAACATCCCACAACCCATATTTTTCCTTCCTTTTGCATTTTATTCCATTTTTTGTGTGTGTGTAAGTGTTCATTAGGGGTTTGGACAAGATACAACCAAATAGTGACACATAAAAATTATCATAACCTTTTAAGCACACCTAAAGAACCCTAAATCCTCCTCATAACATCCCTATAAGTCTTAAGAACCTTGTCCTTGAAAGGACACTAACACAATACATTACTATCCCTCTAACTTTGATACTATTTGAAAGCCTTTTCAACTCCATTTTTAGAATGAATAGACTCTAGAATAGTTTCCAAATCTACTCCAAGCTTCCCATCATTTGATGATGCTTGTTTCACTCTAAATAAGTTGATTATCTCATTGCACTTACTATTTTGGGTAAATAAATTTGATGGATCTAATTGATATATTTATTTGTATTTACCCTTTTTACCCATTACCTTTAAAACCCTAAGATTTACACTACTAAGTCTTAAAAAATTAAAATATTTAATGAACCCAACTTACTTTAAATATTGCTTAATAACCCTAGTTCTAAATATTTCATTTAAATTTTTTCTATAAGTTATAAAGAAGAGGGAAAATAAACTTGATACAGGCATGGTTAAAAAACTTATTTTTTTGTGCACATTTTGAATCAAAATATTATGAAGATCTCTTCTTTATCTTGGGAGGAAGACCTATAGATAATAAAGAGCTAAAGTAAACTTGTTTGTTACTTAGATAGTTGGGTGGATTGCCTAGTAATAGCTAGAACCTAGAAATGAGAGCTTCCTTAGGAGTTGTCAATCCACATGTTTTAAATAATTAAGTTCACAAAACTAGAAAAAATTTACTTGCATCAATAATCAAAAGGTAGTAAAATTGAACATAAGAATGTTTTCTTCGAAAATAGAATAAAAATGATTAAATTAGTGGTGAACTAATTAATACTAGTGTTAAGGGGTTGGGATATGCTTTAAAAAATCTAAAGGAGGTTTATGGACAAATAAGAACATAGAAAACCAAGTTTGGTTGAGGGTAGATGGGTGAAAATAGCTTGCTATTTTTCACTACTTTCGTGACCATCAATGGTTAGGGTAATCATCAACAGTTAAGGTGGCCATTGGTGGTCAAGTTGACCATCAATAGTTGGGCAGACCATTGATAGTTGAGTCAATCATCGATGGTTACTATGTGAATATCTAGGTTATTAATTACTAAATAAAAAGATCTAAAAGATGGATTCTAGGATATGGGAAAGGGTTAGGCTAGTTGTTAAATGGAAACAAAAAAAATGAATATTAATAAACAAGTACTTATCTTACTAAAAGTTGATTGGGTGAGTGGTTGAATTAGTTAACATGTTTATTAAATTTGGCTTGACTCTAGTAGAGTAATGGTACTCAAGAACTTGGTTGAGAAGCGATAGTGAGTTGGCTCTCAATGTAATGGTTGACTTTTTGATGATGTTGTTGATGATAATGACACTAATTAACCTGAAAAAGAACACTCTTGAATCCTTGAGATCCTAATAATTATTGTAGATGGATTTGACCTCCCAAGATCCTCTCTTATTATAAGCTCAAGCAAGAGGTGGAATTTAAGTTACAATTAGGCCATCTAAATATAACTTATCCATATAAAGGATTGTAACAATATTTAGATGAGATATATTTAGAAAATCTTGGTGGAGGGTTGTATTCCCTTGGTTAAGGAGGTGTACCCTAACTATCAATAGTCAAGTTTTCCCAAGGACAGTAATCATCGATGGTCAGGTCCTAAGGAAAAAGGGGGCTAAAGGTTAGGTGGACCTATTTTGTGAAAATGATTTTAGGTAAGATCATATTGGTGTAGATTAGTCCCAAGAGGGTCCTAGGTAGTCTAGGGGGGTTTCAACATTCAAAATCATAATGTGCACATTTATAGTGTCTACATTTTCCCCTTTTTGTTGTGTAGTTTGTGTGAATGAGTTGTGAAACAAAAATGGAGTATGGGTCAAATGTTTGGTTTCCCCAAGAGTAGGAGGAGGTGTTCCCCCTCAAACTATGTGTTGATGAAGTAAAACTAAAACTAGGTCAGGGTATGATAAATGGTATATGGTGAGTCATGAGGTGGTGACATGAGGTTAGGCATTTGAAATGCAATATTGCTCTCAAAATACAACTAAGTGCAATTAGTCAAGATTTCATAAAGATAAAAGGTGCCAATGATGGTAAAAATAATAGTTGATGCTAAGAATGATAAGTGACAAGTGAATTGTGTGACCACTTGTAGGCATGGTAGTTGGGAACACTTGTAAACACAAGTTTCCTAAGTGATTTATATATTTTTGGTGGGTATCTAAGGTAGGAAGTGTTTCTGGGGAAAACACAAATGGATCAAGTGTCATGGGTATCCAAGGTAATAAGTGCTACCAAAAAAGACACAAGTTGGTCTGTTATGCACAAGGTGGAATAAAATTCAAAAGGGTCAACATGAAAATGTTGTCACTACACTTTCTTCATAAAAAAATTTGTAACACCTAGCTCATCCTCTATAATATACTTTCTTCATAAACTAACTTGCCAATTAGGCATCCATCTTGATAAAAACATGAATAAATTGAAACCAAAAACCTTCAAATATTTATGAAGCTTGATTTGAAAACTCATTTGACCCATTCATCCTATTAATAATCCTCAATCCTCAACTCATAAGGTAGACTAATTTTACATCATAGCACAAAACCCTAAAATATTAAAATAAATAAGGTCAATAAATCTCCTTCTAGTCAATTGCCTCCTTTAAAATTTATTCCATATTTAGATACAATAATCACACACTTCTAAACCAAAAATTGAGCCTTCATACCTTTTGGACCATTGACTATCTATAACCCATTTTAGGTATTCTTGCCTTTAAGCCAAAACCAAGAAAATAGAGAGCACTCAAAAATCTTAAATTTATCAACATACCTTCAAACCAGAAAACCATTTGGAACAAGATATAATAAGGTCAATAGACCTTTCTATGCAAAAAAAATCTCATCTTGTCAATTCACAAATCCCCTTTGCCATCTAGAAACCTTTAATCTGACCCTGCAAACTGCTCCATATATAGCTATCAACATCATTAAATCACCATAGCATATATTCCACTTGGATATACCTGCTCCAACTAAAAACCCTCATCTCCATCCTTCTATTACCTTCTAAACAATACCACAATAATACTTAATTCTTGACTAAAAGGAGTCTCTTAAGAAGCATAAATAGAAAGTTCCTCTGTACCACAATGCTCTAAAATAAAGTGAAACTAGGAGTGGCTCACATCTCCTCAATAACCACTGGAATCATCTTATATCTATAAGACTTCTTGATCTTTTTCTTCTTCTTCTTAGTCTGAACTATGACAACTGGTTCCTTTTCTATATCACTCTCCTTCTCTTCTAGGATTGGATTGACAAAACATGGAGACGACATAGATTCATGACATACCTTTTCATCAAAAGAATCCACCTTATAGTTAGGAACCTCATCATTGGGCACTAAAAATTGATATTCTTTACATGATACATGCTCAGTAATGGTAGGATGTTCACTTGGATCCATACATACCTCAGGACTAGCTTTTACTAGTACATTGGTCTTTTCTTTGATATTGATCTCTTTATTCACAACATGAGTAGACAATGAGAGCCCTTGGTACTATTTAAATTCTAAATCACACTCCATGTATACACCCTAAATTTTTCAATCAACCACACATATCATGCCTTTTCATAGTCCTTTCACAAGAGACTCTGACTGGAGAATATGAGCCTTGTTCACGTTAGCCATGTCTTTATTTTACCTTAGTCTTATTTATTGCTTTTATCACCTCTTTGTTATCTCAATAAATTGACCTATACCTATAGGAACCCCAAAAATTGGTTTGTGTTAGTCCCAACCTATTTTGAGTCCCAAACAATAGAATTATGTAGAAATACAGTTTCCAACACTCCTGTCCTTTCTAGTGCTATTGTCCAATAGTCATTTTTTTCCTTCTTAATGGGTCCTAAACCCTTATTAGCCTCTCCCTTAAGTTTTATTTAGATTTTTTATGTTGTATAATGTGAATAAATCTCCCAAATTTAAAATTAATATTCTACTATATAGAGTACTTCACAAGGCATTTTATATCTAACACTGACTACTTTGGCACATTACATAACAGAAATTAGTCAATAGAATAGCTCAACATTTTGCATCACACATAGACTTGCAGGCTTGATCAAGGAAGGGCCTAGGTGAAATTAACTATTTCATCTACTATACACATTGATTATGTATGTTCCCTAAGGGATAACTACATTTGATCTGAGACCCTAGCTTGAGGGTTAATGTAGGTAGCGATCAGAATAGAAAGGGTTCTATATCATGTGATCATTCTTCCCCTAACCTAGTTTTCCCCCCTTTTTATTTTTATGCATTTGTTTTTTTCATGTAAGTAGATAGATATAAGGTTTTAATATTAAAATGGACCTACATCAATCTATGTTGACTCCCAGCCTCCAAAATTTCGTACACAGGATCACATAGACACGGTGAACAAAACCTAAAAATCTTTGAGCTCCTAGACAATAGAAGTAGAGGTGGACTACAGCACTGGTGTTACTCCTATCTAATTTTGGTGCTCCTATCCAATCATAAAATGAATGCTAAATCTAGATTCATGACAATGTCTCAGTCCTACACATCAATTTTTAACTTCTGAATTATCCATTTTGGTCCATTTTTAGATAAGTTTATTTTTTCTCCTCATGTAAATTACTTGATAAAAATCCATATTTTTCCATATTAAACTAGATTTTTCCCCTTACTCCAGACCCTTTATTTTTTAGTAACTAGACCCTAATTTTCCAAAAATAATAAAACATTTGGTGAACCCAACTTACATCAAATAAATCTAAAACTCTAGGTACCCTTAGGGTTTTTACTTCATATTTTGTGCAAAAATTTAATTTCAAATTTTTTATTTTTGTATAAATTTTTGTGCATTTATTCTATTCAAAACTATTTTTACAATATAAATTATTGGCATAATTTTCAAAAATTCTAAAACCATAGCTCAAAATCCTAGATTTTTAAACTAGATCCTTAAACCTCAAGCCTTACTTGTAAATTTTTAGAAAAATATTTTAGAATTTTTGCAAATTGTTTACTTTGTCAAGAATAATTTCAAATTTTTAATATTAGTATTTTTTTTTTTTGCAAAAATTTAATTTCAATTTTCTTATTTTATATAAATTTTTATTTATTTTTAGAGTTTAAATTATTGACATCTGCTCTCTAAAAGGTGAAATGGTTGAACCACCGATCATCAAGAAAACCTTAAAATAGCTAACAAGACAAAATTAAAAGGTGAAATTGTTTTTACAATTTTGTGTTGGCATTTGCTCTCTAGGTGATTTTTTCATTTGTCATGTTGTGCTTTAACTAAGGAGAGGATTTGAGTTACTAGAGCAAGTGATTGCTGAGGTTGATTGTTTGACTAAGGAGATTGACTGAGAGTGTAGAAAATAGAAGTGGATAAGTATGTGGTCAAGTGGGGAGGCAAGGGATTCAATCATGGTAGTGCTTTCATAATTAGGTAGGAGGTATGGTAAATTTGATATTTTAGTTGAATTTATTAGTTTCAAAGTTAGAGTGTAGCAATAACGGGGTAGGGTGTTTGAAAATAGTCCTAGGCCATGATGCATTAATATTCATTCTTATTGAAATTGGTTAATATAATGGTGAAAAGTGAGAGGGGAAGGGTAATTTAGGTTGATAAGGAAGTGAAAATTAGGTTTAGGTATTTTAATTGTTTTAACGAGGTGGTTTGGAAGTTTTTGGGAGGTAGAGCATTTGAGGGTTCTACCACTAGTAATCACACATAGTGATCATCGGCTATTCAACCCAACCATCGATAGTCAACCCTAGGGGAAAAGTGACCTTAGGGGACCATCAAAGATTCAAGGAACCATCGGTGGTTGAGGAGTATAGGGTATGTGTGTAAATTTTGAAAGGTTTTTTTTAAGGTTTTTGAGGGATTTTTGTAAAATACTTCAAGTTTGTGAAGTTAGGGTTGGTTAATAGTTTAGAAAGTTTATAAATTTAGGTAGTGTAATGTGATTTGAAAATGTGGAAATTTATGAAGAGGGTCCTTGAAAAAATTTAGAATGGTGTTAAAAGGTCAAAAATGGTTGATAGGTTGAAATTGATAGGGTTTGAAATAATAGGTTAGATAAGTCGATAAGTCGATAGGTAGAAGTAATAAAAATATTTAGAATGAGGTGTTTAAGGTTGGTATTGGGTAGAGGTGAATCAATTTTTTACAGATCAAAAATGTATGTGTTTAAGATGTAGGGAATTTGAGAAGTTTTTAGATTATAAATCTAAGTGGGTATGTTAAAATAGGTTTAAAAAGTAGGTATAAGTCAGTACTTAGTTTGAGGTGGAAAACTAAGTGTGCATGTTAATATGATTATTTTGTAGGCATGTGAGTAGATCTAGATGTAGGACTAAGTCCCAAATATCTCTATAGAGGTATATGATAGAATGATAGATGATGAATGGCATCATATAAAGGAGTTTAGTCTAGGAGCCATGAGGCATTATTAGCACTTATCATGAGATGTGGCTATAATCATGACACTCATTAAGATATGGGATCCAACCATGAACACTTTTGTGTTGTGTATTGTATATATGATCATCTCATTAGAGGATGTGCATCAGATCACATGATTTATAATTTATGGGGATTCGATCTACCATATAGAGAGTGAGTAGCGAGACTAGTACATGGACTAGATTTATGGTGAGGATAGGGAACAAGCAAGGTTTCATATAGGTGGCATGTGTTACAGGTCATTATACTAGAGTGCACTAGTGGATAGGTTCTTACTAATAATGATGATGATGGGGATATCTTACTTTACCCTTCTCTATTTGAGTAGTGGCCACTTCCCATATCTACTACTAGGGGTGTTAGGAGAGATGTTTTTGGGGAGGACTATATTTGGGTGGGATCCCATTTTATTGGTGTAGATCTATAAAGAGCTCTGGGCTTTCTATGCACATAGGTAGTATAGGATTAGTGTCATATTTGTACTCCATTACTAGGCATATGAAAATATTAGAGTTATTAGACCATTGGGGCTACCATGGTATGGTTTTACACCCACAAATTAGAGCGTAGGCTATATACGATGGAGAGGGGATTAAGCACTGATAGGGGCTAGTGGAGGTCCTCAAGATATAGAGTATTTTAGAGATGTCCTAGAGGGCCTAGTGGTTGGTGATGTGGTGTGGATACCTTACTTGAGTTGGTTTATTTAGGTAGGATATAGGTATCACACTTTATCACTCTAAAGCTAGTGGTGCATATATGGGAGATGAGAGGGTGAGACTAAGCTCATTTTAGTTGAAAGAGTGTAGAGTCAATTTGGATTGATAAAATGGATCACACCTAATTTCCCTTGATATAAGAGGGAGGATGTATATTTATTACTCCCAAACCCATATCTAGAGGAGGTTGTCTTGGACCATGAGGAATTTCTAATGGGAGCTTCCATTGATGATGTTGGTCTGGTAGATGGATATGCAGCTTAGTACCAGGCTAGATATGCAACCACTAAATTTGGATGGGTGGATGGGGGTTAGTAGCCTATGGATGTGAACACAACATAGGCATATGTATAAGATGCATAAGAGGTAGTGGGGGCATAGATTATAGTTTTATAGTGATAAGTGGATACTCTATAGATATAGGTGGTGACTCTGACTAGTGAGAGAGATTAGGTAAGGATCTCCCTTGGGTTGGTGACATAAGAGAGAGACAAATTTAGATAGAGATTAGGATCATCCACAATAGTAGTAAGAGGACCACTAGACATAATAGAGGAGCTTAGGTACTATGAGGATATAGTGATATCACATCTACCACTAGAGATGTGATATGGAGAGTATAGGGCTACTTTGGTATGGAGTCCTTTGGTAGCTACTCTAGGATAGTGGGCTGCCATAGTTGGCCAGGAAAGGATACCAAGGGGTCACCACTAAATGGGAGTGCCAATGTAGGTGTGGGTGCAAGTGGGGGTTAGTAGTAGTGGTGCCTTGGGGGCATGATTTACACATGTTTTGATATGTTGGTAGAGATAGGTGTACATTATTTTGATACCAACCTGTGTGTCGATGCAGTGAGATGTAAATGTTTTGAGAGAGAGTTTATACATTGTTATAGGTATTATTTATGATGACATGATTTATATGATGATGATGTATGGTTTATGGTTCATGGTTTACATGCTAATGTGGATATTTATGTTCATGTTTATGGTTTATGTTCTATGGTTTCATGCATATGCTTTATGAGATGTTAGCTCAGTAGCATAGGCCTGTGATGTTTAAAAGATGGTTATGATGCTATGATTTTGTTCATAGATATGAGAGGATGTGTTATGGATGGATATATGTCATATGATAATGTGATCATAATGACTTTGTTTATGGTTATGTTGATGTTATAAGATGAATTGTTGTGATGTGATGGTAAATGGATAGATAGATAGAGGATATATGATATGGTTCATGATGTTTTGATCATTGACATTGTTTATGTTCATGATGATGAATGGTGTAATTAAGGTTGTTTATGATATGATATATTTTTATATAATGCTTTGATGGTAAATGGATAGGATGATTTTTATGATATGATGTGATATAATGTAATTTCATAGTGTTTTGATCATAGCTAGATATGTGATGTGATTTATGGATATAGTTCATAATGTTGCATTTGTTTATTTGATTTTTGTTGTTTATGATCATGGAGATAAAAAGTGAACATGTTCAAGGATGTAATGAGAATACATAAGGTAAATAGATAACAAACTAAATGTAAGAAAAATGATAATAATCATGAGACATACATCTACATGAGCCAATAAAAGATAAGAAAGGAAACATGATGCCTTTTCATTGGTAAGGAAAAAAATGAAACCTAAAGTTGGATTATCTTAGTGAAAATAAGCCTTTCAAATGATTCACATTAGCATGATGAGGTTGTTAAATGGGTATCTTGATCACGTTATGTCAAGTAAGTTCATAATCTCATGCATATGATATATGGAGGGAGGGTGGGTAAAACTAGAACCTTTTTGTGAGACTAGCATACCTCTTCTGTAGGCTTCTAAGAAGATAGTATAAGTATATGCTCATATATAAAGTGTAGACTAATTGATACAAGGATTCTATTAAGGAGAGCTAATTGTAGCTTGCCAAGATTATTGCTTTTAGGAGAGTTGATTTTGGTATTTCTCATTGCTTTTGCTTTTGCTTTTGTTTATCGGTCTTTCACTAATTTTTATTTTGTTTAAGGTTATGGGAAGTTGATCGATATGAGAATATTCCAAGAAATTTATAGCTTTGAAAAATTATTTACTTAGCCATCCTTCAAGGGAGTGGTCTAAGTTTATATGCTTAGTTTAAATGAGTTTGGCAGTTATCTTTCAAGGGAGCAGTCTACCTTACGTTTTACAATTTTAAATAAGTTTTCAATAACCATCCTTTAAGGGAGCTATCTATGAATGCTAATAATGACCCATGATTCATTTTTTACTTTGATATTTCTTTTGCTTTTGTTTGATTTTTCTTGACATAAACATGTTTATACATGATCAAGGGGTTACCTTTATGAAGGCAAGACTATGATCATAAGAAGGTTTCATGGGTGAAAATAAGATTAGGTAATAATGACCATGGGAACCAATACCAAAGAGAGATGGAAAGTACCATGAGAATCATGCCATGGGTAGAGTCATGGTAACCATAGTTTAAGATTTGAATATGAATGTGATAGATAATCACATGATTCAACTATAGTCGGTTGCCCCTAAGAAAAGGGGAATAAATGGGGTTTCAATAGATGAGATTGATTTTAAAAAATTATGATTATGACCCCTCTTTAACCATAAAAAGGACATAGATGTGAAGCATTAAGAGGATTAGGTTCTGGTTCACCTTTGAGAGATGACAAATGATAAGCTCCTAATCCATAATTATGGGTTATGATGTAGGTTCCAAGCCAATTGAAAGTAAATTTTCCCATTTTTGTTTTCTCCATATTAGTTACATGTTGATTTTTATTGAGAATGAGATCTCTAATATTGAATTCTTGCACTTTCAGATGTTTGTTATAAGCACACTTGATTCATTATTGATATACATGGAGATGGGAAAGAGCAACCAAATGAAGCTCGTCAAGTAGCTCAAGTTGAGCTAAAAATTCTAGATGGTATTCATCTTCAAAAATAAGGTCATGAAAAACTATGTAAAGATAAGGTATTTGGACTTTAAAAGGAAATATATCCTCAACTCCAAACACTAGATAAAAAGGTGTAGCACCTATATGGGTTTGTATGCTAGTACAATATGCCCATAAGGTGAAAGGGATGTTCAAGTGCCAATCCCAACCTGAGGCATTGACCATTTCGGTAAGCATTTTATTAAGGGTTTTGTTAGAGGCCTCTGCTTGTCCATTTTCTTGTGGGTGATAAGGTTATGAGAATATTATTTTAATTCCAAATACATCACAAATACCTTAAACTTGTTTGTTTTTTAAGGATTTACCATTGTTAGTGATGATCTTATGGGGAACACCAAAGTGGTAGATGATGTGATGGGTGATAAATTCGATAATATTTTTGGATTTTGTTAAGACAAGAGGAATAACCTCCACCCATTTGGTGAATTTATTGATCATGGTGATCATAGAGTGATGTCACTCTAAAGAATGGGGTTTAGTTTCACTAATAAGGTAGACCCCATTGTGAAAAAGGGTAAAATTTAGTGGAAACTTAAAGGCTATGGTTGGGTGCATGGTGAAAATTAGCATGTTGTTGACACTTGACATACATTTTCACATAATCACAATAGTCTTGGTTAAGGGTAGGCCATTAATAGCCCAGGCAGAGGATGCACTTAGCCACAACAAGTCCACTAAAGTGATCCCCATATATACCATCATCTGTTTCCTTGATAGTGTGAGAGGATTTTAGACCATGGAGGCAATGAAAAAGGAGACTGTCAAAGATAAATTTATAGACTATTCCTCCCATAATGGTATACTAGGAGGTGCTCTAAATAAATGCTCGATGGGCATTCTTAGATAGGCCAAAAGGAACTATGCTAAAGTTAATGTAGTCAAAGGTTTCTTGATACCAAAGTTCAAGATAGATCTCCTCCACATTGAAGATGGTTGGAGTGTCTGAATTGATGTAAGAAGGTTCAGGGAGGTGATGGACAATGACTAATAGCTTAGAGTCTAAGGGTGTTGATGGGATTCGAGAGGTAAGAGAATCTATGGTGTTGAAAAACTTATTGGTAGATCATGGGGTGGTTCTAATATGGTAGTGTTTAAAAGATGTCAAGAGTTCCATGACTAACTATCTATATAGTTGCAAAATCTCATTCTTACACTAGTAAATTTTATTGACTTGATTGACCACAAGTTGGGAGTCACCAAACATATTGATTGTTCTGACTCCCAAGGCTAATGTGGTTTGGATACCTCTTACTAGGGCTTCATATTCAGCCACATTGTTGGTATATTCAAAGTTGAGTTTAAAAGATAAAGGAAGTGGTTCATCGATAGAGGATAAAGATGATATTGGTTCCCCCACCATGTTGATAGTTAGAACCATTGAATAAAATGGTTACGTGATTGGTGAAATTCATTTGGGATAGGCTTGTGATAGACTAATTTGAAAATAAAAGAGGAGGAAGTTGGTTGTCTATTAGGGGTGCATCAACCAATTTTTTAGTAATTACTTGCCCCTTAATTGAATTTTAATAAAGGAACTCAAGGTCAAACTCATCTAAAATCATGAGCCACTTCACCATACACTAGTTTAGGTATGGCTTGGAGTGCATGTACTTGAGTGGGTCGATATTGGTTATGATAAAAGTTTTATGGTTAAGAAAGTAGTGGCAAAGTTTGGTGGCCATGAAGACTAGGGCTAATCAAATTTTCTTGATTTGTTTGTATCAAGTCTCATACTCAACAAGTGTGTGGATTATGTAATCAATGGATTGATCTTTACATTATTCATCCTGATGGGCAAACATTGCCTCTAGGGAATGGTCAGTGGTAAAGATATAAAGGTATAAATGTTGGTCATCCTTCGAGGGTGTGAGGATAGGTGGAGATAGAAGGTATTATTTGAGTGCATCAAAGGCATTTTGACAATCAATATTCCACTTGAAAGAGATATCCTTTTTCAAGAGGTGATGGAAGGGTTGACATCAATCAAAGAGCTAAGACATGAAGTGGTTAATGGATTAGAACTTCCCCTATAGACTGTGGAGTTGTTCAAGATTGGTTAGAGGTAGCATCTTGAGGATCAATTTAATTTTGGTTGGATCCACTTTGATTCCCCGAAGGGAAATGATGAAGCTAAGGAGTTTTCCTAACAAGACCCCAGAAATACATTCTTGGGATTGTGGTAGACATGGTAATGGATAAGTCTCTCAAAGATAATTTTGAGAATAGCTAAGTGGTATTTGTGATATTTAAACTTCCCAAAGAGGTCATCCATGTATTATTTGAAGATTGTATGGATAAAGTCATGAAATATGTAGGTCATAACACATTGATAGGTTACACTAACATTCTTAAGACCAAATGGTATGACTCTATAATAGACTGTCCCCATGGGGTGATAAAGGTAGTTTTGTACTGATCTTTATAGGAAATCAAAATTTGATTATAACCTGAGAATCTATCCATGAGAGACAACATCTCATGTCCTAGTGTTTGATCAACAAGCTGGTCAATTCTAGGTAGAGTAAATTCATCCTTTGGGAAGGTGAGGTTAAGGTCAAAAAACTACACATAAATACATATTCCCCCTATGGATTTAGTGACAAGCATGATGTTCAAAACCCATTGGGGATAATTAATGGGTTGAATGAAGTTAATAAAGAGGAGGCGTTGAATCTCTTTTATGATAAGTAGGGCTATGTGAGGATGTATTCATCAAAGTTTCTATCTGATAGTATTGGATTCATGATTGGTTACAATTTTATGGGTGGCAATGGTTGGGTCAATACCAAACATGTTAGCATATGATCAGGTGAAAGCAATGTTGTGGTCATAGAGGAAGGTAGAGAAGTCCTATAGTTCCTCAGTGGTGAGAGATTGGCCAACTTTGATGACATGAAGATTTATTGAAGTACCTATGTCAATATCTATAGTGGATTTATTCAAAATGGTTGAGGTTTCCAAAGTCAAGGATTTATGGATGGAGGAATCAAGTGCACCAAGGTAGGTGAGAATAGAATCATCATCCTAACACTAAATAGTGTTAATGGTAAGAGAGTATTATCCTACAAGTTTAGTATGGATCAAAGGGATGGATAAGGGTACCCCTTCCTTTTGATAATTCAAGGGGTCAAGGGTGAATATGTTGATGGAAAAAAAAGTTAGGTAGGATGATGCTCTCACCCTCATACTCAAGTAGAGGGGATGTTGGTGAGGAAGGGGTCTCTTCTTCAATAATGGAAATGGTAGGTTATGTGGATTTATTCTTATTGGGTAGAATTAATCCAAGGCCATGATTCTCATGAGGCTTTTGAGTCTCAATTAAGATCAATGTGTGTAGTCCATACTCATATCATCCTAAACCAAACCCTTTTCAGGCACACCTATGGAGGGTTTTTTTTGGCAAAGTCTGGGTTGTCAAAGTAAGAGAAGGTGGAGGTGAGTGGTTGATTTGAAGAGGGTGTGGCTATATAATTAATTATATTTTCAATTCCCTCATAGATGAAGTTGGTTTGATAGCTGGGAAGTCCTAAAGGAATAATGGCTCTGATGTAGGGATCATAACCTAGTTGATAATTGAGTTTTCCATATTCTTGGGGAGTTTGGAAGGCATCAAGGTGACGAGACAGTATAATCCAAGGGTAAGGAATTTAAAGGTAGGTTCCAAGGGATCAGTGGAGGGTTTTTAGTCTATGGGAATATACAAACTAGTAGATGCCTCTATGGAAGGGGAAGAAATGGATTCATTTTTTTATTGCTGAGGGCTTAGAGGTGGATGTTTGGGGTGATTTAATCATGGGTAGGAGGAATTCATTAGGTTATTAGATCATGTTACATGCTACAAAATGGCTTGGGTTATATTTTATGGTGACAAGCTAACCTTCATGTTAAAACTTGACACAATGATGGAGGGTAGAAGGTACACAACCTAGAGAGCAGATCTAAGGTCTTCCTAGTAGAACATTGTACTAGAATTCACCTTTGACCACATAAAAAAATTTGGGGAGTGTGTGAGGTCCTAGATGAATATGGATGAAAATAATTTTCAAGGTAGTGGTCATAGTGTCATTAAAGTATCTAATGATGGTTGAATTTTTAGACATGACATTGTTCGATAATTTGAGTTGGTCATAGGCATGGGAAGAGATGATGATGTTGGCTCCCCCATTGATCATAACCTATTTGATGTGGGTTTGGTTGATATGTGAATTAATAAAGAGAGGAGGATCCAAGTCCTTAGAGTGGATAAAAGGTATCTCTAAGTCCTTTAAGGTAATAAGGGTGGAGAGTTAGAGAGCACCTACAAAGGCCTCTATAGGTTAGGAGTCTCTTGGTCAAATTTCAATGGCATGCATAGCCTCTATCATGGCTTGGAAATGGTGAGCTGAGTTAGAAATGATCTCATAGAGGCTCATCTTAATTAGAGTCTAGTTGAGTTGCTTAATAATGACCCTCTTGATGGTTTCAGAGGGGTTATCCTTAGAGGTGCCTAAGATGGTCACTTTGGGTTTAGTTAAAGATGAAGATATTGGGATCTAGTTTAGTTTAGGGTGAGAAGGTGGGTATGTCCATGGAATGGACACCATAACCTTTCCTTTATCCTTTTTTTGTGACTCATGGTTTGGATAAAGGGGAAAGATGTGATAGGAGGTTGGGTAAATTCCTTATCACTTTGAGGTGAGAGTGGGTGATTAGGCATTATTTAGACAATGGATTTTGGGTGTGTTGGTAGAGGGATCAAGGGGAGTTCATCTGATAAGATGCCATCTTCCTCATATAGTTGATGGATAATGGCCTAGAGAGCTTTGCAGTTTTCCATGTCATGTCCAAGTGTCCTATGATAAAAATAGATTTAATGCTAAGTATACCAAGATGTTTTGGAACCAAGAGGATTGAAAGGTCTGATAAGAGATAAGGTGAGGAAAGAGGCTTGCAATACCCTATGAAAAATGGTTGTATAGGATTCAACCAGAGGTGTGAAAGGTTTAGAGGATGTAGTTTTGGTTGGTAATCTAGGTGTTTTGGTGATAATGGGTTTGATGAGAGGGGGTTTAGGTAAAGTAGTGTTTCTAGTTAATGGTTTTAGTTTGGGTATGTTGGTGGTTAGAATGTTTAAGGTTGATAGTCTGGTCAGTGGTAATTTGGTAATAATTAACCTATTAGATAGTAAGTGGGTTGGATTAACTAATAGTGGTGGGTAGCATATGTTAAAAGGAGCCTATTTCTCAAGTAAAGTTGAGGGATGGGGTCCTAAGATGGAAGGTAAGGTGGAGGGAGGTAGATTATTAGCCATATGTCCTTTTAATGGTTTCACCTCTTTGTTTGATTTGGATTGAGGCTTGGGTATAGGCTTAAATGTGGTTAATTCCACTTTAAGAGATGGGCAGACCAAACTCCATGTAGGGAAGGCACCAACATTTGTGAAGGGTTTGGTTGGTTGTTTGATTTCTTGAGATATGGTTTCCTTGGTTGATTGATAGGGTGAGGGGTTGGCAAAGGTTTTTATTGGTTTGAAAGGGGTGGAAAAGTTATAGATTGGATTGTTAAAGGTGTGCTATAAGGTTGGGGTTTGTTGATGTAAGGGAGCCCTAACTATTGCCAAAAAGTGGTTTGATCCATATCTGGGTTTAAGGAAAATTCTAATTTTTAAACTAATGTAGAGAAAGATGTACCAATCTTGATCCCTAGGTATTGGATGCAAAGGATAAACTTGTAAGATGGGGAAGATGGGTGGTAGTTTGGTTTGTTTCCTCAAGTAAGGGATGTAAGGTGTAAATAGGTAGTTTATAAATGAGAGGTGTTGGTGATGAAGTTTCTCCTTTAGGTATGATGTCTATAGGATTAGTGGTTTGTTTGGTAATTAGAGGAGATGGTGAATTAGTAACGGTTATTTCCTCAGATATGCTAGTTGAGGTGGTATTTGATGATTCCAAATCCTCTATGAGTGAAGCTAGGGAGAAGGAACCTACTTAATTTGGGTCTCCAAAGGAGGAAAAGGTGAATTCACCACCTCAGTAGATGATATGGAGGAGTAATAGGTAGATTGTATGCTTGAGTCTTCATGGATGAGTGTATCAAGGACCATATTTATTGTGTGGGCATCATGGGAGCATTTAGCCTATGTGTCCTTACTTTTGGAAAGGGTATGGTTGGGAAAAGGTTTCCTAAAGATGTTAAGATCTTGATTGAGCAGCATTGGGGTTATCCAACATGAGTTCCCCCTTATCAATAAGGTTCCAAAAAATAGTCCCATCGAGCATGCTAGAATATTTCATGTAAATTTTGGCTTTAAGTTTTAAGGAAGAGAAAAAAGAAACTTGATATGGGTATGGTTGAAAAACATTTTTGTTTGTGCATGCGTTGAATTATAATATTTTAAAGATCTCCTCTTTGGATTGGGAAGAAGACTTATGGATAAGAAAGCACTAAAGAAAACTTATTTGTTAGATAGATATTTGGGTCGATTGCCTAGCGATAGCTAGATCTCAAAACTGAGAGCTTCCTTAGGGGATATCAATCCACACATTTTAAACATTTAAGTTCACAAAACTAGAAATAAGGTACTTGTATAAATAATCAAAAGGTAATAAAATTAAACACAAGAATGCTTTCTTGGAAACTAGACTAAAAATGATCAAATTAGTGATAAACTAATTAATAATAGTGCTAAGGGGTTGGAATATGCTTCAAAAAAAATTGAAGGAGGTCTATGGGAAAATAGGAACATAGAAAACTAGGTTTAGTTGAGGGTAGATGGGTGAAAACATCTTGTTGGTTTTCAATACCATAGTGACCATCGGTGGTTAAGGTAACCATCAATGAATAAGGTGACCATCAGTGGTCAAGCTGACTATCGGTGGTTGTTCAAACCATTGGTGGTTGATTCAACCATCAAAAATTACTATGTGAAGATCTAGGTTGTTAATTGTTAATAACAAGATCCAAAAGATGGATTCCAAGAGATGGGCAAGGGTTAGGTTGATTACAAAATAGAAATAAATTAAATGAATATTAAAAAACAAGTATTTGTTTTACCAAAAGTTGATTGGGTGAGTGGTTTAAGAAGTTAACTTGTTGGTATAATCTGGATTGAATCTAGCAAAGTAATGGTACTCAAGAACTTAGCTGAGAGGTGATGGTGAGTCAGCTCTCAATGTAACAGTTGAATTGTTGATGTCATTGATTAACTTGAAAAATAACCCTCCTAAATATTTTATCTCTTGATAATTATTGTAGATGGATTTGACCTCCCAGGCTCCTCTCTTCTTATAGGCATAAGCAAGAGGTGGAAGTTAAGGTGCAACTAGGCCATCGAAATACAAATTTTCCATACAAAGGCTCATAATAAGATTTAGACAAGCTATATTTAGAAAATATTGGTGGAGGGTTGCATGCTCTTTGTTAAAGAGGTGGACCCTAACCATCGATGGTCAGGGTTTCTCAAAGGTGATCGTCGATGGTTACACTAATCATCGATGGTTAGGTCCCAAAGAAAAAGGGGGTTGAAGGCTAGGTGGAGCTAGTTTGTGAAATTGGCTATGGGTGAGGGTAGATTGGTGTAGATTAGTCCCAAGATGGTCCTAGGTAGTCTAAGGGGTTTTTTGACATTTGGAATCATAGTGTGCACATTTCTAGTGTATACACTAACCTAGGGTTTCCCTTCTCCATTATTGTGTACTAAATTAGGGTTTATTAAATTCTAATTTTTATCCTAATTTTTTCACATCCTTATCAATTACTCTATTATGGTTTCATTAATTTAACATATCTTAAATTTTATTTATAAACCCTCTAAAACCCTAGATCCACATACTAAGTCCTCATACACTCAAAAATTAACCCTTAAGATTTCAATTAAATATCTAATTTTTTTCTATACATTGGACTAAATATTTCACATGTTTTCAAATATATATATATTGGATTACTTTCTCCCTATTATTTTCTTATTATTCATTTTTTACATTATTTTTTTTGTAATTTTAAAATGGCTTCCATGAAACCTCATTCCACTCACCCAATTGATCAATTTATAAAATTTTCACATAATTATACAAATGATGATGAAAATGATTTCATTTATAATGATGATGATGATGATGATTATTTTAATGATGTATATGATGATTACTATGATCATAAAAATGAGAGTATTAATGATAATATATTAAATGCATCTTATTCTCTTTCTCCAAACTCTTCTCCTATGTCTCAAAATGACATTAATAATATAAGGCCAAAAGAACCCTTTGTAGGTAGTGCTTTATTTGAATGTTATCCTAGTTTTCCAACCATTTTTGATATATCCTTATTCAAATTAAAGTAATATAAGAATAAAATAATCAATTTACCTTTTCATGGTTTAATTAATATTACACATGATGTTCCTAGCATAGAAAATGAAAATGCATATTCTTTACCTTTCTCAACTCAATTAGAAAAATAATGTATACATGATATTTTACCTTTTATAGATTCAAAAACTAAAGTAGATGATATTGAGTTATCAACTTATTTTACATTTCAAACTCAGCATAGTCATTTCATGCAAAATCTATATAGTTCATATATCTATGACCCTTCTCCTACAGGTCATTATGTGCCAAATGAAAATATGATTACTACTTCTTCTCCCCTTGACTAAAAAATTGAAAATAATGATAATATAGGCATTCCACTCATATTTAGTGAAAATTCACATTGCCTTTCACCTGATGATATAGTGCATAGTATAAAAAATTTAAAATATTCTTCTACTCTTTCTCTTAGTGAGCATGAAAATGATAATTCTTCTACTCTTAACTTTAAAAGTGAATTAAATTCTAATTTTGATGAAACTTAGAATAATGATGATTATTTTAGACACCTAAAACTATCCATAAATGGATTTTGACTAGACTTCAGACTGATTCCTACCAATCATTACAAATTAAGCCTAAGAATCACTGAATGTCCCAGATTTACTTATGCATCATTAATCAAAGCTTATAATTATGTTGAGGCATCCCTAATTAGGGTATCCTATCATATACAACCATAACCTCTCATGGATTCATCCCTAATCATTTTTTGACATTATAATATGGCTTATGAACCTATTAAGTGGGACATATAAATGAATATTAAATCTTGAAAGATCTAAATGGATAATCAAAATTAATTAACAAGATAAACCAAATTAAATTCTTAGTTAAATTACCCATTTGTAATTAATGAAGATATAAAAAATGAAATTCAATAATAACAAATATCATATATTTTAATCATTTCCTATATGAGTTGCTAAGCTCTTTGAAAATATCCCAAAATATCTCATTTTGGACACGCATGCCTAGTAATTACAAATTATGATTAATTGACAACTAATAAGCCTACTAGGGTTTTATTTGACTTTCCTAGGTTAGGTTTGAACCCATTTCAAACCTTAACTCCATCCTCACTCACCTTGGGTGAGATTTAAATCTGTAGGCTATAAATATAATACCATGCCTCTTCATTTTTAAGATCTCATAATCCAAAGTTATAATGCAAATTTGGAGATAGAAAAGCCATTTGATTTAGTGTTATAATGCCAAAATTGCCTTGTAAGTAATGTTATAATGCCAAAATATTTAGCCAAGAAACATCAAGCCACATCAAAACCAATTGTTCCAAGGAGAGAAGGATCCAACAAACTTCATTTTTCAAAGACTCTTTGATGCACAATCTGAGCAAGCCACTCAACAATGCATTTGGAGCTCCTAAGGAAGGTAAAGGATTTATTATCTATTACATTTTAGTTTTGCTTTCATTTATCTTTTTTTACTAAGTTCTCCCTAGTTTCTAAGCTTGGAGTGTAAGTTTTAGTGTTTTTTCTTTGATTTTTTCTACTTGAACTAACATATTACTAACTTCCCTTATTGGATTCTTATGGTCACAATTACTATGAATTTAGTGAAGAAGATATTTAATCTAGTCCTCTCTCTATTTAACTAATCTCTCATATTGAAATTTATCGCCTATTAAATGTTAATTCAAGTAGTGATATGTATTCAAATAAAATTATAAAAACTTATATTCATTTTCATAGTTTACATGGTTTACATTCAAAGGATAAAAATGTGTCCTATATTCTATTATCATATGATACCACTTTACCACTTAAAAATATAAGAGACACCAACGAATCTCCCTCACCCCTCTTTAGTACATTATAATCCATTCCTAATTATAACCTCCACATGGGTGATAGTCCATTTCCCTCTCACTAGGTCTAAGTTATCACCCCTTCAAAGGTTATGGTGAGCAAACCAAATCTCTCTAAAAATGTTCCCCAATGTAGTGTACCATTAGATAAAATTGATAAAAATATTAAATAATTAAATGAACCCATCGATTATTTTAATATACCTTCACAATATATAATCTCCATGATGCATGCCATGGGTGCTTTACAACAACAATTATCACAACTCACTTTGGAAATTAAAGCATACTACTCTTGGGTTGATTCCAATGCCATCCATGGCAACCCTATCTCATGTAGAATCTTAAATACAAATCTACCACCAAAAATTTATATACCATCATTACTAAAGTTTAATGGATATGGAGATTCATACTTACACCTTCAAGCCTATATAAAATATTTGGCACATGTCACTTGTAATTTGGCTCTCTTACATTTATTCCAATAGACTCTATATAGGGTGAGGCATTAAATTGGTTTTATCATTCACTCCCAAGTGGTTCACTACATACATACAATGAGTTATAAGAAGTGTTTTTCATGCATTACATAAAAAATAAAGGACCTCAATTCACATATGAGAGGTTACCTTCACTACACCAAGGTAAGTCAAAAATAGTGAGTGATTATATATTATGATTCAAATCATGTATGCAAAAATTGATCTATTAGTTGATATATTTAGAATTACAATGCATATTTGATATATGTTGCATATTTCCTCTTGAGAATAAATTAATATATGAGACATAAAAATCATTCTATCATATATGCTACATAGTTATGGTATTAAAGAAGAAGTTGGGATTAGTTGAGACAGATTCAAAGGTATATTTAGATTTAGATATCCCACAACCACAGTCATCCAATATGGTACATGCACCTAATCCATGTATTATTAAGGAAAATATGTAACAAAGACAACAAATCAAGATAATAAATAAAGGAAAAGAGCCACTTCATAAAACATCTACCATAGTGAGTAGAGCATAGGACACCAGTAAAGGGGCTATATGGATTTTAGATAGAGATAGGCCTCATAATATTTTACTTACATTATTAGATAAGGAGATGATCACACTTCTTCCTACTAATCACCATCTAGCATATCATTTTCAATGAATAAATAATAAACCATATTGTAACTACCATTAGATCAATGAACATTGGGGTAATAACTATTATGCACTTAGAGATTGTATTAACTAGTATGTTGAAAGAGGCATTATAGCATTCACACAGGGGCATCAAGATCTCCTTCTACATAATATCCTAGATCACATTCCTTTACAATTGATTTATCTTAGTATGTTCCTTTCAAATAAATACTGATCACTCATCATATGAGCCATGTATTTTTTAGGACACCTACTTATGTGAGATCTCATGCACTAACTATTCAATATATATGAAAACTAGTTAATAGAAATCAACCTACTTATAGAATCATGGTGAAAAAATGGAAAGAAACTCAACCAAAAGCCTTATTACGACAACTAATTAATATATTTTCTAGGTATCATAGAGATTAGAATATAGTTTTAGTATGACAAATAATTAATATATTTTCTAGAGATCACATAGATTAAAACATAGTTTCAGTTAAGTTATATTCTACATAATCTACACATCTAACTACCAGCAATGCACCTGAATCAGTATCAATTCTAGAGTCTAATTATACATATACACAACATGATCATTATGGTCACTTGTTTACCATGCCATCAAAATTTTGATAGCACATACCATAGTTCCATGATCTACACTCAAATATACTATGATACTTTTAAAATAACTAAAACTAAAAATTAACATTCCTAATCAAATATACACATCTATTGAAGCATCCATAAACATATGAGCAATCAATTACCATTCCTTAGCTAAGAAAATACATTTATATATTAACACATGATCAATACATATAATAAAACACTAAATCAAGTAAACAATGCTACAAAATGAAATTTTCAAATAACACAATACCCATATAATAAAATAGCCATATATATATATATATATATATATATATATATATATAACTCAAAAAAAGTCTTAGTAAAGTAATACAAAGTCACTCAATAATTGAAGCTTGGTTACCATGGCCAACCTCCTCACCTTGACTCTTAGATACATACACACTAGAGCTAGATGATCCTAAATCCCTTTTAGATCTAGATCAAGACCTATATCTTTGGTTTGTATCCTATAACATGGCCACCTCATCCAAAAACTCTCCATACACTCATTTCAAATTAATTTAGTCATCCATTGTTACCTACCCCACCTAAAACATTAGGTGTAGGCATAGCTCACCTCTGTAGCTAACCATGTGCCTCATCCCTATCATCAATTGATTGCCTATATGTAGTGGTGGTAATGGCCACTCGATCAAATAGGTGGGCATGAATGTCTATAACTCCATTGGCCCTCTCTACTATCCCATCATTCATAATGTCATCAAGGATATGTTATGTCAGCTCTCACACACAACCTCAATAATGGTACCCCAATACTCATTATCACTTATATCTACGCAAACCAAATCAATGCATTAGATATTTACTCAATAAGTTAATTACTAAAAAAAACCAATTATACAAATATATAATAACAACATACCCTTAACTACCCTAAGGGGCTCCACATCTAGCACATCCTCCATGATAGCCTCATTTATTAGAAATAGTGTCAATCATATATGTTGACTCTACCATAATATGAAGGCATTGGTCACCCCAACATAATCTACATCAGGTATATCTATCACAATATCTCACTTAATCATTGAAATAATAACTAAGTTAGCTATTATGGGTCTCAATCTACTACCTAGCCTCGTAAGGGCTTGAAAACTCCTCAATTATACCCATTTTATAGGTAGCACATACTAAGTGACACCAAACTATTATGTCACTCACTCATATCAAAATTTCTAAAATACATTAACCCAATGGTCATATAACTAGTAACTCACTCAAATATATCTTAATTGAATCCCATCCTTAGGCCATCCCTAAAATGCCTTGTAGGGTCTCCAACTGATATCTTTGACTATCACTCAATCTAATACTTGAAGACAATGCATAGTGCTCGTTTATCACATGGGAGTTGTGTCAATCCATATCTTTAGAAATTCATGTGGGTATCCTTAATTTACACATGAAAACCCCTCATTTATAGCCACTACAATGTGCTCATAGGCCCAATAGTGTAATAGAATATAAGATCTAATACTTCCATTGCACAACTCCTAAGTAAAATGGTACAAATCCTAACATAAGTGGGATATCATGGTATAATCCCATGATTATGTGGTCCCTTACTCTTATATATCCTATACAATACCTTGCAACATGTATGAAATAGATACACCACTACCATATATAACAATGAATGAAGCCAGTAACATTATAAGAAACTTATACAACCATGGAACATTAGCCTTAAGAATCACTGATAGTAAAACATCACTACAAATTCCTTGATGATGGGTCCTTGTGGGTCTACTTACAAATTACCTAGAAGCCTAATCTATAACTCTATCTCTAATAACCTCATATAATATAGCCTGCTAACTAGTAATGGGCACTCCCAATATCCTATAGACATCCTCCAAAGTCATAATAATCTCCCCATTAGGTAAAAAAAATGTACATGTATTAGCATTCAACCTCTCACATAAGGCAGTCATCATATGGTAATCCTAGGGCATCGATACAATCAATGCCACATAACCCAAACTAGTCCTATCAATCAATTCCCTCTCATTATCTATTAGGTGTAGTCCACGTAATCTCTCCATCATCTAACATAGTCATCATATATCTACCTACAAAACTTGACATTAGCATCTCTAAATGACATATAAACATGAAAAATTTATCATTAAACATGAATCAAAATAAAAAATTACAATTTTCTCCATCAAACACTAGTGCTACTCCTAGGACACTATAATTTGATAGTAGCATAGCCCTTTGATGGTATCATGATAGCCTAGGACACTAGCGTAATCCTTGGGACACTATCACAACCAACCTAAAATAGGCCCTAAACTACCAAAATTTCATAAAAAATGATAAAAACATCAATAATTTTTTCAAAAATGTATAAAAATATATGTTCCTTACTAGTGTAACCTCCTCCCTAGCCTAGATGAGCACCTCCACATCCTCATAGCAAAACATGTTTTCTCCTCATCTGCTTGAAATATTGACTAGGCTCAAAGTAATCATTCATTCTAGTTAAAATTTTCAAATGAATTTCAAAATCAATCAACCTATTTAATTTATGTTTTAGCAATGCCACCTACCTAAGGTTGACCCTATGCACAAATTTTGCCAACAAATATTAGAATTTTCCAATCCCAATAACTCAAAAACCATAGTTCAAATTTGAAATCCATTTCTTCTATGTGGGGATCGATGATAATGTCCCCCCATGTACCAATTACACTTCTATACCAATTGATTTTATTCTACAAATGACAAAACTCATACTTCCTTAACAAAATCGATATAAACCATATGTCCATCCTAGACTAAACTCATAAATGATTCCTCTACAATTACCAAAATGATCAATCTTATGTTCTTATTATCAACACTAATGATCACTAACATGCCTATCATTACACTTTTGATTTGATACCCTTACCTAAATTTTGACTCTCTCGCCAAAAAGGGGGCATATATACACCATTTACATTGACATAGTTCTATTCAAACACATAGTTTGAATAAAAATTCTTGATTTAGATACATAGATTGGCTCAGATACATAGATTAGATTAGATACATAGATTGGCTTCAATAAATAGATTAGTTTAGATACACATCTAGATTACTCATATATCAAGTTTGGGGACATGATACATGGCACATATCCTTAACCCCATAGGTTTCCACTAGGTTACATAAATGGAATGGCAAGTTCTACCATTCTCTATGTTTTTACTATTAGATCACACATAGATTGTCACTAGGATGTTACCAATATTTCACTAGGTTAGGTCATATAACTAACTACAACAGTTGATCCATAGTTGTCACCAAACCCAAATTATAAAGGCTAAGTGACAGTCTTAACCTCCAATATGATTATTTCTCATACTCAATTCACACATCAAAGTGGGAAAAATTAGAGCTTATTTCTCCAAATTTATAGATACTTCCCAGACTTAGTTCACACATTAGAGTGGGGGAAAGAAAGTCTTATTTCTCCGCATTTATAGATACTTATTAGACTCAGTTGACATATCAAGGTGGGGTCAAAACAATATTTTATTCCTCATAATTTAGTTCATTACCTAGATATAGTATATAAGGGGTACCCACTTTATGGATTATCCATTCATATACATCATTCCATCTCCTATCCACTTCCCTGGCCTAAAAGAGGGCCAGGTCTAGAACACATCCACATAAGTAAGTATAAGTATGCATTTTTCTTTTTCTTTTACTCTAGTAATTTCATTTAATTACATTACTAAAATAAAATGGGGAAAAATATACACATCCTAATTTGGTCAAGCAAACACAAGTACTATGTCTTTTATTGTGCTTTCATGAGAAGGTCTTGATGATGAATGTGAGTCTTGTTCCCATGGTCATTTTGGTCTTTTGATATTTATTATGACTTGTTTATCCTATTTTTTGAACCTCTAGTGGTCCTATGTCATGTTATCCAAGTCATAGGGCCCCTGGCCTATTTTCTAGATTCAAAACTCAATTTTTTGGTCTTAGGACACTAATATGGTCCTAGAAACCATCACATTATGCTAGTGTCCACCTCAGGGCTAGTGTCCAATGCTAACTTTTTCAAATTATCATGGGTCCTTACCCTTCTTTGAGTCTCTTTTTATAATTTGATTTTTTTTCACCTTTTCAGCTAGCGAACAAGGGTATCATAATAAAATTAAAGTTCCTTCTATATAAAGAGCCTCGCAAGGAATTTTAAAACTAGCACTTACTACTTTGGCACATAATTACTTAAAACTCAGTCAATAGTATAACTTATCACTTTACATATTCCTCAACAACAAACATATACTTGCATGCTTGATCAAATAAGGGCCTAAGTGAAATTAATTTTGGCATTGAATGCACGTTGATTATGCACATTCCTTAAGGGAGAACTACAAGTGTTATGAGAACCCTATCATTGGGATTAATGTAGGTAGTAGCCAAGACATTAGGGGTTTTATCTCATATGATCATAACATGCCAAAACCCATATTTTTACTTCCTTTTACATTTTATGACATTGTTATTTTGTGTGTAGTTGTTCGTTAGGATTTTGGAGAAGATACATTAAAATAGTAACATCTCAAAGTAATTTGAAGCTCCTGATCATACCTACAAAACCCTAAAATAGGGTTTCTTAGTAGAAAATCTTTGTTAATTAACAAATATTGTGTTTTCTAAAGTCATATTTTGGTGAGTTTTTTAGGTAGATGATAACATAAAATCACCTAAATGTTTTGAATGGTAGTTAATTTTTAGGGTTGGCTCACCTAATTTTTAAATTAAATTTCCTCTTATAAATATATTTATTTGGTACCTCAAAAGTTAATCCAGGTGCATTCACCATAATGTATATACTCTTAATTATTTTCATCTATAGTCAAATTTTATAATTTCACTATCAATAATCTATATTTTATTTTCAATCATCGACATTTTGCTATCAAGCATTTGATATTTACTATTAGGGATCAACATTATACTATCAAGCATCGATATTTTATTATTAGGCATTAGTATTTTTTTATTAGGAATCAATATTCTATTGTTATGCATCAGCATTATACTATCAGTTGTCAACATTATACTATTATATGTTGGCATTATACTATCAAGCATTAACATTCTTCTTTTGAGCATTGATATTCTACTATCGAACATCAAAACGGGAAGGATCTATAATGTTCATGTGGTTTAATTAGTTTATTGTTTTACCATGGTGAAGATGATCTTGTGGTAAATCATTAATCTAACACTTATATAGCATAAATTACATCATAAAATAATCATTTTCAAGAAGATACATGGTTCCAAGCAATTTGGTTGTGTTTATGAATCATCGGTATAATTCAAGAGATCACTATGTACATTAAAAATCTAAAATAAATAGGTTATGGTGTAAAGTCCAAAATTACATCAAAAATTTCCATAAACCTAAATATTATTACATATTTGTATTCATCTTGAAATTTTATGCAATTTTAAAAAAAATAATCACAATTTAAGTCATGCAAAATTTATGGCCTCGAGAAGCTAGGGAGTTGGCATTATACATAAAATTAACCATCTACATTATGCCAATGATCATCGGCATCATGTCAAGAATAATGAGCATAATAATGTCAATGGTTATCATCATTATGTTAATAGTCATCATTATAATGTAGATGACCATCAACATAATGCAAACAATCTTTAGCATATATAATGCCAACTCCTCAGCTTCCCAAGGCCGTAACTTTTACATACAAACCTGGAATATAATAATTTTATTTTTGAAATTTCATAAAGTTTCAAGAGGAATCCAAATATACAATAATATTTATGTTTAGGTAAATTTATATGTAAAAAACCTTAATTCACCTTGTTCCATTATTTGATTTTCCTACCCAATTAAACATCTTATAAACTAATTCACCACCATTTTGAAACTAATTCATCCATAAGCCTCTAAGGTTTTATTATAGGCCAATAAAATTTTCCCTTCCTTGAAGCCTCCTCGCAGCATCCCTAAAAGTCTTAGGACCCCTATCCTTAAAAGGACACTAAAGTGGTGTCTTGGTAGTAGTATAATACATTACTATCCCTCTAATTATGTTAATATTTTAAGGCCTTTTCAGCTCCATTTTTAGAATGAATAGACTTAAAACTAATTTTTAGACTTATTCCAAGATTCTAATCATTTAGTTACACTTATTTTACTGTAGGTAAGTTGATTATTTCATCGCACTTACTATTTTAGGTAAACCAATTCTATATGTCTATTTTTAATATTTATCTATATTTACCCTCATTACCCATCCCCTTTAACAACCTATGGTAGATCAATAAGTAGATGTTCACTCACACTTATTCGCTAGTAATTCTTATTTTGTGAAATGGTAGGAAATGAGATTGTATATATAGGTAGATCTTGGCCTAAATCCTCCCAGGAACATTAATTATGTAGGGTTGACCCAATCAGCCTAGTGTGTTTTCAAGGATAAATCACTATGTCTGAGTTAGGTCAGCTGAAAGGCTAACAAAACAAGAAAGTAAAAAATACCCCTAAACTTTATTAGGTCGACCTAGTATAGTCGATTATCCAAAAGGGTGTTAAGGGTAGACAAGGATGATGGAAAAAGGAAAAATACTACATGAGGTAAGACTAAAAATAATAAGCTTAGGTAAATGGTTTTAGGAGACAAGTATGTAAATGGCAAGTGGTAAAAGGGACAACTATCTTATGAAGCATCTATGGTCTACCCACCCCTTTCTCGGTGTACCCCTTAAGGTATGCACTCAGAGAACTTGAGACTTAATAGGTTCCTACATGATATGAAGTGTCATTAATAAATAAAAGTTTGAAAATATTATGTGTATACATATGCCCCACTCAAATCTCATCACATGTCACATAAATGCAACACGAGATGGTACTTTGAGATAAAACATGATAACACACAATGTTGATACTAAGTAAAGGGAAGTCACCAGCAAATAAGATAAATCAAAGGATAGAATTGAAAAACACATAGCTTTAACTTGATTTAGTGTCATAGATAAATAAGTAGACTGTAAGAGATGTGAAGGTGTCTAGTGTAGAGAACACTAGACAAACCTATAGAAGTTAGTGCAAAAAATAGCCAAAAAGCAAAATTGTTGGAAGATAGGCATATGATAGTGGAAAATAATCTTTGCATCATCACAAATATAATGTATTTTATGGTTTATAAAATGGATGAGTAGAAACAAAGATAGAAGCAAACTAAGGAATCTGTAGGACAATAATTAAAAGATTTATAGTTTAGAATAGTGTTTTTAAATAGGGGAAAAGACAAGTCATTTATTATTTTGAACTGTGAGAAAAGGGAGAAAGAACTCTAGAGAGAGAACAAGCTAGGACGGTGAGGAGATGACAGACTAGATAGGAAGAGGATCCAGAGGTGGAAATGGGTGTAATATAGGTATGCAACTAAGAATCTCAAGCTAGTTTTTGAAATTTATATTGATTTAAATGAATTATCAATAATTTTAGATTGTAATCATTTATAGATGTCAAAATGAGGCAAAATTAGATTCTAGGAGTATCAAATAGGAAGATGGGAAATGGGTTTGGAGGGTTTAGGTAGAAAATAAGGAAATTTCACTTTTTTAGGAAAATTCAAAGGGCCAATAGGTAAAAAGCATTGGGTCGACCCAGTAGGCTAGAAATGGGTAGAATCCACAGTGCCAACCTAGTAGGTATGGGTCAACCTTGTATAATTTATAGGTTAAAGGCCTAGTTTAGAGTAGTCAGGTGATCTAAAAGGTCCAGAATGGAAACTTAACACTAGGGTAGGGAAAATAAGGGGGTTTACTCATATTTTGAGTCAACCAAGTGAAAAGATAGAAAAGAATTTGTCAAACTAGTTTGACCAAAGGGTTAGAATGATATAAAAAAGCATGTAAAAGGCTAAAAGAGGGCTAGAATGGCTCAAAATGACCAAGTAAGATCAATAAGGATCAATAAGGATTAAAGTAATTTAAAATGAATAAAATAAAGTGATTTTAAGCTTGTTTTTTATTTAAAATTTAAAAAGAATGTATAATGACTATACATGACATGGAAGAAGTAATACATCCTTTGTTATTTCTTGGGTGCAAAGATGATGGAGATTTTGGAGACTTGTGGATGCGGCATGGTACCATATTTATTAGATAGGTTATTAGATGGAGATAGGGATAGACTAGGATCTATAAGTCTAAGTGTGATAGAAAAGATGTGTCAAATCCCCCTTAGTGTTGACCTGTTAGTCATGTTCCTTGGTTATTGGGAATGATTGACTAACACCTTCAAATGGGAGGTGGATCAAGATATAGTAGAGGTGGATATCATGTTATAATATGTCCATGCCATCTTGTGGCTACCTATAGTAGGAGCGTAGGTGACCATAGGGATACTAGATAGTCTAGAGGAGAGGAGAACCTTAGTCGTGTGGGCTTAAAGATTAGAGATGATATTACTAAGTAGGAGAGTGAGTATGTTTAATGATTATACATCACATATTCTAGACATTTAGAAGGTTGTGATAGGCCTTGTGATATAGCAGGTGATATGTCACAAGTTAGATGGCAAGGTACCATTATTTATGGTAGCCTTAAGTAGGATGAACTTAGAGGAGAGATTTCTATATGACCTAAGATCTATCATTTGGGTCTATCTAGTATATGATATGTATGAGATGTTAGTTAAGGGACCATAAGATTGATCAAATTACTAACAGCTTGGATATATGAGAGGTTTCCTATGTACCAGTTGGCTAGGTTACCCCATGCAGTTGATGATAGGTTACCTTGGGTATAGAGATTAAAAGAGGACTAGGTAGCATGAAACATGCCCCATGTGCCAACATTTTAGTTAATGAGATGTATAGGCATTGTGTGGTAGTCATATGAGCACATAGAAGCTAAATGGGTGAGTTGGGACATAGTCACACCAATGACAAAGATAATAGAGGTAGTTAGACAATATTTTTGGTGGAGAGAGCCACATTTGGTGGCATAAGTGCTAGGTTAGATGGGTTTACCTCATCTAGTGACACTGATATTGGTGCTCAAGTAGTAGGATCAACATGTGAGGGAGTCATGGGGGAGTAGAAGATTGGGACCACTAGTAATGAGGCTGACACTGAGGCCACATCAAGAACAACCATGGACTAGTCAGACATGACAAGGAGCTAATCAAGAGGATAGGGATGTGGAGGTAGAGATGTCAGATGTACCACTACTAAATCCACATTGAGATGAGAAATGACCATTGAATACATGATGTCAAAAGAGATAGGAGGTAGAGGAGAGAGTGGAGACTATTACCATCTTAGATGACCCCATAGGTGAGCCAAAGGAGATGATAGAGAGACTAATTAGATGCAAGCTAAGATTGACTTGAGCCATGATAGCCAAGTTTGAGCTAAGGTAGGCTATAGAGGAGGTGTTAAAAGGATACAAAAATGGGATACTATGTTAGGTGGTCACACAAATGGTGAGACCATAGTAACCAAGACATAGATAGGCAAAAAAGATGGTTAAATTATTGCTTATATTTTGTTTAGATAGATAGATAGATATTATGAGATATAACAGTGATATAATATCCATATTATGTGAATTTTTAGGTGTATATGATGATGAGAAGGAGAGATAGGGGTCCCTAGTGAGGGAAGAAATCCATGACATCTTAGATGAGACTCTACAACTATACAACCCCATGACACTAGATGATCTAAGTGTATCATCTGCCCTAGCTTAAGTGAGCTAATTTAGATTAGCTAGAGAGGTAATGAGGCATGGGTTCAAATAAATAGGATGCATCCACCAATAGTGATAGATGAAAGGGATTTATATGCATGATAAGCCCTAGTAGATGAGATAAATATGCATCTAGTTATAGTATCATAGATGATAGAGATATGGACCTAGTTGATGGAGTTACAAATGTGGGAAGAATACCTATAGGTATAGGTAAATGGATTGATATCTTAGATGGCCTCCTTACAATGTACCATTTGAAGGAGTCAGACTAAAGCCTTAGTAGGAAACATGGCTAGGCCATGAGATAGATAGTATGGGATCCAGCCATAGAGATAGAGCATGATATGGTTACATATGTTATATAAAAGTCATGAGATATATATATATATATATATATATATATATATATATATATATATATATATATATATATACATATATATAATTTTGGCATAATGTTTTTGGATGTGTATGTTGTCATTATGGTTGATTTCATTTGTTCATTATGGTTGAGGTTGTGGATGTTTAGGATATATTTCATTCTAGCACATATATTTATCTTTGTTTTATATGTTATATGAAATATATGAGATGTAGTTTCTTTTCTAACATTATGAAAGATACATGTATGGTTAAAAATAAATAGGAAAAAAGGACTTGGAAAAATATAATTAGTCAAGAAAATGTACTACACATATTTCAAGCTGGGAAATGTGTAATAACAAGTAATGACTAAGTATAAAGAATCTATAAATGGCAAAATAAGATGGTAAAAAGGAATTTATTTTTAACCAATATGAAATATTTTTGCACCAAATTAAAACAAGTAAAATCATACTAATATCACATTGGGAAGTATGACAAACAAAGTAATAAAATGGAAGGTATGTAAAAGGGAAAAAATGGTAATAATAAAAAATTAATTAACTCAATCAATAATACTAAATAATGATTGGAAGTATGAAATAAAAACAAAATTGTAAAAGAATTAGTCTTAAATTAGTCATACTATTTCAAGCTAGGAAGTATGAAAAATTCAAGAAATGTTTGAAATCTTAAACGCACTAAAAAAATAAGAAGATAAAAAAGGTGAAAGAAAAATGAAGTGAGCATAAAATGTACTAAATCAAGATGGGGAGCATGTAAAATGATGGGTAACTTAATAATCTATTGAATCTTATCTCAAATTTGACACATGTAATTTCGACGGTTACTTGGGTATTAGAAAATTTTGTGAGGAGGGTCAATTCCTATCCACAGTCTTACACTACAACTCAACAAAGAGAACACCATTGGGTTGGAATAAATACAAAAAATTAGGAAATCAAGGATGTGGGTAATAGGAAGCAAAATATTTTGATTTTTGAGGATGATCAGGTCCTATCTACAGTATTACAAAGCAACTCACAAATGAAATCTCAAGGGGAGTGATCAGTAGACAAAATAATATTTCTCAAGAGGAAATATAAGGGATATAAAAAGTGAAAAAGGAAGTGTAAAAATCAAGACTTAGGCATCTTATGAGAAGACCTTAGGAGGCAAGAGGCATACTAAGGACATGTAAAGACACTAAATGACTATTGGTCATCTATGTACAAAGGAAACCTATTTTCTATAAGTACAAAGCTTTGTAGGAAAATAAGTGTGATACTAACATCAACTCATGAATTTATATTGGTACATGAAAATTAAAATGGACCTACTTTCCCATGATTTTTTCCCCACTTTTTAGGACCCCTTAAGAGTCATCAATCTACTATGAAGATTGGGTACTTGTGTGAGAAAGTAAGTAGCACTAAGAAAAAAATATTCTCCTCTTCTAATTTACTAGCCTACTTCACCCCAAAGGTCCTCGGCTCTATCATGAGGCCAAATATGGAGTCTGAGCTTTAACTAGAATAAATAGATGTGCTTTGAATCATGTATTTTAGTATGATTAAACTTTTAAGAATATTTTTGCCTTTTGATATCATTTCCTTTTATTTAAATGATTTGTAATTTAACTTTACTTTGAAGGATTTTTAAGATTCCTCCTCCATACAGACTTGGAATGATCAATCATGAGATAGATAGTGATACACACGAATGAGTTGTAGGCTAAGGTTAAAGGAAGCTAAGTAACCAAATACAAAGACTGACTAGGACACTTAGGATTGACAATGAACTAGCATGTGATATCAAGTCTCAACCATGTATATGTTTAGTTTGTGGATAAATGAAGAGGTAAAAAGGAAAACCTAAGTGGATCAGTGAAAGGAGATAATAATAAGATATATTTTTTGCTAACTGATAACATGGTAAAGGGAGATAATAACCAAGGGGAATAAGGCAAGTATAGCCAGATCACCATGAAAAATTATCTATGAAAATTGAGGATAAGAAAGAAAAATAATCATAAAGATACAAAAAAGAGAGTTTTGAGGAAAAATCTAGGGAAAGATAAGGGATATAAATGATAAATAAAAGATAATCATTTGCAAAATATAAGCAAGATATAACAAAACAAGTAAGAAATCATGATATAAGATAAGTATAAATTTGACACAATTTCAAATGATATAATAGATATAAATAAGATTGGAGCACACATTCAATTTAATATAAATGTGAAAGCATCATTCATGTGCTCATAAATACTGGTAAATCTATCCACACACATTATCCAATACATTGTATAAGCCTCTATAAAGATTTAATCAAACTATTGTTAAGGTTTCATCAATCTTTAATGAATATTGGGTAAATACTTCTTTTCTTATCTCCTCAATTTAAAAAGTAATAATGCTCAGAGGATTGTGCTGAGGAGGAAAATTAGGTAAAATCTGATCAAGAGAATGCATGGGAGTAGGATCTATGGGAAGAGAAGGAATCACCAATGGGGAAGGATCCATTGGTGAAGGACTTATGGGTGGAGAAGGATCCACAAGTGATGGAAGGTTTATAAGTGAAGGGATCATAGTTAAAGGCACAAAAGGTGGTGAAGGGACCATAAAAAGAAATGGAACCACTAGAGGTGGAACCATAGGATAAAGAGGAGCATTCTTGAGGGAACAACCTATGTGAGGAGTAGAATAAGGTCCAAAAATGGCTATAAGGTGATATTTGAGATGTTATTGTGGGATGCAACAATAATCAGTATGATGGGTGTCGTATAGATGCCATCAACAATATACCTCACCATACTTGGGAAAATATTTAGGAAGTACCTTTGAGGGAGGTATGGCTTTGTCTAATGATGGGGAAGAAGGATGTAAGGTATCAAGATATTTCTATAACTTGTGATAATGGGTGGAAAAATAGTTATCTAATACATGGAAGTAAAATATATGCTTGTGAGTGGTTTTAAAAGAAGCAATCATGGAAGGAGGTAAAATAGGAGTGAAAGGAGCTAAAGAACATTCATCAACCAATTTGGTGGGTAGATATTTAATCTTAGGCAAAAGAATCAAACCATTACCAAGGGAGGGTAATGATGAGGAAAGAATGGAACTAGACTTAGTGGAAGGAGTGATAGCATTAGAAGTAGAGGTAGGCTCATTAATAGTAGGAATGTAAACAAGATCAACTATAGAAATAGTGGGAAGAGGATCAACTATAGTAGGCTCTACTAAGGGAGTGGTGGGATCTATATAAGGTTTAAGGAGAGTTGCACTAACCTCAGGGGTAAACTAGTTATGAGGGTCATGGTACCTATCAAAATGGTAAGGCTTGTTCATAGCACAATTCATGATCATAGTACTACATGGCTCCTTAAAAAATATAGGTGTCTAGCCCATCTCTACCCTATTTTAAAGGGGGGAAATGCAAAAATTAGGAAATAAATGTGAAGGAATATGATGAGATGCATGAAAAAACCTAAGTAAAGAAGAATTATAATGGACTATCTTAGCATCACAAGCTTAGACAATACAACCTAACAATGGATCATCTAAGGAATAACCATCATCATAATCTAGGGTATGAATATCAATGACACAAGTAGGGATAACCTTGTCATCTGATGAAGCATGGTGAATAAGATGCCTAGTCTTGGTCAAGACTATGGGAATGTCAATGCAAGGAGGTTTTTGAGAATGAGGCTATAAGGAAGTAGGAAGCTATGAGATGAGATGAGGTGAGATATCAAATTTTTTTATCTTTAAGTTAATCTCATCATGCTCATCATCATCAAAATCTAAAATATTAGGAGTAATGTTACCAATCAGCTTGAGATGCCCATTTTAATTATGGGTTAAACTAACAAGAAAGTTAAAGCATTAAGTCTCACAAAATAGAAAACTTGGCAAAGGTTCAAGATTAGTAATATTGAAGACACCACTATCTTGGAATTATTTGAATTTATAAGGGTTAGTGTCACTTTGAATCCTATAAATGGCTCTATTATGAGGGAATTTAACACATTGTTAGGTAGAATATGTAATATCTCTCATGCAGTGAGTCTATGGCCTACCAAGTAAGATGTTATAAAAAAGGGGGAAACTAAATATCATCACCCTCACATTAATTATAATAGGTGGGATGGTAATTGGAAGCCACATGTAACCTTAGGAGGAATTTTCCTTCTATCATATCCTTGACATGTGCTATAAGTAGACTTAATATTGCATTCAAAATATCCAAGATTGTTAATGAAATCAAGAGAAGTGACACACATTCTATAACCCTCATCAATAAATGCATGATTGACTTGGATATTATTGATTTATATGCTAATAAATAAGGGAGGATCATCTACAAAAGCAAAATATCATCAAAAATCATAAATGTGATAATAAATCATAGAGAAAGAGATGTGTCGATAGTTTCATAAACATTGATAGACATCTCTTCACATTATTACAAAATACTATCTTTAGAACTAGATAAAGTTTCCTCCCATCTTAAAAGGGGATGGAAAGGGAAATTCATCTCAAATACGAGTTGCATGAGGTAGTTTATATGACATGGAGAAGTCCTCATCAGCTCAAGAAATGGAATTTGGGACGGGAGAATAGTGATCTTTGCAATGGGATCCCACTCATCATAGCCCACAAGAACGTTATTAGATATAGGTGCATAATGGTTAAGGATGTCCTCAAAAAGAGGAGTTAAAGTACATTGTAATTTTTGTTTAAGAAAAAGAAGGAGGTTTGGAACAAGGTGGTAAATCATTTTGAGATGATGAACTAGTTGGTTTAAGTTAATTTTGAGAAGGAGAAGTGTTAGTAGAATCTTGATTATCATTAGTATTGGAATATGATGGAAGAGTGGTAGAAATAGAATGTGAAGTGTTATCCAAGGCAGAATCATAAATTGGATCATCAAAAGTTATAATATATTCTTTTCCCAACTCATTTAAATGAGTTAGAGAAGAATCCTGGATAACATAATATATCTTATGGGAAGTGGTGTAGATAGGTTGGGAATCAATGAAATCCACCACCCTTCACATATTGTTCATGCTAACCACATTCTATTTGGAAGTTGGTTCAACAAGACTTTTTACATTATTAGTGGAAGGGGTGGGCTTATCTTAATTTTCTTGGATATGTTAATGATTAGGTAAAGGATTCTTATAGATAGCCAAATGAGCATTTTCTTGATTCAAGGCTTGAGTTTTGTCATTTGATTTATAGTCATTGAAATCAATCCCATAGGCTTGATGACTCTTATGGATAATGGAATCATGATTGAAATTAGATCCAAGAATAAAATCCATAGATAGATTATGAAGTTGTCTAAAGGTCTCAAGAGAATAACCCTAACTAGCATGAAACCAACAAAACTTGTTAGGATCATACCAAGATTTCATAGGTCGAGTAGGGTCAAGATCTTGTGGAAGAGGCCTGGGTGGATGCTTAATCAATTAAACTAAGGATAGAGGTTTTTGAATATTGGTGTTATTGGGTGAAGAGAAATAAGGATTATTATGTTGACGAGAAGGAGTTAGTTTCAAAGAAGGGTTAGGAATGATAACTTGAACATTATGAATGGTGTCATAAGAATTGGTAACACCATCATTGGTGATATTGTGGTTTTTATTCTTAAGTAATAGATGAGGACCCACAGAAGGTTGGGGTGGCTCAAATTGACACATTAGGAAATCTTATCTTTTATCTTAGTCAATATCCTCCTCCAAGGTACATGGAGAGAGAGTGTAGACTCGATATTAAAGTTTAGGAAAGAGAACATTTGTAAAGAGATGAAAGAGATTGTCATCTTCCATGTTATGTTGACATTTGTTTGACAAAGTCTTCCATCTCTTAACAAACATTTTGGTAGTTTTATTTTCATGATGTTTACAATTAATGAAATAGGACAAAGTGTTTTTAGGAAGATCATTAGTTTTTAATTCTTGAACTAAAGCATTTAATAAGTCCTCCAGACTACAAATGGAATGAGCTCTAAGTTGATTTACCAATCCAAGGCATCACCTGTGAGGGTTTTGGATAGGAACTTGGTAGTAGAAAATGAATTTAATCTAACCCAATCCTTGTAAATATTTTTAAATGTTTTAAGGTGAAGGGTAGGATCAGTTGACCCATTATAATAACTTTTAAGTGTTATACCTCCTATATCAATGTTGGAAATTTGAGTAGTAAGAGGTTCATTTTGTAGATGCTTAATGGTTTTATTGACTAAAGGAGGTTAAGGAATGAGATTTATTTGAGAATATCTAAGAGGAGGAGGGGGAACATTCTGGTTATCTGTTCCCCAAGCCATTGGTTATGGATGAGATTGAAGATTAAGAAGGTGGTTTGGCATTCTCATCATTTGATTTGTGTTATGAGCTTGAAATATATTAATTTGATTGAGTTTGTAACAAAATTTAATGTGTTTAGTTAAAATTAGAAGAATTAAAACTAGTATTTATGTAGTTATTAGTGGTTTGGGTACCACTATTAGTGTTGATATGAGCTTGAGAAGAATTGTGAGAATTTGAGGCACTAGTGGCAAAATTTACTTGTGAAGCAAAAGATGGACTAGTGAATGGTTGAGACGAAGAATCACTAGAATCATGATTGCCTTGGGTAGAAAAAAATGAACTAGTGGAAGGATTAAGGATAGCGGATCTTATGAGAGGTCCATTAGATATATAACTCACCATGTTAGTTGGGATACTAAACATGGAGGTAGAAGAGGTTAGAGAAGAAGATGTCATGGCATAAGGAGGCAAAATTAAAGGAAGAGGTTTAAAATCAAAGAAAGTGGTACATCCATATCTCATTGAGAATATAAGAGTAGGTGAATGAGGCTCTTTGGTTTGACCACTAATCATGGGTTATAAATGGTATAAGGATCATTTCCTCTATGTTGAGGAAATTTGGAAATAAATAAAAGCATTTCGGGAGTATACTCTAACTTAGGCTGGTCTTTTAAGAAAAGTTGATTATGATATGAAGAGGTATGAAGAGGGGTCATATAATTCATTTTGTGAGTGGAAATATGAACATTACTGGCATCCAAAAGAGGATCCCTATTCTATTTATGGGAGACCTTATTAAGATTAGTAAATTTCATCATGTATGTTGATTGTAACTCGGTGTCATTATTTAATAGAAAGTCCATAATGAAGGGAAAAGAATAGAGATGAGAAATAAAAGTTAAAAGAGGTGATTGAAACTATATAGAGTCAATTGGGTTGATCCAATATAGAAACAAGGATTTTAATACTATATAGGGTCAACTGGGTCAATCTAGTATAGTGTATGGAAGGTAGAAAAGCTACTGGGTCGACTGGGTCAATTTAGTATAGCATACAAAGAATTTCAGAAACCTAATTAGATTTTAAAAATTAAACAATTTTGCATGTAATGAAAAGTAGTAAGTACTAAAGGGAAACATACATCCAATTGGATTGATGTTGGCCAATCCAATTGAAACACACAAAGAAAATTCTTGCACTAGCATTAGCTAATGCAAGTTTTTGCACACATAATTGAAAAAAGATTAAGCAAAAAACTTGAAAATTAAATCTAACTAATTGATAAACCTAAATGTTAAATTATTAAGATAAGATTTTAAATGTGATTGGAAGTTGGCTATAATCAAGGTACTAGATAGAAATCTAAGGATGGTTTCAAGTAGTTTGGACTAAAAAGGATTGTAGTGGCAATGATACAGGCTTGTTATTAGGGCCTACCCCCTCACTTCACACACTATAGTGACAAGGGTGTTGGGTACTTAGCCATAATATACCATTAACCATGATTTATACTTGACTAAAGCATTAAGTTGGCTTCCCCCTTAGTGATGAAATCCAAGTAGGTTGGCCTAGGGTATATAAAGTTTTAAAGTGCTTGTTTATGTTTTTGTGATTTGGTCATGTGTGCATAAGATAGAAATAGTGAAACTAAGTGATTAATTAAAAATACCCTAATTAGACTATGTGAACTATTCTAAGCATGCAAGCAATAGGAAATGAAAGTGTGAATTAATTACTAACATATATAAGGTTAATTCTAACTTGAAACAAGGTATAGTGTTGACACTATATGCATAAAATATAGAATAGGGTTGATAAGGTTGAACTTGTACTATGGAAGTAAGGTTTGAAATAAACTAGGTTGACAGTGTCGATCTAGTTATTTCAGATAGCACATAGAACATAGAATTGGGTTGGCAGTGTCTATCTAGTTGATTATGAAAGGGTAGTTTTAAAGATTGCAAACTATGAAAGGAAAGATAGAAAAGAGAGAAATAGAGAGATAAAAAATAACCTTGGTGGATTAGATATGCAATGAAGGAAGATTTTTGATGAAGAACCTTGAAGTATGCTTGAGAAACCTAAAAATTGAGTTGACATAATTGATCAAGCTATATAGGAACCTATTAAAGAAGTGTTAAAACTATAAGGGGTCAACTGGGTTGACCTAGTAGGCTAAACTAGGTGTCTACAAGGATGGAAACTTATACTAGGTTGATTGGGTCGATCTAGTTGCCTATTAATAGAAACTTGTGCATAAATAAAAATAACTGTGTCGATAGAATCGATCCAATCTGTTAAAATATATGATAAAAATTATGATCAAAAGAATGAAAATAAGTGAAGTAAATCTTGCAAGGGTTAGTTTCATGTTAGGTTCACCAGAATGTAATATGAAGGTGAAGCTAAAGTGAAAGATAATACTAATAATAAAAGAAACAAAAATAGAAATGTGAAGATAATCCAACCAATGGTAGGATAGGATTCACATTGGGGTCACCAAAGTGTATGAAATTGAAAATTCATCATGTCTATAAATCAATCCTAGCTCAGAGAAGATATAAAATACTTACACTTCCGATTGGGGATGCACTTGTTAATTAGGAGCATGGCCAATATGGGGATCTTCAAGACTTGATTAAGGGATCACATGTATCACTTATCACAACATATCATGATAGGAAGGGTTCAAAATCCTATAATCTAATAGAATCTCACAATAACCCTAATGGAGTCCTAAGATTTAAAGCATTCACTCTATTCTAATAACAAGAAAGTAAATCTAATCTATTTTACACCAAAGCTTTTGGCACAAAGTGGGTGTTAGAAACAATAAAACATAATTAAACTAAACATGTATTAGAATACATATACTCACATCAATGTATACATAATCATAATACATGGGAGAATAATACAATTGAATTATCTATCTACTCTTACAAAGGAGAAATAAAGTTAAGAATATTTACCTCTGAAGATGAACCTGTCGAGCCTCAATCTCTCCCTTAGCCAAGGTGTTTCACAAGAGATTATTATGGTATGTACGGATAACCAAGATAAATCAGCTCTAGACTACACAACCTATCTAAGCATTCAAAATACTTCTCTACAAGACAATATCTATATCTCCAAATAAATTATGGAACCCTGAGCTTTATTCCTCAAGTATAATGGTCAATAAATAGATGTTCACTTGCACTTATTCACTAATAATTTATATATTATGAAATGTTAGGAAATGAGCTTATTTATATATATATAGGTGGATCTTGCCTTAAATCCTCTCGATAATGATAGTTGTATAGGGTTGACCCAGTCAAACTACTATGTTTTTTGGGACAAATCACTAGTTTTGAGATAGGTCAGCTAAAAGGCTAACAAGCCAAGAAAGTGAAAAATACCCTTAAATTGTAACCAATCAACCCAATATAGTTGACTGTCCAAAAGGGTGTTAAGGAAATAAAAAGAGGATGGAAAGAGGAAAAATATTGGATAAGGTAGGATTGAGAAGAATAAGCTTAGGGTAAATGGTTTTAGGAGACAAATGTCTAGATGGAAAGTGGAAAAAGGGACAAGAATCTTAAGAAGCACTAATGTTCTTCCCATCCCTTTCTCAGTGCACCCCTTAAGGCATGCACTTAGAGATATTAAGACTCGATAGGTTCCTACAAGATACAAAGTGATAATAATCAATAAAAGTTTCAAAATAGTATGTATATAAAACAAACACCAAAATGTTATATATACACTAATTTCATTCAGTTATTTTCTAGATGGAATTAGATGAAAATATTGATTAACAAACTCAAAAATAATGGTGCATATCAAGGTCATTAAAACCTATTCTACCCTAATTCGTCATACACCCATATATAATAGCCCAGATCTCAGATTACTCAAATTTCAAATCTCAATTCACACTCAAATCACTCAAACTAACACTCATACTAGAATTCACTTGCACATACATCATCACTTAAATTAGGAGAACTACATCAAACTTGATCCCCATTTGATGTTTTAGTCTATAAGCAATGCTCATCACATAGGGTGTTGGGGTCATGTCCAACCTACCCTACCAATGTCATTATTTTCTAATTGTGCTCCTTAAATACCCTAAAAAACATGGAGGCCCAAGGTTTAGCATAAAATCAATCAAAATAGGGAGTAGACATAGAACTAGCATCCATTCACATAGGCATAGACTCTCTAGAACTAGCTAAAGGTACACCTAGAATAGCATTATCCCTTCTTGTAAAAGGACACTACTCCAACCTAGAGCACACTAGTGTAGTGCATTATCATCTAGGGGACTATGATATTATCCAGGTCAGTTTATAACTCTTGGTTCTTGTTCATGACACCTATCACAATCCCTAGACTAGTTTTTAGCCTATCATCCATTCGTCTTGATCAATTTCTAGCTAAGTAAATCTCTTTTAGTTCATTTTTATTTATAGAATAATTAGAAAAGTCAATTATTATAAAAATAATAGGTTGCATTTATTTCATATTTATTCTTTGATTTATTATTCTAGCACTTTAGAAATATATGGTTTTACATTACATAATCCCCTTAAAAGTTAAATCATTTAGTGAACATGACATGCTTTGAACATATTAACTAAAAACCCTAGTGTACCATTAGGGTTTCCCTTCTTACTTCCAAAATTTACTTAGTTTTATTTTTTAGCATTTCAACATGATTATTATGATGGAAGCAATTTTCTACTTTTTGGTACAAATTTTGATGGTTTGTCATGCATTCTTAATACCTACCATTTATAGAATAATGCACATGTATATCACTCCTCTCATGGATCACATTAGAATTAATCTTACTTCACACATTAGTCCACCTCCTATTGAGCTCCCTTTCTATAGAGAGCATTGTTTCATGGATAGTTTTGAGCTATCTTTGGTTACTACTCAATGATAGAGAGATTAGAGGACTCCTTTTGTTCTTCCTCCACCTACACCAGTTGACTACCTTTGCTCCCATCCTACCTCTACTAATCACTCTTTACAAATGGTAGATCCTAATTTTTTGAGTTGTTACTCAACAAAATTAGATGCCTCCTTAGTGCATATATGAGAAACATAATCCCACCATCCCTCCTCATCCCCAAAATAATATAATGGGACCAAGGGATCAACACAGAGCATATGATATGATAGATCAATTGAGAAATACACTAACCAAGATTTTTATATTGGAATTTCTTAAAAAGGAAACCATCTTCAGAGATATTCTTTTTCATACACTCAATAATAATTATTTTACTAAATATATAGAACCATCTTATTTTTCATCTATCATGAATTTTATCAAAGACATTGAGGATGTTATATATTTTGACAATGATGATTTACCCTCATAGATAGTTATTGATCAAAATATACCACTTTTAATTTAGGCAAAAATAAAAACCACTTATTAAATGAGTTTTAATTAAAAGTGCTTTAGGTATTAACATATCCAACCTAAAATTTCTATAGACTATGGGAGTTGATATAGCATCAATTTAAAATACATAAGAATATTCAAGGTTTTGATGGCATTCCCTAAAAGGCATTGGGTTCTATTATATTGGATATCATGGTTGGACCAAAAACCCTTTCCACATAGTTTTAGGTGATGCCTAATCATTTACATTATAATTTATTACTTTGGAGACCTTGAATACATGCCATGGAGGCCATACCCTTTACCTTGCACAGTGTTTCAAGTTTTTACATGAGGGATATTTATACATTTACCCAACTGATAACCAACCATTTAGATATTATAGAGTCACAAAGCCTACTAACCCAAGTATATCTCCATATGGGACACCTCATGTTATCATAGAATCCCCACCTCATATAATTCCTACAAAATAGATGCATACATATGAGATCAGGGAATCTAACACCACTATTCTTGCATTGGTTCTAAATCTTCCTACAAAACTATTATCTCCTCCCATGTGGGATAATGATCCTCCTATCGAATCATTATTATCACCCATGATGGATATTGATCCTTATATAGAATAGTTATCCCTACCCAGGCAATTGATGAGATTCACATATCACATTTAACCTTACTTGTTAACTTAGAGGAAGTATACATCATAAACTCATATACATATTCTAAGACCACCATAGAGGATAACATAGAACTCATGAATATTGATTATTATTTATGTGTATTGAGCTTTACAATAGTAGGACCTAGAGAGTAAAAATATGTTTCTAGGGTACCCATACAAATATAGGCCTAAACACTCACTCATAGTTAGAGGTAGATTCTTATATATACTCAGTACATATGGTTACATCTATGTATATTGACTTAATTATCCATATTTAGGCAAGTAGTACACAAGATAAACCATACCATAGTTTATATATATTACTTGATAGAGGATTGATGGCACTACACATAGTTCAACATAGATCCATTAGCAGATTATCATATCATGATGAAATACCCTTTATCATTTTCAAAAGATTATTGGACATGATATAGATATATGTTTAACATTACAATAAAAACTGAATAAGTTCAAGGCTCAGGTCACTATCTAGATTACATAGATTATGCTTCCACTATCTTCACTGACACTGACATTCATAAAATGATTCCTTGAATATTCAAGCTTTAATAAAGGACTAATATATCTCTCATGTTGTTGTAAATGAGGATTTTAATCTCAACACTTATACATTAGCATTATTTCAACACATACAACATTAAGAGATAAAGATACATCATGTTATACATTATTAGGACTAATGAAGACATATCACACTACCAGTTACATGTGACCCAAAGGTGGTCAACACACTAATTTTCATCATGATCATAGGAACTTATACATAGGTTATACTTGGAAATACATGGTTATAGGTAATGGATGCCATAGTTGATCAAACATACAAATGCTTGAGTTTTAGTTATAAGGGACACAATTTACATTATACACGATGACACATATGAGAATCACAAATTTCATACATATACCTCATGGTCTAATTTGGATTACCCTAGGACTACATAGGAGACTTCTTACACAGTAGAGAAGCATGCCGTTCAAATGCACAAAAAATGAACTAATGCCAAGGATAACAAAATATTTGTACTGAAAGCATTATATGATGATCACAATTGATTATTTATTTAAGTTTCGGTAGATTCAGTATCCAACATTGGATGACCTCCCACCAAACCTACCATTTGACTATCCACATCATATGGACATGTTCTTAGGTCTATAGAGGTACTACATTTCATTTGTAAATAATCTCATTTACTTACACATTACTTATATATGGTTTTTATTACCTTGTTCCTTGTCTATAATTTCATTTTCATGTTTATTATACATAGATTATACTTAGATAATACAAAAAACATTTAAATATTTTCATAGAAAATATAAATTTTAGATTGTATGCATTTCCATGTTTACATTCCTTCTATTTACCAAGTATTGCACATGTTATCTATGATAGTATAGTCATTTTTATCATGTGTACATGCTTCACTTGTTCTCTTCGAGTGTTTGTAGATCATTAATGGACTCGTGTACTCTTTGCATATTCATATTTTTTACTATTTACCCATTGGAGGCACATACATAGATACATAGACTCAACACTGATACATTCACCCATTGGGGGCATTATACTACACAGTTTATGATTTTTCAGGTTCTATCTTTCTATACTCCACATCATAGATTTAGCATTGATTATATCTTGATGTTTATCATCCTTTAATGCACATATTTTTCTACTAACTACTACTACTATAGACTCAACTTATGTACATATTTTATTTTATATAAATTCATACCACATGTACTTTCATTTCTAGTTTTACTAGTTTAGATTTGATTGTGTCTCTTTGATTCTACATATATTCAATGGAATTTGAATATGCCATTATTCTACATCTCTACTCTAATTATTTTCATTGTGTGTATGATTTGGACATGTGCCCATGTCCTTGTGTGTGCCTTCTTAATTGTTTATAAAGACATGTGAACATGTCCTTCCATGTGGCTCTAATCCAACCTTGCTTGTCTCTTTATATATGTAGACATTTGAACATGTCCTTATATGTATGATTTTTCTTAGACTTAGTGACATGTGCCCATGTCCCTTATATTGTGTCCCCTTGGCCTACTTTATGTTCCTCATGTGTTTTTATGTATGCTCTCATGTATCTGTCATGACCATGACACTTGTATCTTTCTTGATGCTTACACACTCAGTTTACAATGCCATGTGAGACCTCATACATACCCATTTCCTCCTTGGGATCGTTCATGGACATCATGTCCCATCCCCCATGTATTTACTAAAATTATATATGGGTTTATTATTCATATACATGCTTACATTTTTATATCTATCTTGACAATAATGTGAATGCTAGAACTAACATACATCATAAATTACCAACTTATGCTTAGATTATTTAACATTTTATGTCATGTATACACATTATATTGGATTATCATGTAGATAGAATATGTTTTCAAATAAACACACATGATTCATAGCTTTTATTTTAAATAAAGTTATTGTAGAAGATTAATAACTCCCCTTAAAAGAGGGGGAATTCATAAGGATTTTTCATAGAGGTTAGGCCATCCTAATGCACTCAAAAAATAATTTTTAACTTGTAGACATAGATTATAGAGCTCATATTTAAGAAAAAATAGTGAAAAATAATCATATATAGATTAGTATTAGTTTTTCACATAAATAACATAGTTAGTCAATAGCATGGCACATAATACACTAGCATAGTGTGTTACTATCCAAGGGACCATGTTACTATCTAGTAACCCTCAAAATAGAAAACTATGGAATTTCTAGAAAGATACAGTAATTATAATTCATATTTGCATAGCTTCAATCATAAATTATTAGATATGCTCAATTATACATAGAATTACACATGTTTACTCAAATTGAGGGCATCATGCATGGCATGATCACTTCCATTTTAGTTTAAGATGTTTTGACACATTATTATGACTCAGCCCATAATCTATATGCAAAGATATCAGAGTTGGGGTCATGTGTGTGGCACATTATTCCCATATGTTTAGTTTGACACCAGTACTGTCAGATAGAATGGAAGATCCATGTCATTCTCCACATTAGTACCCTAGACACCATTTTCACCAATTTTACACTAGATTTATGCCTTATTCTATATATAGTGGCTAGCATTACCAAGTAGTCCCCAAGCTACATTCTCAAGTATCTGAGTGGCCCCTGAGTCATTTTTCATTTCATATTTTTTGAGTGGCTTGAGAGCCATCATAGATAGTTTTAGTTACATCACACAGCTTTAATTACATTGCGAAAAAATGTTTTTAGATGTATATAGTACACATGGGTAAGAAATGATGGAGTCGCATCCTACTTGATTTATTGAGACACCTACATAGGAGGGTTAAACAAGCCATCAATCCAATATAATTTATTCATAGATTATGATCCACCAAGTAAGGGTGGGAAATGATGGAGTTAAGGCCATCTTGAGTTATTGAGACACCCACACATGAGGATTGATAAAGGAATCATCTCAATCTAATTTATTCATTGTTTGATCACCATCTACATGCACACATAGGATGTCACTAGGTTTTAACATTGGCTCACATACCTATTGAGGTGTATTTATTATTTTCCTTTTTCTCTCATCTCTTTACTTAGTTTTGTGTTTAATTTTGATGTTTCTTAATAAATATTTTCCTTAATGTTTCATTTTTAGGATATATAATGGGGCATATTTCATAGACTCAAACCCAAATTCACAAGCTTCACCTCTTAGGTAAGTCTAAGTACATTTATATTCCTTTATATTAGTCATTTCACTTTGCTACATTTGTAAAATAAAATGATCAGTGGGAGGTAAATGTAATCATCTAAAATATCATTTAAATGCAATGATTGTCACTTGAGATTACATTATCATAGCTTAGCACTAAACCTATCTTAGAGCCTCTTTTGATCTTTTTCCATCTTTCATGTGGGTCCAACCCACTCCCAGATATACCAAAAAGAACACTAATCCATCCCCTATGTACCCAAGCCCCTTATTCACCATATTATACCAATTAGACATTAGTTTGTCCCTTTTAATCCTAGCACACTTCCTTATTGACCTAGGGATAGTTTTAGTGTCCCTTAGCTCCTTAATCTCCTAATAAATATCTTTTCATTCCCCAAAGCACTTTTAGGGTCGGCCTAGACCTATTTCACATCTTGAAAAGCACCAAAATTATATATATACACCACTTTATTCACTTATCCACTATATAAAATTTAGACGCAAATATTCATAAACAAACTTAGAAATAGTGATGCAAATCAAGGCCATTGATCCCTATTCTACCTTATGCATATACCCATCTGCAGTAGCCTAAAACTTAGATTACTCATATTTATATTCTCAAATCACACTTAAATCACTCAAACTAGCACTCATACTAGTATTGATTTCCACTTGCCCCAACACTTAGATTGGGAGAATAACATTGGGCTCGATCCCCTTTCAAGGTATTGGTATATAGGCAATGCTTAGCACATGGGGTGTTGAGGTCATGTCCAACCTACCCTCCTAACACAATTATTTTTTAATTATGATCCTTAAATACCCTAAAAACATGGAGGCCTAGTTTTTGGTATAAAATCAATAAAAATGGGGAGCAAACAGAAAACTATCATCTATGCACATAGGCATAGACTCCCCAGAACTAGGTGAAGGTACACCTAGAAGATCATTGTTCATGCTTGTAAAACAACACTACCACAACCCAAAGGACACTAGTGTGGTGCAATACCATATAGGGGACCATGTTATTATCAAATAAGGTTTATGAATCCTATTTATTAATCATGACACTTGGCACAGTTAGCCTATCATGCATCCATCTCAATCAATTTCCAGCTAAGTAAATCTCTTGTAGCTTATTTCCTATTTATAGAATAATCAAAAAAATTAATTATTATATAAATCAAAGGATATAATTATTGAATATTTATTTATTAATTTTTTTCCAACACTTTATCAATCTAGGGTTTTACATTCCATAGTCCCCTTAAAAGTTAAATCAATAGTCAATTAGGGTTTTAGTGTACTAAAACCTCTATAACTTCAAAATGAACCCTTTAATTTGTATGAAATTTTGTGGATATGTGTTTTATATTATTTTAGCAATTTTTAAATTATTTTAAATAATTTTTTAAATTTAAATATCAATATATTCAAAAAATATTAATCTGTGGGTCTAAAAGAAGGCCTATTTAGATCACTAGAAACACTAAAATCATCATAACTTGAAAATGGCATAGCCAAATGTAATGAAATTTTGTAAATAGGTTTACAAAGATAAATGTGAATTTTAAAATTTAGTTTCAAGATTTAAGGGCACATAAAATAAATTTATTAAATAAACTCAGTCTACGTGCCTAATTTTAAGGTAGAGAAACCCTATTTTCACATTTTCTTGTATTTTCAAGTTTGGATAAAGGAATAGATAAGTATTTTGAGATGATTTAACATAAAATAAATATGTAAGAGGATTGTATAATATAAATATTCCTTTTTAGTATCTATTTAAACTTAAGAAGGATTGTAGGCCTATCTATCCTTAACTTCTCCATCAGTTTTCGTATCACAATAGGGTTTTGGTTATACTTCAATGTGACGTAAGGAGAAATAAATTTTATTGATAAGAGTAGAGAGCAGGTTCTAAAAAACAAAATTTTAATAAGTGTAAGATGACATGTAGAGGAGCAGCTAGAGGTGGTGTTAGAGGAGGTCCAAGAAGACAACCAAGAGATGTATTATTTGAAGAGATGAGAATTTATAAGCATTTTTGGAAGCGATAAAATTTTCTCAAAGAAGAGGTGTTGTGATAAGTAATGTGAGTGAAGGAGAGGAAGAAATATAAGAAGAGGTTGAAGAATAAGAAGAAAAATAAATAATGGAATAAATACTCTTGAAAATTATCATAGGTATAAGTTCTAAGCCTAAATTGGAGGTCCTAGTATATGGAGATAGTCTAAATGTTGAAACACTTATGAATTGGATAGATAAAATGGATAAATGCTTTGATTTTGAAGGTATAATTGAAGATAACAAGGTCAATTTTTCTTGTACTAGGTTGAAGGGACATGTATCTATTTAGTGGGATAGTGTCCAAAAGGAAAGAAAGAAAAGAAACAAAGAGAAAATTAAATCATGGGGGAAAATGATAGAAAAACTCAAATCCAAATTCCTTCATATAGACAACCAGATAAAAAATTTCATTAAACTCCAAAAATTGAAGCAAAAAAAATGAGTGTAAAGGATTTTATTGAATAATTATATAAGCTTACAATCAAAAATAGTCATGTAGAATAATATGTTAAGAAAATAAAAGGTAAATCAATGGTTTGAGTTTCAATATTCAATCTGAAATTAGTTTTTTATCTTCAAGATCAGTGGAAGAGGCTTATCAGTTTGCTCTCAAGGTAGAAGATAACTTGGCTAAAATACAAACTCAGCAATCTAGAGGAGGTAGAAATTTTAGAGCTAGAGGGAAATAAGGTGGTATAAGTTAATTACAAGTTCATAATGAAGAAGTAATCATATCTCAACATCAAGACAAATTATAAGAGGGGGGTATTCATACATAAGAAGAAGTCCATATACAAGAGGCAAACAAGAATGTTTTTGAGGAAAATGTTTCAAATGTAACTGTTGATATTTTTGCCCCAAAAATACCATAACATCAAATACCCTAAGGGAGACACCCTTCATTTTTTTTTAAATCCCTTAAAATCACCAAAAAACCATTTTCCCTCTTTTGTATTATGGAATCCATAATTCTAGATGTAATTTTCAAATTGCTTTACAGGTTTCAGATCCTAAAAATTATTAGTTTTCCAAACTAGTGGAGTATAGAACTCAACATGCAATGTGTAGTTTGCAAAATTTCAAAATGCATGCTGAGCTCCAAATCCCACAAACCTTTTAACTAGTGGAATCCAAAACTTAGCATGAATTTTACAATTTGAAAAATTACAAATTGCATGCCAAGCTCTAGATATTGTGAACCCTAAATACCCCCTCTCATGGGATCCAGAACTCAAAGCATAATTTACAAATTTCAAATTGCATCCTAGGTTCCAATTCGCACCAACTACCCAAGTCATGGGATCTAGAACTCTAGGTGCAATTTACAAGTTGAAAAAATTGTAAATATCATAATAGGTTCTACCTTTCACCATTCAATCACTTAAATCCATTTAACATCATAGACATGGGACTTAATTTAAGCATCTCCTAGCTTCACCACTAACCACCATTAAATTACATTAATTGTAGGGTTTTCCTATTTAAACCAAACAAATTAAGGAAGTTTAATCCATTGTTGAAATTTCTAAGTGTGTTTTCTCAATATTTAACAATGACTCTTTCACCATCTAACCCTCAATCCACATGCCAAATAAGTACCTTCAAGTTCAAGCCATGACTACAAACCAACTTCCACATAATTATTGCTTTTGCATAGTATTTTCCTTGTGTTTTTCACCATTATTCCTCCAATTTGAATCTTTTTATGTTATTTATGTTTCTCATAAAGTTATTTTCCAAATTTAGGGTTTTGTTTAAGTTGTCTAGTTTAGGTTTCTTCTAGTTGTCATTGTGATAATTACAAGGTCAAGTTTTGTTGTTCTTTTAAGTATATAGGCTATAATCTAGGGTTTGTATAGGTTTTTCAAGGGTTTATTTATAAAAAAAACTATTTTCCCCTCAAGTATTTGCATTCAAACCTAGGACATTTCCATGAACCAAGTGAATATTCCTAAGTATATTCCATATTCAAACCAATGAATATTCCCCTAAGATCCTCTAAGTCCCTATAGGCATTGAACTTGTCTAGAATACCCTGGATCCCCATGGGTTTTACCATTGTTATAATCACCAAATATCCTTATAATTATCCAATTCCTCACAAATAAGGGACCTGCTTTAAACATTTATAATCCCCATGAGAATCAACATTGCTTTAAGCACCTTCTATTTCCATTAGAGATTGGACTATTTAAAACACTTCCTAGCTCCATAGAGGTGTCACCTACTTCAAGCACCTCTTATTTCTAACAAAAATTTTACCTTCTTAAAGCACCTTCCATTTTTACTAGAGATTAAACTTGTCCTAAGCACCTACAAACTCTACCAACTCTCATAGTTGGTTTTTCACAAGCTTACTATCTAGATTCCATGTCTCTAAAAGAGATGAAGTTTAAATCTAAAGGCCTTAAAGTGACTCTCAATTTAGAGTATAGTATAGTAGAGATAATATATATTTATTTAGGTCACATTATCCTAGGGGATTAATGGACTCGAATAAGTGTAGATTTTAAGAATGATTAGATCCAAAGTATTTATGACTCTAGCTTACCACAAGCTACAACATTTTCATTATCAGTCCAAAGCCCCAAGTTGGTGTTCATACGAGCCCAAAATTATGATCCTAATAGAATAGAAGTCTTGAATGAATGAGGGGAAAGTATTTTGAATCTAGAACCTAAAGTCATTGATTTAGTATTTGCAATCCCAAATTTGAGAGTTATCTTGATATAACTCCACAGACATCCACATAATTCTTTGAGGATAAAAGAGATGGGTCTCAGAAGATGATCAATAGATAATAGCGTAATCCCCCCAAGGCTTCCTCTACCATATTATTGAATACCCTTTATAGGATTGATTTCATTGATGAGGTGGGAGATATTATCATATTGTTGCATAGAATCACTAGTAGTCTTGATGCTAAGAGCTTCCAAGATTGGATGTACCAATACATCTAGGTCATCTGAAAAAACATCTAATACATTCATTGGGCTCAACTTATAAGTGATTCCCTCCATAATTAATTTTTGGAGGTACAAATAAATGGCAAGCTTTATATGACTTCATACATTCTATACATTTTGGCCAAAGGGAGATCTTTCCTAGGCCTTAACACAGTAGCTAGAGAAATAAGTAGAGTATATAACTACTATCTTGACCTCACAATGGAGGCCAGTAGATAAAATTTTATAAGATTCAATGATGATTTCATTTATTGCATCATTATCATGTTTGATAAATAACAAGGTTCTCACCAGTAGTAGTTGAAGAGATTAGCAAATGGGGCTCATACTTCATTTAGTTCCTCACCTATTCCTATATCAAAGCAGCTAGTTTTATTGCCTACCTATATACACTTCCTAGATATTTTAGCAATAAATGGGCACTAATGGAGCTGGTCAAGCAACTTGTAGAGACCCATAAGCTCCTTTTCAATAGGCATAAGGTAGAAATTCATTTCCTAATTTCTATCGATAGATACACATGTCCCTCCCTCCTCAAGGCTAAGTGTGTTGAAGTTGAAATGTGCCAAATGACTCTAAGGATTTTGGATTCTAGGCCATTTTTTGATGTATATAATAATATCACCAACACCTTGATAGTTTCAATATATTCTCATGTTCCATATTATGAAGATTATTGGGAGGACTGTGAGGATAAAGAGAGGGTCAAAATGAGGGATCATTCTAGAATGACCTAAGAACACATTAAGGATTATGATTTGGCACTATTCCTAGATGACTTGGTGGATGATGAGTATGTAGTGGACCCAATTTATTATACACAAATTCTCACTCAACCCTTACCACCAGTTAGGTGGTCAGCTTTATAATCCTTTTCTCTATTTGATAGAATAGTGCACGTGATTAATAAAACAATCAATTGGCTGAGGAGTAAGGGAGTTAAAGTGACAAGAGACATAATAGGAATTAGAGAGAAGCTTTTAAAGCTTAAAGTATAATGTATTCCTATATCATCAGAGGGTCCAAGTGAAATAACAGGTGAGGCATCATAAGAGCTAGATAAGAAGAAGAAGAAGAAGAAGAAGACTAAGGTTAAAAAGGGGAAATAAAGAAAAGAGGGGGTAGTTATATAACAACCAATTGACATCTCATCTAAAAACACAACAGCAAAAAAATATTCTATATATTTAATCCCCATATCCATAAAAGTTAGAACCCCTATTTCTATCATTCATCCTCCTCATGTCTACATTACTCCAGAGGCTCCAACACCTTCACCTCCTATCTCCACTCCTTGAACATATAAGGTTTCCATGCCACCTCCTATTTCCACTCCCCCTACATCTATAGTTTCCACTCCACCTATCATTCCTACCACTTTTCCTATCATAATAAGCTAAGTGGAACCAATACAATCAATTTAGGTGGACACTCATGGGCCCCATCAATGGATTCTCAATTTTCCACTCTACTTTCCCTTCCTTAAATTTCCCCATCCATTTTCATTACACTCCTTCTTTCTATTCCATTAATAATACCTTTCATTCCATCACCATTAATTTCCAACACCACCCAATATTACATTATCATGGACTCAGTCATCCTAAATTAGCCCTGTAGGTCATCCCAACTCCTAGTGTTAATATTGTTTCATTTTCATCCCCACTCACTTTTCTTAATCACCAACCCTAAGTGGTCCCACACATTTAATTGATTCATTTAATGCTTTATCTTCCACCCTCCCACTTGTTCCCAAATTTAGAGTCCATGTGTCTATTCCATCTTCCACTCCTCCAATACACATAGCTATTTACATTGCCTCCACATCATCCACTTCCACTATGTCCACAACACTTTTAGTTGAGATTACATAAACACAAGTTCTTGATGAAAATATAGATTTACAACCTATTGATGAGAGTGAAATTTCACAAGCATTTCTTGTGTGGTCAATAGAAACATCTACCTAAGACTCCATAATTGTCACAGTGTCTACCAGTGTTGCAACATTAGTTGTTGATTCTTTGGTGATAGTGTCCAAGAAATAAGATGTTACCCCTAATTGGTTAGCACAATTAGTGGGGAAGAAGAGAAAACAAATGATTTCTCCCATCAAACTATACTTTGGCCTATCAGAGGTCAAGAGTAAGTCTAAATCTACTCCTTGGGCCTTATCTAGAATTCTCAATGATGATAAAGGAGAGAGATTTATTGAGATTACAATACTCCCACTAGAAAAATCAAAGGAAAATATTTCAATGGGATATTATAAAATTTCAAGCATCCACCTTGGATGGCTAACAAGAGAGGGGATTAAGCATGATGTGCAATCTAGCATCAACTCCCTCTTTGAGGGAATAGATCATGATAAGGCCACCAAGGATGAATTAAAGAGTAAAGTGGATTGGCTTATAGCTACATTGAACCAATTCATAGAGCCTAGTGGATCATCAAAACAACCACAGTTACTGTAGTTAGTCAATCAAATTTTGGATCAAGAAATAATTGATGTGGTTTGAGAGATTGCTAATATGTTAAGGGATACCAAAGAATGGTTAGAGTATATTATTTCTAAGGGAAATAAGGTTATTACTAAAATAATGTACTAATATAATATAATTAGAGATAGAAAGAATATCCTAAGATAACAAGTCAATAAATATGAAAGATAAATTCAAACCTTGAATTTATATTTTTCCCAATTGGCAATTGTGGGTTTAATTGATATAGATATCCTCGTTGTTAAGAAGATACTAAAGAATGATGTCGAGCATGAAGAATTGTATAGAGAAACATAGTTTTGGATAAGGATACTCATAGAATCAGCTCACAAAGCTAAGGTAACACATGATAAGGTGATTAACATGTTATATAATATAGAGGTAATGATGAGTATGATTTCATACAAACCATCAGATGATGTGAAGAACCTCTTTTAGGTAGAGGAGGTTCAAAATAATTTTAAGTAAGTGGTTGCAAAAGAATTTTCAAAGACTATAGTCTTCACCCTATGTTTTATCCACAGATTTATTAGGTATGAGAATACACTACATAAAATGGGAACAAAAATGCAAGGAATCAATACTTTTAGGAAAGAATAGTTTGATATTCAAGTAGATTTTGCAGCCTCTCACCTCTCCTCCTTATGACTAGATGAAGAATGAATACAAGAAGTTTTAATTCCTTTGATGCATATGTTGCAAATCTACAATCTAAGAAGGATAAGAAGGCTAAATAAATTTTAGATATTAATTACTCTCTTTTTGTTTAAATGTTTCCATATATTGTAATTTCATTTCCAAAAAACATTATAAGTTGTATATTGTAAAGTTGTAACTATCTTTTATAACTCTTTTTGAGAAAGAGAAACATGTATTTTTCACTTTATATTTTTGATAGCATGAAAGTTTTTAAAATCATAATTGTAAATTAAAATTTCTATTTTCCCAAGTTATAAATTACTAAAAAGTGTAAAAGCATTTATTGAAAATTACAAAGACAGTTTTGAAAAAGTGACATGACTTAAAAAGTTGTAAAATTTTCACTTGTTAATTGTAAGTTAGGGTTTTGAAAAAGTGACTTGAGTTATTTTCAAGTTATCTTTATCTAAAAGTCAAGTTCTATTTGGGGTACCATCCATTTTACAAGAGAAGCTATTTCTAACTGCATAAAGAGACCTAGGCATTGCATGAAGATATTCCAATTCCATCCATGCCATTCTAAGAAAACGATCACACCCATCTCTTACATGTTATTTTCCAAACTATTCAAGTCAAAGAAGCCAAAAATAGAAAACCTCACCTCTTTTTGCATGAAGATTTTAGATCAACATGGTTTATCCTACTGGGCATTGAAGTTTTGATAGTTACATCTCATATATGAGATATTTTGTATAAAGATGGGTATACCCCATGGCCCGATCTATATTTTTTCTATTAGTGATATATTTTTACATTTTTAATGTATTTTATACAAGCTGTAACCATTAGAGTGAAAATAAATTAAAGATTTGCTTTTTTGTCTAAGAAATCCCTGTGTATACAAGCTATTTGAGTATTTTTGGAAGTTTTATTTATTATTTCAGTCACAAGAAATTTATTTTTGGTATTTTTACCCTTATAAAAATATTATTTGATTAAAATTAAGAATATTTTTCCCTTCTATGAAAAGAACTAAATATTACCTCTGATTTCCCATTTGTATGAGTTTGTGTTAGAACCAATTTCAATATAGTTTTATTTTTCTATTTTGTTTATCATGAAAGAATTAAAATCCAGTAAAAATATTTGGTGATATCACCATTCTTATTTTTTTCAAAATTTTATTCTTCAACCCTTTTTCCCAATCAAAACCCTAGTTTAGGATCAAGAGCACTAAAGAGCAAGATTTACACAAAATTAGTTTTTTATTAGGTACATCAAATTTAGTGAAATAAATCTAACCTTCTCCATAGATTAACTTCAATCCACCAAGTTCCCATGGATTTGGAGGTTTTTCCATTGTATCATTAGGGAATTGCATAAGCTATAGAGTCAAGATAGGTGAAAACCTATGTGATAATAGTTTTTGGCACATTCGGTGGGACCCAAAAATTACAAATATATTAGTGATATTATTAGTGAGAATTGTATGAGATTCATGCATATATCAAAATCACCAAGTGACTCCACTAGATTTTGAATTCAAAATTTCAAGGTTCATGTATTCTAAGCAAACAAACGAGATAATCAACTAAAGGTAAGAGGGTTGATTTTTTAGAATTGTCATTTCCATATAAAAAGAGATCAAAATTAGTCACCCGTTAGCCAAAATTATATCCTATGGTTCTATTTTCATCTCCTTTAGTAACTCCTATTAGTTGCATACCGCCCATGATGGCTAGAAATTTTGTCACTTTCAATGGAGGCAGTCTGTTCCAATTAGCCCAGTATGATGATATACCTACTTCAGCTTTGAAAATCCTACCATATTATACTAGTGAAACATTTAACACTCCTATGGATCACATACAAGATATTTTGAATCTATGTTCAAACCATAATGTGGTATAATATAATGTTGCAATTAGACTCCTTGTTTCCTCTTTCAAAGGTAAAGCCTTGCAATGGTACAAAGGTTTCTTTCCTAATTTAATTTGAGTTTGGGATGATTTAGGCACTACACTATGTACCAAATTTGAAGACAAGATTGACCTTCTTTCCCTGGTTGAATAGTTAACTAATATTCAACAACCTCCTCATAAACATATGGTTGACTTCAATTTCCTATTTTAGAAAACATGGAATAAAATTCTATCCCTAGTTAAACTCACTTCAAATAATGCTTTATTATATTATTTGAGATCCCTTAATAGTGATATAGCTATAATGATTCATGCAATAGGTGGCACCACACTTCTTGCTTCTTGTGAAATTGAAATAAGGGCAAAAAAATTCTTAATCCAAGTTGGGAAAATATCCCGAAGGCCACCAATGGTTCTATTTCTAGAAATAGCTCCTACTCCACCATTTATAATTACTCCAATTCCCACCATGAACAAAGTGCCAGCTTTGGATCCTTCACCTATAGATGATATATATGAGGTTAATTCATTACTCAAGAGTTTTAGCAATGATTTGGTAGCAATGAAGAGGCATCAAAAAAAATCTACAAGCCTTTTCAGCAAGGTAACTCTACATATCAAGGAAATAAGTAGCCATACCAAGGAGATAGGAAACCATATTAGGGAAAGTCACAACCATAGGTTCAAAATATGCAAAAAATAACTCCAAACATTTATAATTAACCTACACCATGCACTTCTAAATCAATTTTACATGTTCAAAATAATCTGGCTCAAGAATATGCATGGTGTTATCCTTATTATTGACCAAGTTTAACTTTTAGGTCAAACTTGGACCCTTATAGGTAAAAACATGTTTTATTAGATGATATAAGTATCTAAATATATTTTCATGGGAATTATTATATGTTATTTGATGTTATTTAATGCATTTTTAGACTTGGTTTTAGTCACATTAGTCAATTTGGGGTCATTTTATGTACTTTTAAGGGTCATAAATGCAAGTGGCACATTTCCCAAGGTGAAAAAATGTAATATTTTATTTTATAACATAAAATAGGTCATATTACATGTCATTTATGTCAAAAACATCAGAATATGGTAGGTTCCCTAACTAAAATTGTGAAAACAACAGAAAAAGAGAGCAAATGGTAGTGGTATGGCCTTCTTGAGAAGCGTGCCATGTGGAAAAATATATTTTTATGAATATTAATCTTAAAAAAACTAATATACATGATTAAACTTATATTTAAGTTCCATATTATATAAAAAACTTGTTCTACTCATTTTTGGGTTTTCTAGACACACTAAAGTGACCTTCAAGTTTTTAATTGGTATGGACAGCACAAAAAGTTTTAGGGAAAATTATTTTGGGAGGTTTTTTTAAAATATAATACCTTAATTTAAATATAATAATTTTGATTAATTTTTGACTATGATTTATTAATCATTGCTAACAAGTTGATTGTGCAAATTTGCTAGTTATTTTGTGCACCTTATAGGTTTTTCTCCATTTCTAACAAATCTGTATGAACCAATTAGTTATGTTGGCTATAAAGGATTTATAATTCCTTATTATATGTTATAAATTATTTTTTTTAAGTTTCATAATGTTTGGATGTGTAATTTAGTTCATGTTACAAGAGGGTATCACTAGGTGTAGTTTCAATTGAAGTGCTTCTTGTTTGATGAGTATTTTTGCATGTAAGGGTCTCATACAGCTGTTAAATAGTGTTATATAATTTATTGAGTCATATTATCACATCCTCTCATGTTTTTATCTCACTGTGGCATTCTATGAGTAGCTTACAAGCTTGTTTTTCTCTATTTTTCAACTTCATGCCTAACTTCACTTGCAGTCACATGTATGGGCTCACTCAACTTATTCCTAGATTTGTACTCCTAATATATAAGTTGTTCATACCATAAATATTTATAAAAATTTTATCTATATGATTTTAAAATGTGAAATTATAGTCACATGCTCAATTCACCATGTTAGACAGCCATGTGATGCCCTTGCTTGATATATTTCATGTACATACAAGTGATTTTCATGTCATAACAGGTGTTTTGAAGCTATTTCCCAAGTAAAAAGAATTTAAATCACATGTTTTCATATTTATAATTTTATTTGGGTATTATTTAATCTAATTCATCATGTTTTACCACATATCATTATTATGCCTGCATAATTTTCTCAATGCATACTCATAAGACCATTTGTTGATGTCATACTGAAGTATGAGGAGGTTGATTTGCGACACAACTCCTTGGTTCTACCTAAGGTGAATTTTGAGGTTTGTAAAATTCATATGAGTTTCTTTTTCACTCATCTTTCTAGTGGTTCATACGTAGTCCATTGTTTGAACATCAAAACACCTACCTACAGGTGGCTGAGCATGGGCTTGGGGTGTTGTAAGGAAGAGTTAAAACAATGTAACATCTCTTTGAGTTTTTAAGATAGAAAAAAAAGACATAACAAACCTATGTAAATATCCTAAAATTAAAAGGAGACATATGAAAAATTTGATGGTCAAGGACTGAGTTTAGGTATGGAATCCTTAAAAGAGCAAAATAAAGCTCCAAAGGGTTTTGGTGGACCTTCTACATCATGTTTGTAAGGTGTTTTAAGACATATAAATGGTTTAACCTTGTATCCCTATCATATGAAAAGGATACTATTGAATTTTATAAGTAAAATAATAGTGGATGATGGTTTTATAGAGCTTCAAACATGCCGTAGAACACACTAAGACCCTTTCAATGACATCTATAGGCCTGTAGATGCAAATGACCTTTTGGTCACTCCGAGAAGCAACATCAAGCAAATAGTAGTGGTAAAATAGTTATCAAATCATACATTGAGGTAGAATGAAGTAAAATACACCAAGAGAGTACCATTTCAAATCATTTTATACCCCATGACCATCTACATTCACCCCTTTAAGCATGGAACTAGTAACCTATAGGGGTCAGATAGGTAGGGTGAAGAAATAATGGTATATGCATGGTTTGGATGGTTTTTTAGCCAATCCAAGGTGAATTTAAGGAAATTATAGTGATATATGTTTAAAAATTAATCTATGAATGCCTCTTCCTCATCAAATCACCCCAAATAACCCCTATGATGACCTACAAGCAAGGGTAAAAGGGATATCTCAGTCAATAAAGGTAGTGGAGAACCTAGTTTTGAGAAATTATGTAGAATTAGAGTTTAAATGAGTTATAAATACTTCATCATATTTTTAATATCATCACTAGATCTTGATACACCATTAATAAGTATAAAAGGGCTCAACACTACCTACAAGGGTCCAAAAGCAAGGTGTCACAATCAAGCTAGTAACCTTATATTTTGATGCTAAAATGATATCCTAAGGCTTTCAAAGGTGATTATTAGTTAAAAAACCTAAAAAATAAACATAAAAATTCAAGGATATTCTCCAAATTATCATGAATAGGGCTCAATTAAGAAGAGAGACCTACATGTAGGCCTAAAGGTAGGGGTCTCAATCAAGATCTTAGTCAGGGTACCTAGTTTGAACTAGGAATGCATTTGAAAACCCAAAGGATAAGTTTGAATGGTATCTCAGGTAGGTGAACATCTCAATGGAAAATATGTTTATATCATGAGTAACAAGAGAAAATATATAAGACAACTACAAGGTTCTAAGACCCCTATTCTTAGTCCTATAGCAAGTTATAACCTAGCAAGCCAAGTGGAAACATAAACATGTCCAAGGAAGAGGTGAAGGTTCAAATCAAGGTATAATGGTTAATAATATGTATTTAAGTGTTTATAAAATCCCAACATTCTACCAAAATTATCATCTTCGTTCCCTACTTGGCCTAAGAGGCAACATTCCATACAATGAGTTTGGAAGCCTTTTACCCAATAGGAAAGTATGAGAACTCAAGATGAAATAGGTTTTTTAAGTGAGTTAAAAGATATATAAGCATTAATTTGAAATTAAAAACATGTTTAATCCACTTATAGGTATTTTTTTGGCTTTAAAAGGTCATTCTTAAGAGGGTTTGAGAAAAATGCAAGAAAATAGGGTTTTTGAGGCCTTTTTGGGGCATTTGGAGATGTTTAGCCATCCAAAACATGGAATCAAACCAAACCCTATGGTAAAAATTTTCATTTTTACTTGTAAAAAACCTAAAAACTCTCACTTTTCCCAATTTATGAGGGTTATACCTCTCTATTTTGTCTCACAGGTCAACCAATCTAGGAAAATCAAACTTTAACAAGATGAGCTTTTAAGGTCAGAATGAGCAAAGGACTCAAAAATGAGATTTGGAAACTTCATTAAAACATATTATATGGTTTATATAATTAAAATAATGTATAATAAGCAATATATAAATCTCATACTCCTCAAAGTATCCATTTTCCCTTCACACACAGTCCAACTAGACAAGGTTTCTACTAGGTCTAGTTGGTGAATGAGAGAATTTGATAAAGTGATTAAAAGGGTATGTAGTGGTATTAAGAGATAAAATTATAATTAAATATTCATAATACACCAATAAAACCATAAGTTACAATTCCTAACATCCAAATCCATCAAGGTGCCTAGTAAACCTATTGGGTTTTGAGAAGGCCTAATGCCAAATGGCAGCCCATATTCACTTTTGACTCTTGGTAGACTATAAATATGATTGAGGTATTATTTTTAGGTCACAATACAATTTTGATATAATTTGGAGTGAATATAAGTTATCATTAGAGTCATCTTCAAGCTCAAAACCACTCACCCTTATGTAAAATTGGAAAGCAAGATCGATAAGGTAAATTTTCAAGCTCACATCTCCTTAGAGGGTCTAAATGGGAGAAAAATGAGTTTATATGAGTTATATAAGATCATTTTAAACTAAATTTTTTCATTGGTTTGTAACTTAAAAATGTAATATTTATTAACAATGGTTAAGAGTAAAAAAATTATCAAAACCCTTGCAAACCATTTATAGAGACCCGATGGGTAAAATGAGATTAGAAATCTTATTTAGAGACATATTTTGGAAAGGAAATATATTTTAACATGGATAAATATCCCTTGGGCTCCCCCCCCCCCCCACCCCCCATGAAAATGATTTATATGGAATTATATGTAAAATATGCAAAATAGGGTTTTTCTCACCATTTTTTCTGTTTTCTAGGCTATAGGTGGATTTTAAAAGTGAAATAAAGTTTGGGTGGAATATTAGGAATTATAATAACTCCCTATTTCCATTTTATTCTAGTAAAAAACTTATAATTTTTCAAACAATTGCCTTCCTTTCAGCCAGTCAAAACTAGCATAGTGGACATAAGGGTGAAAACTCCAAGTGTGAGCCTTTTTAAGGTGTACTTAAGTATTCCAAGGCCATTTATATCCTTTCAAAGTGTCATTAACTCCCTCCCATTTATTTTCATGGAAAACTAAAGGCATTTATGAGGCCAAGTGTGAGGGGTGATTAAAAATGGAGTTTGTTAGACTGTAGACAGTGATGGCCTTTTTCTAAGAGTTTCTAAATGAGTAAGAAAGAAAAAAATGCATGAAAATTCATATATAATGGCCTTATCTCTTATAAAAATCATCATATCTATTCTTAGTTTGTGGTTGGATGTTCAAATAGCTTCAAATGATGAAGGTAGTTTTTTGATACAGGATAAGGAATTTTATTACACTTTTCATAGTTTCCATGACTTATATGGACATTTGGACCTCTTGACATTTCATGGTTTATCCCATTCCTATTTTTCATACAAATTATAACCCCTTTTTTATATTTACAAGTTTCCAAGTGACTTTTGGACTTCCCTTGCTCTTCTCTCAAAGGCTATAAATGTTCACTCTTTTGGTTCTTTGGAGTAGCCTCCATTGGTTACTGGTGAAACCATCACCAAATTTATACTTTAATGATTCTTTCAAAAATAAAAAATTGATTTCTCCTACTCACATGTTGTTTAATTAAGTGTTAGTGCAATCTTTTTGGTCTTGTCTAGTAGAAGAATATCTCTTCTAGCATGTTATCCTTGATTATTCACCTAGTGTGTAGAAGAGTGATTGGTACAGGTCTTTATTAGTGTTATTTCCAATTGTATACATGTATTAGAAGTGGAATATGACTGTATACTATTAATTAATTAATAATTTCTCTCCTAAGTATCAAATACCTTCTTGAACCTATCTTATGAAACACTGATGTGACAATACAACTTAAATTATGAGTTTTATGAAAAGAGATCTTGTTTGACTCTAAGTGGTAAAATTTTAGTCAATAGGAAGAAATATATTATTGTTGAATCACCTTTTTTATTTTTCTTATTTTTTTTCTTACCCCTTTTCATCCAAATTTTATAGGCAAGAAAGTGTTTTCAAATATTGCATCGAGAGAACTAGCCCTTTTAAACATTCATCTCAACAAAATTGTCACCCATAAAAAGAGAGATGTTTCCATTATGTCACTTGTATGAGGAGAGATATTCATCTCCTCAAGGGGTGTAAATCCAAGTTAAGATAGTTTTTTACATGTTTAGTGGGACTCTAAGTCCTAGAAAATTATCCAATATTGGTGTTGGTATTGGCATATTTGTAGCTACAAGAACATCTACATTCAGTACCTAAAGCCTCCACTAAAGTTTTCAAATATTTTTTTGTTGATCATTACCTAATTTCCATGTCAAAGGTGACCACTAGGTATACTTCTAAAGGTATACCATTTGAGTTTTTACAACTACCTCTATATTCTGCCAAAAGGTTTAGGTTTATGAATACCCATCCTTATTCAAGAGACTTGGTGTTTAAGAAGTCTAAGTTCTTGTTTAGTTCAATTCCTAATACTCATAGTTCACATTTAAAGATTTCTAAGAACCAACATTTTGTATCCTTCACTAGATCATCTCTTTTGAACCTTTCCCAATATGACCAAATTCTAGGAGCAGCCCTTAAGAGTGTTCCATATTTTAGTGGAGAGGGTCCTATTACTGCCATTAAACACATTAGAAACATAAAAAACTTTTGTAATATCCATAATATCATTCAATATAATGTGTTTATTAGGTTTTTGTCATTGTCTTTCAAAGGAAAATATTTAGACTGGTATGGAACTATACCTGAAATTTTTATTGGTTCATGGGATGAATTAAGAGATCTATTGACTAAGAGGTTTGGAGAGAAGAGTGATCATCTATATATAGATGAGAAATTTACCACTATCAAGAGGGCACCACAATATTTTATGAAATATTTTAATACTAGATTTCAAAAAATATGGGATAAGATCCCAACCCTTGTGAGACATACTCCAAACTATGCCTTCTTGTACTATCTAAAGGAATTGAATAGTGATGTAGCCATGATGATCCAATCCATGGGTGGGAATACACTACCTACTACCTTTAAGATAGCCATAAATGTTGATAATTTTATTTTTAAAGTAAGTAATATTTCCCCTAGGCCACTAATGCCATTGTTCCCTGATTTGCAACCTCCTTGTCAAGTTACATTACCTACCTTGGCTCCTTTGCCTAGTCATGAAAAGTATGACATTATCCCAAACAATGAGATCCATGAAGTCAAGATTTTTCTCCAAAGTTTTACCAATTAATTGGTTTCTATTAAGAGGTAGTAAGCTCAAATTTATAGGCCATACTAGTCCTACAATCAATTTGGGCAAACCAATAGGCTTCCTTTCCAAGGTAATGCCCAAGGAAAAGGTCAAATCACCCAAGCTAGACCTTACCAAAGTTACAATCTTAATGTTTCCTCATCTTCCAAAGCTCTTGTTCCCACAAAAAATAACCTTGTTTAAGAACAACCAGGTTATCCCTCCTATGACCAAAGTCAAGATCAAATTACTTATGCCAATGAGATTCATAATCAATCCATGACTATGTAAGGTAATCAAACATCTCAACTTTAAAATTTTGAAGGGACAATGCAAGGTGTAATGAAATTTGGAATGGAGAATTGGAAAACACAAAATTATTCTACTCTTATAAATCATTTGGAGGGAGAGTTTTGTGTCATCAATCATTTGGTAAATTCAAGCAATGTGAATACTAGTGTGGCTTCTAACACAAGGTCTAAGAAGAGGGTTATTGAAGAGACACAAGAGGATAATCAATGACCTATTTTGACTCCTATAAAATCTCCAATGGTGAGTGGGTCTAATCTAGCTCCTAAAGTGCAAGAAAATCAAAATTTGTAGAAGGTAAGGCCTATTCCTATACATCCACCTCCATAAGCTACACCACAAAGTACTAGTGCTTCCAAAGAGCCTTCCAAGGTGATAAATCCTTCTATCAATGTTTTATATTAGATCAATAAGTTTCATACAAATATTTCACTATGGGATTCACTAATAATACCTGGGCAAAAAGGAATGCTTCAAAACGAATTACAAGGACTTGGTAAGTAAGTTGGATCAACTAGGAATGAGAACATTATTTTGATAAATGGGACTCAGCCCATTAATAGACAAGTAAATTAGATTGATAAAAGTAATCCTTTATACATATCTCTAATCATTTGTAATTTCTTAGTTCATAATTTCATCATAGATGTGGGACTAGTATTTTAGTTATGCCCAAGTGTATAACAAATAAACTAGGCCTTAAATATGAGCCAATGGCTAAAGGAGTCTTATAATTACATGGATCACCAACAAAGACTTTGGGAGTAGTCAAGGACTTGAACTTTATTTTACTTTCTTGTCATACTTTTTCCATTCCTCATGATGTGTTTGTGGCATATTTACCTCCATACTTTTCCCTTGGCTGGTTAAGAGAGTTTATAGCTAAGATAGGTGGATACTTGGAATCCAATTGGTCTTATATGGTTTTTATGACAATTTATGGTACTAAGGTGAAGATTTAATTATATCATATCCATCACAATCACCTAGAACCTTACATGCCTAAAGTGGCAAATGTCAATTATACCATTATCGATGAGGAGGAACTTCACATAGATCAATCTCCAACATCTTTTCTTGAAGGAGTTTCTAATTTATACTTAGATGAATGGGGAGATGAACACTATGAGTATGATCCTTTCAAATTCATGGAGGAAGTTATTCTTGGAGTATATTTTATGCATGAGGAGGAATATTTCATGTCAAATTTGATGAAGCCAAGTGAAGACATGGATGGTTTATGGCATCTTTTCTTTGATGGATTAAGAAGCAAAATTGGGGAAGGTGGTGGAGCAATATTAGTTTCTCCTTCTAAATAAAGGTCCTATTCCACTTTTATATTTCAATTCTCTTGTAGTTTTAATATGGTATAATATGAGGCCCTCATTCATAGCCTTGAGTGGGCTAGGAAAAGAGGTGTGAAAGAGTTATAAGTGTATGGTGATAGTGAGTTGATTATGAATCAAGTAAGAAGTCAAAATGTGACTAAGAACTCTTTGCTTAAGTCCTATAATAGTAGATTATAATAACAAACATCACATCTATCACAAGAGAAGATAACAAACATGCTGATAGGTTGGTAGCAATTGGATCTCAATTTGATGTTCCAAAGGGGATAGGAGAGGATAAGAACTAGCCATATCTCAAGGTGATTGTAAGGCCTTCCATACTGGATAATGTCACTAATTAGAAATTTTTTGATAGTGACCAAAAAATATCACTTTTTATATAAGAATAGGTTGATTTTTCTTCCAAGAATCAATCTAAACTATCGCAGCAATATGGAGGGCAGATTGTGTAATTAAAGTCAAATAAGCTCCCCAAAGGCCTAGTCACACTTGAGAGTATTTTTAATGATGATGACCAGTTGAAGAAATAAAAGGTAAGCATGTCTACTAAGAAATAAAAATATGATAAAGTACAAATCTTCAAGGACAATTTGCTTGCACTTGGCAAGGTATGTACTAGTGAAGAGAAACATGCTTTCATTGAATTATGCAAAGAGTTTTATGATGGCTTTGCATGGGAATATAGTGATTTTAAGGCATCTGATACAAACTTAGCTCAACATACCATAGAGATAGATGAGAATGATAAGCCCACAAATCACATTCAAAGGCCAATCAATCCTAAGATTGAGCCTCTTATGAAGAAAGAGCTTATTAAGTTGATTGAGTTCAAAACCATCTTTCTTATTAAGTATTCATCTTGGTTGGCAAAATTAGTACCTGTTAGGAAGAAAAATGGATAAATTAGGTCATGTTGATTATATGTACTTGAATATAATTTCCTTGAAGGACCATTATCCTCTTCCCTACATGAAAAAAAATTTGTAACTTGTGGCAGTTACTGAAAGGTTTTTTCTACTTGATGGGTATTTTAGGTATAATCAAATTTTAGTGAAGGAAAGTGATCAATATGATATATAATTTACTACTAAATGGGGTGCATATGATTATATAAAAATCCCTTTTGGATTTTCTAATTCTAGAGCTACTTTTCAATGTGCAATGGATATGGCTTTTCAAGGACTAATAAATGACATTGTGTTGGTGTATCTTGCTGACATCATATTTTTTTCTAAGGATGCAAAGGATCACTTAAATCACCTTAGGTATATGTTTTAGAGATGTAGAGAGTTTTTAATATTTCTCAACATAAATAAATGTGTTTTTTTTTTGTTTATGAAGGCAATCTTATATGACACTTTCTCTCCAAAGAGGTCTTGTCCATAGATCCTGAAAGGGTGAGTGCAATGTTGGCATTGGCTTTACCCAAACACAAGAAAGGTTTGAAAAGTTTATTTGGGAAATTTAATTTCATAAGGAGGTTCATCCCTTATTTTTATAATTTATTCAAGCCTCTAGCCTATATGTTAAGGAAAGATGAAGTGTTCACTTAGACTAGAAGGAAGGAAAGTTTTAGAGTGATTAAACAAGCCATTGCCCAAGCTCCAACTCTTGCAAGTCATAATTTTTTAAAGGATTTCAACTTATATATCTTTTTAAATAAGGAGGTAATATTTTCCATGATTACCCAATCAAATGAAGGAAACTTGGATCAGCATATTGCTTTCTTTAGTCAAGGTTTGGAGGGCTATGAGGTAAGATACATCTATGTTGAGAAACAAGTACTTTTAGTTGTTATAAGTTTAAATAAGTTTAGACATATGTTATCTAAAAAAAATATTCACATATTGGTACATCATCCTAGTGTCAAAGTCTTCCTTTTGAGTAGATATTTGAATGAGAAAAGGGTTGGTTGGATAATAAAAGTGATGGAGTATGATGTAGAAATCAAGACAACCAAGCTAGTGAAAGGGAAGGGGTTATGTGAGCATCTTGCTTCAGATTTGAAGGAATAAAATGAGGTTGTTTTATTACTTCATGATGACCCTATGAGAGTTTCATCTTCATCAATGAGGAGTTAGACACAAGATATGATCTATTTTCTCCAAATTGGTGAGTGTCTATAAGGCCTTGATAGAGCTAGAAGAAGGTACTTTAGATTGTAATCCATACCTTATGTACTTGTTGATGGAGTGTTTTTTAAGAAGGAATTATTATGTGTGTAGAATCAGATTATACTAATAATATTTTGTTTGAGTTTCATGATGGGCCAGCTAGTGGTCACTTTACTCCAAGAACCATAGCTACTAGGATAATGAGGGTTGGATACTTTTGGCTTAGTTTGTTCAAAGACACCCATGCTTGGGTAAAGAAGTGTCAAAAGTGTGACCTATTTGATGATAAACAAAACCTCATTTGCTTTCCTCTTCATCCAATTCAGGTTGATCAACCATTTATGTAATGGGGTTTGGATTTCATAGGCCTAATCAATCCACCTTATAGTGTTGGGCACAAATGGGTGTTGACTACTATAGATTACTTTACAAGGTGGGTAGACATTGTTTCTCTCAAGGAAGAAAATTAAAGTTTATTTATAGACTTTTATGAAGGCACAATGATAAGTTTTGGAGCTCCTTCAACAATAATTTTATAGAATTCATTAGCTTTCCTTGGGATGAAGACAAGTGAATGGGCCTTGAAACATGGCATCTATCTTAGTACCTACTCCAACTATTATCCACAAGAGAATGGACTAGCTAAGTCTACCAACAAGAATCTAATCAAGATAATAAAGATAACAATGGAGGAGAACTAAAGGACTTAGCACTCCAAGTTGAATGTAGCTCTTTGGGCTAATAAGATACCCAAAAAAGAGCCATTGGAAACTCACCATACACACTTGTTTATGGTAGAGAATATAGACTAGATATTTCACTTGAGTTACTAGCCTTGGATCTCACTTATCAGCTATAAATGATGGAAAATGAATGCATGGAAGTCATGTTGTGTGAGTTAAAAGAGCTTCAAGAGACAAGAGATCAAGCTATGCAAACCATGAGAGCTCACCAAGATCAAAAAAATAGATACTTTGACGAAATGGCCATGCCATAGATTTTCAAAGAGGGATAAATTATATTAAAGTGAGATGAAGATAGGACTAAGCCTGGAAGACCCACAAATTTTGATGCTTTGTGGAGTGGCCCTTATGTTATCACCCAATGTAAGTAACACAATGCCTTCCAACTCTCAAAGTTGGTTGGAGAGGAGATTCATATCCCAGTCAATGAGACATATATCAAGCATTGCTACTAAGGCTCTCCTCTCTCCTAGTAAATATTTTATGTTTCCTTTTGTTTTCCCTAAGTGCTTGCGTACATGTGTATGTTGGTTTGGTGCCTTGCTTTATCTTGTGTTGGTTTAGTGTGTTGTGTTTTTCTTATTATGTTTTAGGAAATTCCTTGCTAATTGTCTTTAAGAATCCATTGACTCCACTGGCCCTTGATAGGATAAGGATATTGGTCATTAGTATAGCAGGTATACTACCCCTATGAATCACCATTTTATTGACCAAGTTTGACTTTTAGGTCAAAATTGGACCCATATAGGTAAAAACATGTTTTATTAGATGATATAAGGGTATAAATCTATTGTCATTGGAAGTATTATATGTCATTGGATGTTATTCAATGCATTTTTAGCCTTTTTCTTAGTTACATTAGTTAATTTATCAATTTGGGGTCATTTTATATGATTTTAAGGGTCATAAATGCAAGTGAAATGTTTTCAAGGTGCCCAAATGTCATCTTTTCCTTTATAATTTCAAAAAAGTTAGATTCCATGTTAGTTATGTTAGAAACATCAAAATATGGTAGGTTCCCTAACTAAAATTACAAAAAAAATTGAAAAAGAGAGCAAATGTCACTTGTACATCCTTCTTGGGAGTAGTGCCATGTCAAAAAATATGCTTAGAGGATTATTCATCTTCCCCACACTAATATCCATGTTTAAATTTATCTTTAAGTGCCATTTAATACATATATAAAACTGTTCTACTCATTTTTGGGTTTCCTAGACACACTAAAGTGACCTTTAGGATTTTACTTGGTATGGACATCATAGGTAGTTCTAGGGAAAATGATTTTGTGAGGTTGTTTTAAACTCCAATAACTTCATTTCCATATAATAATTTTGAGGAATGATCATCTGTTCTTTATGAACCATTGCTAACAAGTTAACTGTAGAAATATGCTAGTTGTTTTGTGCACCTTATAAGTTTTGCTCCATTTATGCCAAATCCGTATGAACCACTATTTATCAACTTCATGCCTAACTTCACTTGTAATCATGTGTATGGGCTCAATAGCTTGTTCCTAAATTTGTAATCATGGTATATCAATTGTTCATACCATAAAATTTTGTATAAATTTTATCTAGATGCTTAGAAAAGGTGCAATTGTAGTCACATATTGAATTTACCATGCTAGACAATCATGTGATCCCCTTACTTTCTATATTTCATGTGCATTTAAGTGATTTTCATGTTGTAACAGGTGTTTTGAAGCTATTTCCAAGCTAAAAAGAATGGAAATCACATGTTTTAATATTAACAATGGTATTTGGGTAGTATTGAAGCTAATTCATCATGTTTTGCCACATATCATTGCTCTGCCTACATAATTTTCTCAATGCATACTCATAAGACCATTTGCTGACATCATAATAAAGTATGAGGAGGTTGATTTTTGACACAACTCCTTGGTTCCACCTAAGGTGCATTTGGAGGTTTTTCAAAGTCATATGAATTTATTTTGAACTCATGTTTCTATTGGTTCATACCTAGTCCACTATTTGATCATCAAAACACCTACCTACAAGTGGTTGAGCATGGGGTTGGGGTGTTTTACAGTAGAGCTAAAACAATTTAACATATCTTTAAAGTTTTAAGATAGAAAGAAAAGTCATAATAGACCTATTCAAATCTCTTAGAAGGAAAAGGAGACATGAAACCAATTTGAGGGTCAAGGACTCAGTTTAGGGATGGAATCCTTAAAAGAGAAAAATAGAGCTCCAAAGGGTTTTGGTGGACCTTCTACAACATGTTTTTAAGGTGTTTTAAGAGATATAAATGGTTGAACCTTGTATCCCTATCATATGACAAGGATCCTACCAAATTTGAGAAGGAAAAGACTAGTGGAATATGGTTTTGTAGAGCTTCAAACATGCCTCAGAACACACTGAGACCCTTCAATGACATCTATAGGCACGTAGATGCAAATGACCTTTGGTCATTCCAAGAAGCAAAATCAAATAAATGGTTATCATAAATGGTTCTCAACTACTTTATTGAGGTATAATTAAGTCAAAGACACCAAGAGAGAACTAGGTCAAAGCATTTTATACCCCATGACCATCTACAGACACACCTTCAAGCATGGAACTAGTAACCTATAGGCGTCAGATAGGTAAGGTGAAGAAATAATGGTCTCTGTATGGTTTGGAAGGTTTTTAGCCAATCCAAGGTGAATTTAAGGCAATGATAGTGATATATGTTTCAAAATGAATCTAGGAAGGCCTCTTCCTCATCAAATCACCCCAACCAACCCCTATGATGACCTATAGGTAGGGGTAAAAGGGATATCTTAGTCAACAAGGGTAATAGAGACCTAGTTTTGAGAAATTATAAAGAATTGGAGTGAAAATAAGTTTTAAATACTTCATACTAATTTTAGTATTATCACTAGATCCTGAGACACCATTAATAAGTATAAAAGAGCTCAAGACTACCTATAAGGGCCTAAAAGCAAGGTGTCACAGTCAATCCTATAACCTTATATTTTGATGTTAAAATGATATACTAAGGATTTCAAAGGTGACTTATATTTAAAAAAAACTAAAAAATAACCATAAATATTCAAGGAGAGTCTCCAAATCATCATGAATAGGGATCAAGTAAGGAGAGAGACCTACAGGCAAGCCTAAAGGCAAGGGTCTCAATCAAGATCTCAGTTAGGGTACCTAGTTTAAACTAGGAATGCATTTGAAAACCAAAAGTATGAGTTTGGATTTTATATTAGGTATGTGAACACCTAAATTCAAAATATGGTGATATCATGAGTAACAAGAGAAAATCTACAAGACATCTACAAGGTTCCAAGACCCCTATTTTTAGTCCTATAGCAAGGTATAACCTATTAGGCCAAGTGGAAACATAAACTTATCCAAGGAAGAGGTGAAGGTTATAATAAAGGTATAATGGTTAATGATAGGTATTTAAGTTTTTATAAAATCCTAAAATCCTACCAAAATTATCATCTTCATTACTTACTTGGCCAAAGGGGCAACATTTCATATAATGAGCTTGGAAGCCTTTTACCCAATAGGAAAGTATGAGAATTCAAGAGGAAATGGGTTGTTTAAGTGATTTAACATATCCATAAGCATTAATTTGACATGGTAAAAAAATTTAATCCACCTAGAGGTATTAATTTGGCTTTAAAATGTCACTTTTAAGAGGGTTTGAGAAAAATGTAGGAAAACAGGGTTTTTTAGGCCTTTTTTGGGCATTTAGAGATGGTTAGCCATCCAAAACATGGAATAAAATAAAATTATCTAGTTAAAATGTTAATTATTAATTATAAAATCTCCAAAAAAACTCATTTTTCCTAACTTATTAGGGATATACCTCTCTATTTTGTTTCATAAGTCCGCTAGTCTAGGAAAATTAGACTTTGGCAAGATGAGCTTTTGAGGTGAAAATGAGCAAAGGACTCAAAAAGGAGCTTTGTAAATTTAATTATAAAATTTTATGAGGTTTATATAATGAAAATAAGGGATAAAAATCAGTAAATAAATCTCAGACTCCTCAAAGTATCCATTTTCCCTTCATACACAGTCTAACTAGACAAGGTTTCTACTAGGTCTAGTTGGTGAATGAGAGAAGTTGATAAAGTAAAGTATTTGAAAGGTTATGTAGTGGTTTTAAAATATAAAATGGTATGTAAATATTATTAATAAACTAATACAACAATGAGGTACCAGTCCTAACATCCAAATCCATCAAGGTTCTTAGTAAACCTATTGGGTTTTGAGAAGGCCTAATGCCAAATAGCAATCCATCTTCACTTCTAACTCTTGGTAGACTATTTATATGATTTAGGTATGATTTTTAGGTCAAAATACAGGTGTGATATAGTTTTTAGTGCATATAATTTATTATTAGATCCATCTTTGAGCTCAAAACCACTCACCATTATGCAAATTTGGAAAAGCAAGCTCGATAGGGCAACTTTTGGAGCTCACATCTCCTTATAGGGTTTGCATAGGAGAAAAAAGAGTTAAAAGGAGTTATATAAGGTCATTGGAAACTAAATTGAGGAATTTTTTTTAACTTGAACATGAAAACTTTATGAATAATGGTTAAGAGTATAAAATTGATCAAAACCCTTGTAAACCCTTGGCAGAGACCCGATGGGTAAAATGAGATTGGAAAGTTGATTTAGAGACATAGTTTGGAAAAAAAAATATTTTAACATGTATAATACTCCCTCAAGATCCTCCCAAATTCTAATGAGTTGTATGAAATTGTAAGGACAACATGCAAAATAGGGTTTTTCTCACCATTTTTTGTGGTTTATAGGATATAGGCGGAGTTTGAAAGTAAAATAAAGTTTAGGTGTAATATTAGGGATTATAATAACTCCATATGACCATTTTATTCTAGGAAGAAACTTTTAAGTGTTCAAAAAATTACCTTCCTTTTAGCTAGTCAAAATTGGGATAATGGACACAAGGGTGAGAAGGGTGAAAACTTTAAGTGTGAGCCTTTATAAGGTGTACCTAAGTAGTCCAAGGACATGGATAGCCTTTCAAAGTTTCATTAACTCCATCCCATGGATTTTAATTTAAAATTGAAGGCATTTATGAGTCCAAGTGTGAGGGGTGACTAAAAATGGAGTTTATTAGGCTATAAGCAGTGATGGCTTCTTTTTAGGAATTTTTAAATGAGTAGGAATGCAAATAATACATGTAAATAAATTTATAATGGCCTTACCTCTTATCCCAATCATCATATATATTATTAATTAATTTATAATGGCCTCACCTCTTATCCCAATCATCAGATCTATTCTTAGTCAATGGTGGGATGTTCAAATAGCTCCAAATGATGAAGGCAGTTTTCTCAGGTAGGATAAGGAATTTTATTACACTTTTCATAGTTTACATGATTTGTATGGACATTTAGACCTCTTTAAATTTCATGTTTCATCCCATGCCTCTTTCTCATACAAATTTTAACCCCTTTTCTGATATTTACAAGTGTCTAAGTGACTTTTAGACTTCCATTACCTTGTTCTTCTAGCTCTTTGGAGTAGCCTCCATTAGTTAAGGGTGAAAACCTAGCCAAATTTATAATTGAATGACTCTTTAATAAATAAACAAGTGATTTTTCCTACTCACATGTTTTTCAATTAAGTTTTAGTGCAATCTTGTTGGTCTTGTCTATTAGAAGAATATCTTTTCTAGCATGTTATCCTTGATTATTCACTAAGTACGTAGAAGAGTGATTGTTATAGGTCTTTGTTAGTGTTATTTCCAAGTGTATAAGTGTCTTAAAAGCTGTTTATGATTTTATTCCATCAATAAATAATTCATTGCTCTCTTAAGTATCAAATACCTTCTTAAACCTAGCTTATGAAACACTGATGTGACAATACAACTTAAATTGTGAGTTTTGTGAAAAGAGATCTTGTTTGACTCTAAGTGGTAAGATTTCAGACAATATAAGGAAATATACTATTGGTGCATCACCTTTTTTAGCTTTCTTAGTTGTTTTCTTACCCCTTTTCATCCAAAGTTTATAGGCAAGAGAGTGTTTTTTAATATTGAATCAGAGGAACTAACCCTTTTAAAGATTCATCTCAACAAAATCATCACCCATAGCAAGAGAGATGTTTCCAATGTACCACTTGGATAAGGAGAGCTAATCATCTCCTCAATGGGTTCAAATCTAAGTTTCAATAATTATAATTAGCCACATAACTAGAATACCTATCTTAATGGTGTTATCAGTCAATCCTTGATGGTATAAGGCATATCAAGATGCAAGGACAACAAGAAGAATCTACTTCCCAACAAGTAGATATATTAGAACCTGCTCAATAAATGGGTTGATCAATTTAGATTAGTAAATAAATATACAATAATTAACTTACTTATTTTTGTAAATAGATTATATTGTTGCCTTTTCTAAATATAGTAGGAAGTGAGAGAGATTAGAAATTAGCTTATTCTAGTTGATCTGGACCGAGAAAAGGTCTGATACTAGAGGATCAAGACTAAGAAACAATAAAAAATAGGCCTATAGACTTCATTTATTTATTTTTCAAGAGCACCAAAAATATGACACCCTACTATTTGATGTTGTAGTCTTATTCTGGCACTATTGTCCTAAGGCTGAGAGCTTTCTTGGTTCTATTCAGACTACCATGTTACCTTGTCACTAAAATTCTAGGGTCTGAGACCTTATAGAGCTCATTTTGTGCCTATTTCAATATTCAAAACCCTTAATATCGCATGGTTCTTTAACTTGAATACAAACTTGTGAAATATAGATAATGCGTTAGTATGTAAAAGATATGTTGGATGCACTTCACACCCCGTGTGTGGGCATGTTGCCTACATACCAATACTCTAAAGAGGGATCAGGCTAATGTAGTTTTCCAATTGAAGTTCTTGGTGGAATTTGTGTATGATAAATTAAATTGTAATGTTAAATTGGATGTGCTTTAGTTGGTTAGGGACTAGTGCAATGACTTGACTAGGCTTGAAACAATGTTGGAAGGTTATGTGCAAAAAATAGGGAAGAGTGCTCAAGTTTACTTGCTTGTATTCTTGTATCTCTCTTTTAAGTGAGTGTCCACCCTTATAAATGGACTTAGAATGGACTTTCATATGGAAATATATGATCATGGGTTAAATGAATTTATGTGAGGCTGATAGGAAAAAATATAAAAAACTAGAAGAATCTACCTATTGGAGCCTAAAATGAACTTGGACAATAGCATCAAAAATAAGACACCTTAGGTTCCAATGCTCTTGTCCTATTTTGGAATTATTTTACTAATGGGATGAGACTTTGGGGGTGGATCTAGGCTTAAAAAGGTTACATGGGTCTAAAAGGGCTAATTTTGAAAAGCTTTGCATGACTAGGAACTAGTGAAAGAAATAGCCTAGAAGGGTTGTATGAGCCAACAGGAGGACCTATGGATTAGGTGTCTTAGCCATACTAAAGTTTTATAATTTCACATTTTACATGACTACATTTTCTCCCCCTTTATTCTAGTGATGTGGCAAAGAAAAATACTAGAATAAAGGAAAATAAGAAGCATACTTGAACTTACTTGTAAGGGTGAATCTCATAAAGTTATGTGATGAGAACACTGTGAATTGTGAATCTACAATAAAAATATAAATTAGCTAAGTTATTAATATATACACTATAAATAAAATAAGAACATACAAGAGATGATTAAGAGGAATAAAAAAGGAATGAATACACCTCATTGGGTACGTGAACCAATATAAAACATGTTGTGATGTTGGAATGTGTTAGATGATGATGAGTGTATGTTGAATCAAGAGTAATATCACTAATGGAGATGAGTGCTCAATTCCCTAAAAAGTGGATCAAGAATGCAAAGGTTTTCCCTTTATCTCCCTCATCACCAACTATGTGAAGTTAATAAATCATGCATGTGCTAATCAAAGTTTGGACTATGTGTCTAATCCTTTTGAATAGGTGGCTTAAGAATACAAATATTAGCTAGACCTTTGGCTCCATCATTGCCACTAAGTGAAGCTAAGAAGTGATATCAATATAAAATAGATTTCATATGAGATGGATCTTAAAGCCCGTGGATTCTCTATAAATCTTGATAATGTGGTGTGGATAGTCTAAATAGATGTTGGGAACTAGGCCATTCTTGTCCATTTCAAAAGATGGAGGTTAGGCTTGTATGAAAGCCTCTCTAAAACTGATGCAAAATTCTTATGTAAATTCCAACTCAAGAACTTAGGTAATCAAAAAGCTAAACTTGTATGAAATTTTACCTCTAATGTGATACCAACCACCTATAGATGGAGCAAGGAATGTAACTATTAATAATATATGGAATAAACTGAACTTAGAAAGAAAAGATCAATATGCTATGCACATTACCCCCAATCACTGATGTCTAAAACATGGATTCTGATCTAGAAGTTATGCCAACCACCTAATCTAAAATGAAAGTGAGAACCATCATGTTTCACATGATAACCCACTACATTTGAGAAAACTATACTGAAACTATTGAATTTAACTCATTTTAAAGTATAAAAACTATACCTAAATTGAAATTTTTGCCTATTTCTAGAAACCTTGAGTTTTTTCCTACCTAGATAGGAGCACCAAAATGTGGACACCCCTATGTTTGGCACTACTATCTATTTTTGGCACTATTTTTTAGTGTTAAATCTGACTATTGATCTAAAATTATCTTTGTTTCTCTGCTCTAGTTTAACTAGTTTGACCTCTAGATTTTGTACTAAGTGTTCTAAATGTTGTTTTGAATATTATGAGGTTTGATCTCTATGACAAACCCCTATTTTATTCCCCCTCTTCTAAGGGTAGGAATGATGAACCTACCATGACTTCCCTTAGAAGAAAAGGAGTCCTGCAAGTGTGCTAAGCTATATAGATGCAAGATATAGCATTGAATATTTGACAAGATATTTCAAGATATAGTAATATTTGAATTGATAGATTGTTAGATCAATAGGGGTATACCTAGATAGATATAATAATGTAAGAGCATGTGCATGATACTAAAATAGATTGGTAATGTTAGATATTAGTTATTAGTTGTTAGTTGTTAGTTTTTTAGTAAGCATGGAGGGATGGAGCATGATGTCCATCATGGCATCCAAGAAGTGAGGTAAATGCATGATTGGAATCATGGGATTGCACATAGTGAGGATCAAGTAAGAAAAAAAGTATATGAAGCAAGAAGCATACAAGGGTGGCCAAGGGGTCAAGAAAAATAAGGGACATGGACACATGTCACTCAAATTAGAAGATAATCATGGAAGGCATGTTCAAATGCCACATACACATACAAGTAGAAGAAGCAAAATTGACACAAGGGCCATAATCACATGAAAGAATAAAAATAAGGGACATTGGTAGATTTCCTAAGGCACACATATGAATAGAAGCAAAGGACATTGGTAGATGTCCTAAGGCACAAATAGAAGACAAGTAGGAACTAGAAAGTGCAATCACACAAGCTATGCTAAGTAAGGAATGAAAACAAAATTAAGATCCTAGAAGATACAAACACATCTAAATAATCAAATAAAATGTGAAAGTATATAAAACATGTGTAGTAAAAAACTAGGTTTATGCTAAGAAATACACAAGTGCTAGGTATTAGTGAAATATCAATGTAGTATTCTATGTATTCTAGTAAGGAATGTGCATCAGTATGGTAACTCAGAGTGTGTAGTGTAGGAATGACATAACCTAGATGGTGTAGTCATGTAGAAGATGCCCTAAATGGGTATCTGTATCGATGTGTGTCTTGAATGTAGAAGTATAAATTTCCCCTTGATGGGTAGAGTGAAGCAATCAAAGAGCTGGATATCACTATGAACACTCAAAAGAGATAAAGTGAAGCATGGTAGTGTAGATAAATTAACAAATAATAGCATGAAATAACAAATGTAAGTTCCTAGCATGATAGTAGTAATGTAAACATGGATGATTCATACAATCAAAGAATGTTTTAAGTGTTTTTGAATTTTTTTGAATGTTTTTGTATTTTGAAGTGTTATATTGTTTTTGTATTTTTGAAAATATTTGAACTATGTACAATCAACTAAGAGATAATATGTACAATCAATGCTGGCAAAAAATTATACTAATTGATGAGTCTTGAATGAGACTCCCTATCATGGTGTCATGTATCAAACAATTGAATCGTCAATGATTGTGAAGCATGATTGAATGGCTGAGAATATGACTTTGTATTTTGGATACATCATCGATATCTTGAAAATCATAATAACTTGTATTGTTTCACTCATCATTATCATCTTGATTTTGAGCCAATGAAATTCTAGTGTTGACTGTTGTTGTATCTATATTTTTTCCTTTGATAAATTATGTTTGTGAATGATTTTCCTTAAGATATTCAATAAATCCCAAACCCTATTGACAAACATTATCATCTATTAGAATAGGAGTAGTGATTCCTTGAGTATGTTTGCCCAAACCTTGACCTTAATAATCAAACTATTGTAGATATCTTTAACCAAACCCGTACTACTTTGAAAGTTGAGCCTTATTTTGGAGAGGTAGATTTGCATCTTTTTCATGTTTGACCTGTGCTTGTGGTACTATTTGTTGTTTTAATTTTGATTTTTAATCCTTTTATTGTTTTGAGTTCTACTTTGGTAACCACTTATGTATTGTTTCTAAGTTTGACCCTTTGTGAATGTGTTCCTATGTTGTTTTGGATTCCTTAACTAATTTACCTTATATAAGGTCCTCATTAGAAATTATCTATTGTATATGATTTTTTAATGCCAAACATGTATATGTGTGATGCCCATGCATTTTATGATATGCACAATAATATCTATATCTTCTCACTGGATGTAGAGGAGGTAATTTGATCAAGTTAGATTTAATCATTTCCCTTAGTACCTCACTTGAAATCTTATTTGATCTTTGAATGCTTATTGAATCACTAGTGGTAGAGTTACTTTGTTTTAGTTTTTTGTTTTGATATGTAACATGGCTTATAACAAATTGACTAGGTGAAGGTGAAGATACATGATTGACACTAGGGTGTCTTTGATGCTTTTGTATTATGATCTAATTTTCCAATGTTGTGATATTTTCATGTAATAGTTGATTATAGGTTTATAAATATTAAATTATCTTTCTCATAATGGTGATTTAATTATTTAGAGTCTCACAAGTGCCAAACGTTAGTTTCTTCCAATAAAACATGTAAGCACATATATTGAAGAAGATGTGAGTAAGTTATGGGCTGAATGTATGCATTAGGAAAAATAGTATAGGTTGCCTCACCTTTTGGAGGGGTGATAGCATGGACCTGGTTAGAGGTAAATTAGCTATCACCCTCTTGATGGAGAGGAGGAGAATGGATTTCTTTCCTCTACATAAGATATGATATTAAAACAAGAGTAGCTAAAGAGGCATATATATCAAGGTAGAAACTATGCATATAGACTAAAATACATGTAAGTGGATTTATAAATTTTATATAAATAGGATTATAGAGAACATTCCACATGAAAGATATCAAATAAGGGATAGAAAGCATGAATTTATGGATGTATTCATAAGAAACTATGACATGTGTTATGACATTTCTAATGTGTTTATCATGATAATCTGGTATAGTTTTCCCTATGAGAGATAGAGAGGAAAGGGTAAAGAGCATGAAATTTTTCATGTATGCATAAAGAGTTTTGACATGTGATATAACATTTCGAATGTGTTTATCATAATAATCTTGAAAAAAATTCCATATGAAAGAGAAAAAGAAAAGGGTTGAGAGCATGGATTTGTGCAAGAATGCATAAATATATTTGACATGTATTATGACATTTGTAATGTGTTTAGCATGATAAGCATGAAATTTTTTCCATATGAGAGATAGAGAATATGCAAAAGAAATATTGAAATCTTGTAAAATTTTAGCAATGAATTATAATCCCTTATTATGAAACATAAGCATCAAATGTAATGGATGAAGCTTTGTACTAAAATATGATGGACTTCATCATTCATGTACATGATAGGGCCCATTATGGTTTCCTTATTATTTACAAAAAATGTAAGAAAAGTTTGTAAATAACTGAGCATCATTTCTGCAATTTAGCTATAGATGCAAGGTGATACCTCAAGAAGTAGATTAGACGCTAGTATATGCAACTAGGGATTTATCTAAAATATTTTTGTAAAATACTATGAACTTTTGAATTAGAAATTTGATTTCTAATTTAAATATGCATCTACAATTCAAAAGTTTGAGGGAATAGAACTTGATTTACTAGGACCTAGTAGGTGCAACTAGGGTTTGGAGAGAAATAAAAGTTTTGAATTTACTATGAATTTTGCAAATTTGAAACGATTCTCTGATTTAGATATTCAACTAAAAATGCAAAAAAATGATTGAAAAAATAACTAAGAACTAGCTGATGTAAATAGGGTTTGAAAAGAATTTTTTTTTTAATTAGTATGATAATTTTTAAAATTTGCTATGAATTTTTATAATTTTCCTTGAAAAATCTAGAAAATATCAAAAAATATTTCTAAAATTAACAATATATTTTCCTAGTGTTTTGAATGTGTTTGTATGCAAAAAAGACCTAGTATGTGAAAATTAGGGTTTAAACAAAAAATGTGATATTTTTATAATTAATTGGTAGATTTTTTATTTTTAAATTTAATAAAAATCAAGAAATTGTGGAAAAAATTCATAAATAATTATCCCTAGAATTTTTAGGGCTTTTGTGCAAAAGTTCAAAGTCAGGTTCACCAAATGTTTTATTATTTTTAGAATATTGGAGTTATATTCCTAAATAATAAAGGGATTGAGAAATGTAAATTAGTAAATAAATATGCAAGAATTAACCTATGGATTTGTGTAACTAGATTGTGTTTTTGCCTTTTCTAAATATAGTAGGAAGTGAGAGAGATTAGAACAAAGATTATTTTGGCTTATCTAAACTAAGATAAGGTTTGATACTGGAGGAGTAGGACTAAGAAACAATCAAAAATAGGTCTCTATACTTAATTTCTTGATTAGATAGGAGTGCTAAAAATAGGACACCCTATTGTCTGTTGTTGTAGTCTTATTTTTTTATTGTTGTCTTGTGGCTAAAATCTTTCTAGGTTCTATTCAGAATGCCTATGTTACCCTATCACTAAAATTTCAAGGTCTGGGACCTTATAGGGCTCACTATGTGCTTTTTTTAATCTTAAAAATCCTTAATATCTCCTAGTTCTTGAACTTGAATGCAAACTTGGGAAAGAGAGAGAAGGGGTTAGTGTGTAAAGGATATACTGGACATAGTTCAAACTCTATGTGTGGGTATATTTCCTGCATACCAATACTCTATAGAGTGATCAAAATAATGTAGTTCTCCCATTGAAGTGCTTGGTGCAATTTATGTATGATAAATGTAAATAGAATGTAAAATTGGATGTGCTTCATCTAGCTAGGGACTAGTGAAATGATTTGATTAGGATTGAAATAATGTTGGAACACTATATGCAAAGAAAAAGGAAGAGTGCTCGAGTGTACTTGATTTTATTCTTGCATCTCTCTTGTAAATGAGTGCCCAACCTTATAGATGAACTTAGAATGGCCTTTTATAGGAAAACAAATGATCATGGGTTAAATTAATTCAAGTGAGGCTAATAAGGAAAAATATAAGGAACCAAAATAATCTGACCATTGGAGGCTAAAATGAACTTGGACAATAGTGCCAAAAATAAGACACCCTAGGTTCCATCATTCCTATCTTATTTGGGCATTATTTTCCTAAGGGGATGAGATCTAAGGGATGGATTTGGCCCTAAAAGGGCTACCTCAGTCTAAAAGGGATAGGTCTAGAAAGCTTTGGATGACATGAAATCAGTGAAAGAAATAGCCTAAAAGGGTTGTGTGAGCCAATAGGAGGACCTATGGATTAGGTGTCTTAGCCATACTAAATTTTTACAATTTCACATTTTACATGACTACATAATCCTTGATGGTACAAGGTATATCAATATGTAAGGATAGCAATAAGAATCTACTTCCCAATAAGCAAATATACAAGAACCTACTCAAGGTGAAGCAACTCTTCTAAACTAGCAAGAGGATGATTTTGGTGGTATAAGTTAAGAGGAATCATTTTTTAATGGTGGAGTTCTAGTAGTAGCTAACATGCATTCAAATAAAATAGAAATATAAATTTATCATCCCCTTAGGGTGTAACAAGCTAAAACTTCTAAAGTTATACTAGAGCCTGCAAAGAGCAACTCAATGCAAAGGTCACCCTTTGTACATATAGGCTAGCCTAAGGTGAAATTATCTACTCTAAATATTATGAAAGAAGGCATAGCTCTAGAAAAGGCATATGCAAAGGTTATTAATATCCCTTTTATCATAGTTGATCAAATGAATAAAACTAATTTAAATGTTGCTATGTGGGAAGCACTATCTATCCCAACATAAAGGGATTTATTGCAACAGGCTTTGAAAAATTTCTAGATATCAGACAAGGTTCCATCTAAGGGACCTATATCTATAGATAATCTATGAAAAATTGGTAAGCCTCCCCATTTCTATCTTTTAGTTATAGTAGGGAATCATTTAGTTCACAATTTCATGGTATATTTAGGGGCTAGCAATTCAGTGATGCCCAAGAAAATAGCCGATGCCTTGGGAATAAAATATACACCCATAAATAAAGGAGTAGTACAATTAGATGGAACTATTTTTCAAATAGTAGGAATAATAAAATAACTGAACCTCACTATTCATGTTTGTCCAAGCCTGTCACTTTCTCAATACATTTCAGCCATAAATCTTCCCCCTCTATTTTGCCATTTATCTTTCAAAATATTTCACTGTAAAGATGGGAGGATATCTATCTATAGATTGGTCTCACATGTTACTCAAAATGAGATATAGAACAATATTAACAATAAAATCTAAGCCAATATCAAAAGATCACATAGATCCATATAATCCTATCCTTTTAGAAATGAATTGCACATTCTAATATCAAAAGGAGGAGATGGATCATGAAGTTGCAACACCTATAAAAGAAATTCTAAAAACTCATCTAGATAAATGGGGATCAACCCTTCAATTTGATCCTTATTATTATGTATAGGAAACAAGGTTAGGTACATATTGCATTAATGAGAATGATGAAATTATCTTAAACTTAGTCAAACCAACTGAAGATCTTCAAGGGATGTGGTAATTATTTGTTGATGGTTTGAGAAGCAAAAATGGATCTAGAGGAGGAAATGTATTAATCTCTCCATAGAAGGAGAGATACTTCTATTCATTCAGAATTTAGTTTAGTTACACAAATAATTTATTTGAATATAAAAAATTTATTTGAGGCCTACAGTTGGTCGAGGAAAGAGGAATCAAGTTCTTATAGATATTTGGTGATAGTTATCTGATTATTCACCAAGTCAGATCCAAAAGTGTAACCAAGAATAATTTACTAAGGTCTTAAAAACATAGGGTTTGGGACCTATTATAAGACTTCATCTCCTTGAATATTCAAGTGTTACAAAGGGCATAGAATAAATATGTTGACTGAATGGCCTCGAAAGGATCCTGATATAACCTACCAATATAATCAAAGAGGGAAAACAACCAGCTTGTAAGGCTGATAGTAAGGCCATCTATCCCCAATAATGCAACTAATTGGTAGGCCTTTGACAATGATAATCAGATTGTCAACTTTTTGATAGAAAAAGTTGAATTATCAGATAGGAACTAGCCAAGACTTCAAGAACAATATGGAGATCAGATTATCTAGATAAAGATAAACAAACTACCAAAGGTCTTGTTACACTAGAGAACATCTTAAATTCTTATAATAAACTAAAAGGTGAGAAAAAGAACATCATAGTAAATGAATAAGATTGTGAACTAGTGATCATCTCAAAAGGAAAATCACTTTAGATAGGTAATGTATGCAATGACACAGAAAAGCAATATTTTTTTCATTTATGTCAAGAGTTTGATAATAACTTTGCTTGGATTTATTATGATCTAAGAGGATTCGATCGTATCTTAGCTCAGCATATAATATAATTGGATCTAAATACCAAGCCTATTAGATAGAAGTAGAGACTAATACATCCAAATATAGAACCCGTGATGAAAAGTTATCTCTCTAAATTGATAGAGGCTAATATAACGTTTTCCATCAAGCATTCATCTTGGGTTACTAATATGATCCTTGTCAGAAAGAAAAATGGTGAAATCAAGATTTATGTGGATTTCAAGGATCTAAATAAATCATATTTTAAGGATCATTATCCTCTTCCCCCAATAGAAAAATTTTTTCAAATGGTATCAGGTTCTAAAAGGTTCTCTCTTCAAGACAATTGTTCTAATTATAACCAAATCCTAGTATAGGAATCATACCAATTCAAGACTACCTTCCCCATCAAATGGGGCATGTATGCATATAAAAAGATGTCATTTGGTCTAACAAATGTAGGTGTAATGTTTTAGAGAGCTATGGATATGTCATTCAAAGGTCTGATAAATGAAATGATTCTAGTATATCAGGATGATATAGTTGTCTATTCAAAGCATGTCAATGCACATCTAGATCACCTTATAAAGGTATTCAAAAAGTGTAGAGAATTTGGGGTTTCCCTCAACCCCAATAAATGTGTTTTTAAAGTTCATGAAGGGAAACTACTAGGACACATAGTGTTAAATGAGGGTCTTACAATAGACCCAGAAGGAGTTAGTGTTATATCATCATTAGCACTACCCAACCATAAGAAAGGACTATAGAGCTTTCTTTGAAAAAATAACTTTGTTAAAACATTTATCCCAAATTTTTCCTCTATGTCAAAACCCCTTATTACAATGCTAAATAAGACCTTTTTATCTAGACATAGGTGGGAAAAGACAACTTTGGGGCCATAAAATAGGCTATTTCCCAAGCTCCTACACTAGTCAACCCAAAACATAAGGAAGACTTCATTCTCTATGTATTTGGAGGGGAAGGAATTATCTTAGCCATTGTGACTTGGGATAATCAAGAATAATTAAAATAGCCACTATATTTATTTATTCAATCCTTGAAGGATTATGAAGAGAATTATAGTTTCATGTAGAAGTAAATATATGTAGTGATCAAAGATCTTAAGAATTTTAGGTATATACTCTCCAACAATAATATACATCTAATGGTGAGTCATCAAAGTGTCAAAGAGTTCCTAATGAACCAAGATATAAATGAAAAAAGAGCAGGATGGATCATAAAGGTCATGGAATATGACATGGACATCATAATCATGAAGCATATAAGACGGAATGGATTATGTGAAGAACTAGATTCTGACATCAAGATTTCTAAAGTAGTACCCAAAATAGTATATTCTCAAGCTACATCTCAGCTAGCCAACCCACCTCTTTTCAACAGTTGGATCCATGACATGACTAGTTTCCTACAAACTGAGGAGTACCCCTACGACTTTTAATAGTCAAATAAAAGGTATTTCTAACTCCAATCTATTCCATATGTTCTTGTTGATGGAATATTATTATAGAAAGATATTAAGATATATTAAGCATGGTCAAGTTCCCAAAGTGTTCAAATAGTTTCACAATGGCCCATCAGGAGGACATTTTTTTGCAAGAATCACGGCCATCAAGATAATGATAAGAGGCTATTATTGGCCTGAATTATTCAAATATGCCCACTAATGGGTAAATAACTATGAAAAGTGTGCTTACTTCACTGGTAAGTAAAGGCTAGCAACCCTTCCTCTTAGACCAATTCAAGCAAATTAGCCATTTGCTCAATGGGGATTGGATTTCATAAGCATGATCAATCCCCCATCAAGCACAAGACAAAAATGGGTTCTCACAGCAATGGACTATTTCACATGATGGATTGAAGTGGTCACACTAAAATATGCCATGGAGGCATCTATTTTAGAATTCATGGATGGCATAGTTTCAATATTTGGTGTTCCTCACACCATTATCTTAGATAATGCTAAAGCATTTGTGGGAACTCAAGTGAGTTAATTGGCCATAAATCATAATGTGTACTTGAGTAATTCTTCTAATTATTACCCCCAGGGTAATGTCTTGGCTGAGTCAACTAATAAGAACCTCATCAAAATTATCAAAAGAACAATGGAGGATAATCAAAGGACATGGCACACAAAATTGAAATCAACATTGTGGGGTGATGGGATTACTCCAAAAAGAGCCATTGGTAACTCCCCCTTAATGTTGGTATATGGAAGAGAAGCATGAGTACCACTATCAATTGAGTTACCATCTCTAGAGCACAATCACCAATTGGATTTGATTGACAATAATGAAATGATAGTAAGACTTGCCAAGATCATGAAACTTGAAAAAATCATGAATCAATCAATGAAAGCCTTGGGAGAAAATCAAGCCCAAACAAAGAATACTTTTGAAAAAAAGGCACCTAAAGGGATCTTTAATGAAGGAGACATGGTTCTCAAGTGGGATGTAGATAAGGCTAAACCAAGAAAGCACACCAAATTTGATGTAATATGGAATGGTCCATATATTATTACTGAGTATAAAGGAGTCAATGCATCTAGTTCTCCAAGATCAATGGATCAAAATTGCCTATCCCAGTCAATGGGATATACCTCAAAGCTTGATTTTGAGGTAGGAATTCATTTCAAAAATTAAATTCTGCATATAATAGGGTTAGTTATGTTTTTCAATAAATTTTTTTTGCATGGTTCAGCTCATTAGGAGTTTTAGTTTCCTTAGTTGTGTTATTTATTCCCTATATCATTTGTCTATCTTTCCTTTATTTTGTTCATGTTTAGGAAAATCTTAGTTTTTTCATCCCCAAATTAAAGTTTGTCAAACCAAATTTATTTCATTCCCAATGTTTAGAAGGTTACTAGATAAAAACTAATTAGCAGGTAATCATCTTGCAAAGATGGCCAAAAATGTTGATATTTTTTCCCCAAAAATATCATAACATCTAATACCCTAAGGGATAGCCCCTTCAATTTTTAAAAAATACCTTGAAATCACCAAAACCCCATTTTCCCTATTTTGTATTGCAAAAGCCAAAACTCTGTATTCAATTTACAAATTTGTAAATTACTTTGTGGGTTCTGGATCATATAAAGTATTAGTTTTCTAAACTAGTAGAATTTTGAACTCGACATGTAATTTTCAATTTATAAAATTGAAAAATGCATGTTGAGCTCCAGATCTCATGAACCTTTTAACTAATAAAATCTAGAGCTCAACACACAATTTATAATTTGTAAAATTGCAAATTTCATGCCAAGCTCTGGATCTCTTGAACCCCAAACACCCCCTCCTATAAGATCCATAACTTGAAGTGAAATTTGAAAATTAAAAATTTCATCTTGGGTTCTGCTTCTTGCCAACTACCCAAAATATGGGATACATAACTCCAAGTGTAATTTGTAAGTTACAAAATGACAAATTGCATCATGGGTTCCACCTTCCACCAATTAAGCATTTCAATCCATTCAACCATACAGAGATGAAACTTGATTTAAGCATCTCATAGCTTTACCACCAACTACCATTAAACTACATTAATTATAGGGTTTTCCTATTTAAACCAAGCAAATTAGGGAATTTTAATCCATTGTTGAAATTACTATGTGTGTTTTTTTTAGCTTTGATAATAACTCTCATGCCATCTAACCCTCAAGTCACATACCAAACAAGTACCTATAAGTTCAAGTTCAAGCCACAATTCCAAAGCAACTTCCACATCATTATCACCTTTACATGGTATTTTCCCTATGTTTTCCACTATTTTTCCTATAATTTGAAATTTTTTGAGTTATTTATGTTTCTCACAAAGTTATTTTCCAAATTTAGGGTTTCATTTAAGTTGTCTGGTTTAGAGATTTTTTGGTTGTCATTGTGATAGTTGAAAGGTTGAGTTTTGTTGTTCTTTAAAGTATCTAGGTTGTATTCTAGGGTTTTTCTAGGATTTTATAGGGTTTGTTTCTAAAAAATCTAGTTTTACCCCTCGAGGATTTGCATTCAAATCTAGGACATTACCATGAACCAGGTGAATATTCCCAAGCATATTCCACATTAAAACTAGTGAATATTCCCATAAGACCCTATAAGTCCCTATAGATATTGGACTTATCTAGAACACCTTGGATCCCCATGAGTTTTACCATTTTTATAAACACCTAATATCCCCACAAGTCTCCAAGTCCTCACAGATAGTGGACCTACTTTAAACATTTCCCATCACCATAGGAATATACATTGCTTGAAGCATCTTCTATTTTTTCTTGAGATTGGACCTATTCTAAACACTTCTTAGCTCCATGGAGTTGGCACCTACTTTAAAAACTTCTAGTTCCATCATAAATTTTACCTATTTAGAGCACCTTATATTTTTATTAGATATTACACTTATCCTAAGCACCTACAAACTCCACCAGCTCTCATAGTTGGTTTCTCACAAGCTTACTAGTTAGATTCCATGTCTCTAAAAGAGATGAAGTTCAAATCTAAAGGCCCTAGAGTGAATCTCAGTTTAGTGTCTAATACAATTGAGATAATAAATATTGATTTAGGTCACATTGACCTAGGGGATTTTTAGACCTGAATAAGTGTAGAGTTCAAGAATGATTAGATCTAGAGTATTTATGACTCTAGCTTACCACAAGCTGTAGTATTTTCATTATCAGTCCAAAGCCCCAAGTTGGTGCTCACACTAGCCCAACACTATGATCCTAACAAAATATATGTCTTGATTGAATGAGGGGAAAGGATTTTGAATCTAGACCCTAAATTTATTGATTTGGTATTTGTGATCCTATAAGTTGAGAGTTATATTGATATAACTCCATAGACATCCTCACAATTCTTTCAGGACAAAAGATATGGGTGTTTGAAGATGATCAATAAACAATGGATTAAGTACACCAAGGATTCTTCTACCATATTTTTGAAGACCTTGTATAGGATTGATTTCATTGATGAGGTGGGAGATATCATCATATTGTTGCATAGAATCACCAGCAGTCTTGATTCCAATAGCTTCTAAGAATGGATGTACCAATACATTTGGGTCATTTGATAAAACATCCAATACATTTACTGGGCTCAACTTATAATTTATTACCTCCATAAGAAATTTTTGGAGGTACAAACAACTAGCAAGTTTTATATGACTTCTTACATTGTATACATTTTGGCTAAAGGGAGATCTTTCCTAGGCCTTAGCATAGTAATTGGAGAAATAAGTAGAGTACACAAATACTATCTTGACCTCACATTGTAGGCCATTAGATAAAATTTTAGAAGATTAAATGATGATTTCTTTTATTACATCATTATCATGTTTGATAAAGAACTAGGGAGAACAAGGTTCTCACTAGTAGCAATTAAAGAGATTAAAAATAGGACTCATACTTCATTCAGTTCCCTACCTATTCCTATATCAGAGTAACTAGTTTTAGTGGCTACCCATATACACTTCCTAGATATGTTAGTGATAAATGGGCACTGATGGAGATGGTTAGGCAACTTTTAGAGACCCATAAGCTCATTTCCAATAGGCACAAGGTGGGAATTCATTTCTCAATTTCTATTGGTAGATACACGTGTCCCTCCCTCCTCAAGGTTAAATGTGATGAAGCTAAAATGTGCCAAATGGCTCTAAGGACTTTGGAGTCCATGCCATTTTTCAATGTATATGCAAATATCACAATCACCCTAGTAATTTCAACATATCCTCATGTTCTATATTATGAAGATTATTGGGAGGAATGTGAGGATGAAGAGAGGGACAGAATGAGGGATCATTCTACAATGACCCTAGAATAGATTAAGGATTATGATTTGGCACTAGTCCTAGATGACTTGGTGGATGATGAGTCTATAATGGACCCAATTTATTATACATATATCATCACTCAACCCCTACCACCATTAGGTGGTCAGCTCTGGAATACTTTTCTCTATTTGATAGAATAACCCATGTGATTAACAAAACAATCAATTAGTTGAGGAGCAAGGGAGTTCAAGTAACAAGAAAAATAGTAGGAATTAGAGAGAATCTTTTAAATTTTAAAGTAGAAGGGATTCCTCTATCAGTAGAGGGTCTAAGTGGAATAATGGGTGAAGCATAAAAAGATCCAAAGAAGAAGAAGAAGAAGACTAAGGATAAAAAGGGGTAATCAAGCAAAGAGGGGGAAGCTATATAATAACCAATTGACATCTCATCAAAAGACATAGCAACAATAGACACTTCTATAGCTTTAATCCCTATGTCCATAATAGTTACAACCCCTATTTCTATTATTCATCATCCTCTTGTCTACATTGTTCCAGAGGATCCAAAACCTCCACCTCTTATTTCCACTCCTATAACATCTTAGGTTTCCATTACACCTCATATTTCCACTCCCCCTACATCTACAATTTCTATTCCACCTATCATTGCTACCACTTTGCCTACCATAATAATCCAAGTGTAACCAATACAATTAATTTAGGTGGACACTCATGGGCCCCATTAGTGGATTCTCAAGTTTACACTCCACTTTCCCTTCCTCAAATTTCACCATCCCCTTTCATTCCACTCATTTCCATTCCATTCATAATCCCTTCCATTCCATTCATAATCCCTTCCATTCCATCACCATATATTTCCAACACCACCCAATAGTACATTACCATGGACTCAATCATCCTGATTTTAGTCCCATAGGCCATCCTAACTACTAGGGTAAGTACTATTACATTCTCATTCCCACTCACTTTTCTTACATCAAAAACCCTAATTGGTCCCACACATTTAATTGATTCATTCAATGCTTTAGCTTCCACCTGCCCACTTATTCAAAAATTTAGAGTCCCTATGTCTATTCCATCTTTCATTCCTCAAATACACATAGTTGTTTACATTACCTCCACTTCATCCACTTCTAATATTTCTACAACACTTTTATTTGAGATTGGAAAAACATGAGTTCTTGATGCAAATATAGATTTACAACCTACTAATGAGAATGAAATTTCATAGGCATCTCCTCAGTGGTCAATGGAAACATCTACCCAGGACTCCACAATTGTCACAATGTCTACCAGTATAGCAACATCATTTATTGATTCTTTGGTGATAGTGTCATAGCAATAATATGTTACCCCCAGTTGGTTAGCACAATTAGTGGGGAAGAAAAAATAAATGATTTCCCCCAACACACTAGACTTTGGCCTATCAGAGGTCAAGAAGAAGTCTAAATCTACTCCTCAAACCTTCTCTAGAATTATTAATGATGATAAAGGAGAGAGATTTGTTGAGATCATAATACCTCCACCATACAAATAAAAGTAAATGTTTTGGTGGGATACTATTAGAATTCAAGGATCCACCTTAGATAGTCAATAAGAGAGGGGCTTAAACATGATATGCAATATGGCATCAACTCCCTCTTCAAGAGAATATATCATGATAAGGCCACCAAAGATGAATTAAAGAGTAAAGTGGATCAGTTTACAACTATAATTAACTAATTCATAGAGCCTAGTGGATCATCAGAATAATCATAGTCAGTGCAGCCAATCAATTAAATTTTAAATCAAGCAATAATTCATGTGGTTTGAGATATTGCTCATATGGGAAGGGATGCCAAATAACTGTTAAAGGAGCTTATTTCTATGGGTAATAATGTTATTGCTTCAATAATGGACCATTATGAAACAATCAAAGAGAAAAAGAATGTCCTAAGAGAACAAGTTAATAAATATGAAGGAGAAATTCAAACTTTGAATTTATATTATCCAAAATTGATAGTTTTGGGTTCAATTGATATAAATATCCTCATTTCTAAGAATATACTGAAGAATGATGCCAAGAATGAGTAATTACATAGATAAGCATAATTTTGGATAAGGATACTCATAGAATATGCTCAGAAATCCAAGGTAACACATGGTAGGGCTATTGACATGTTATATGATATCAAGGGAATGATGAGTATGATGTCATACCAGCCATAAGATGATGTGGAGAACCTATTTTAGGTAGAAGAGGTTCAGAATAAGTTCAAGGAAGTGGTTGAAAAATAATTTGTAAAGACTATAGTCTTCACCCTGAGTTTTATCCATATATTTATCAGGTATGAGAATGCACTAGATAAAATGAGAATACAAATGTAGGGAATCAAGACTTTTAGGAATGAATTATTTTATATTCAAGCAGATTGTGTAGCCTCTCACCTCTACTCCTTTGGACAAGATGAAGAATGAATACAAGAAATTTTTAAGTTCTTTGATGCATATGTTGAAAAGCTACGGGTTGAGAAGGATAAGAAGGCTGAGGAAATTTTAGATATTAATTTATCTCTTTATATTTAAATATTTCCATATATTATAATTTCATTTGTAAAAAAAATTGTAAGTTGTATATTTTAAAGTTTAAACTATCTTTTATAAGTCTTTTTTAGAAAGAGAAACATGGATTTTTCACTTTATATTTTTGATAGTATGAAAGTTGTAAAAAACACAATTGCATATTACATTTTATATTTTATCAAGTTATAAATTGCTAAAAACAATATAAGCATGTACTAAAAATTAAAAAGACCATTTTAACAAAGTGACATGACTTAAAATTTTATAAAAGTCTCACTTATTGATTATAAGTTAGGGTTTTGCAAAAGTGACTTGAGTTATTTTCAAGTTATCTTTGTTTGAATGTCAAGATCTATTTTGGGTGCCACCTATTTTGCATGAGAAGCTATTTCCAACTACATGAAGAGACCTAGGCATTACATGAAGATATTCCAATTCCATCCATGTCATTTCAAGAAAAGGATCATGCCCATATCTTGCATGCTATTTTCCAAACCATTCTATAAGTCAAAGATGTCAAAAATAGAAGACCTCACCTCTTTTTGCATGAAGATTTCAGATTTGCATGGTTTCTCCTATTGAGCATTGAAGTTTTGATAGATACATCTCATCTATGAGATATTTTATATAAATATTGGAATACCCCATGTCCCAATCTATATTTTTGATGTTAGTGACATATTTTTGCATTTTTAATGTATTTTCTATAAGCTGTAACCTTTGGAGCAAAAATAAATTGAAGATTTTCATTTTTTGACTGATAAATCCCTATGTATGCAAGCTATTTAAGTATTTGTGGAAGTTTTGTTTCTGGTTTCAGTCATAAAAAATTCATTTGTGGTATTTTTACCCTTCTAAAAATATTGTCTAATTAAAATAAATAATCATTTTCCCTTCTTTGAAAATAACTAAATATTGCCTTTGATTTGTCATTTATATGAGTTTGTGCTAGAACCAATTTCAATATAATTTTTTGTTCTATTCTATTTATCAAGTAAGAATTAAAATCCAATAAAAATATTTTTTGAAATCACCATTTTTAGTTTCTAAAAAAATTCGTTCTTCAACCCTTTTCCCAGTCAAAACTCTAGTTTATGATTAAGAGCACTAAAGAGCGAGATTTCTTTAAAACTGGTATTTTATCAGTTGTATTAGATTTAATGAAAATAAGTCAACCTTCTCTAGAGATTAACCTCAATTCTCCAAGGTCCCATAGATTTGGAGTTTTTCTCATTGTATCATTAGGTAATTTTACAATAAGTTATAGAATCAAGACAAGTGCAAACTTATGTGATAACAGTAACAAGTATATTAGTCATAGGGCATATGAATGTCCTAAGAAACCACAAATGATCCATACAATAACTAAAGGTATAAATCAAGTTGTTTAAGATAAGGAATAAAGTGTAATATCACCATCACATGTGGAATAACCTGAAGTGGGTGAGTCTTTTTTTATGAATGGAATATTTCTAAATCCAAACAAAGAAGTGAAGGAACCAACCCAAAGGAAGACATTGTTTAATACTACATTCAAATCAAAAGGTAATTGTTGTACAATTATCATTGATAGTGGTAGTACATATAACTTAGTTTATTTATAAATGTTTGAAAAATTATGATTAAAAATATTGACACATCCTATGTCATATAAAGTATCTTCGATCTAAAAGGGACATCAAGTAATAATCAATGAGCAATGTCAAGTTAATTTTTTAGATTGGTAGTTATAAGGATGAATAACTTTGTGGCATTATGCCTATATATATTTTCCATGTTTTTCTGGGTAGACCTTGGTAGTTTGATAAGAGGGCTATGCATGATGGAAGGAGTAACACTTATATATTAGATAAGGATGGTAAGATCCATACTTTGACACCATTGAAAGATGATAGTGAAGCTGAAAATAATACTAAGGTGTTTTTAGGGAAAGGAAAAAAATATTGTAGATGATAAAATAAGAAGAGGTTGGTTTTGCATTAATTTTTAATCCCAAGATAGTCATTAGAAATACTAAGTTGACAGATTTTCCATTAGAAATTGAAAATAGTGGTTGATGAGTTGCCTAATGAGTTGCTACCAATGAGGAGCATAAGCCATCATATGGATCTCATTCTAGGAACTAGTTTGTAAACAAAGTAGTCCATGTGAATGAAGAGAAAAATGTTATATTGAAGGATAATAAGAGAGTGAGGATCTCATGTGAAGAGCCCAAAACTGATTTTAAAATTAGTAAAAAGAAAGAAAGTTTTGAGCATCCCATAAAGGAAGCAGTTATCATGAAAAATAATATAGATGTGATAGACTTGGATAAAGAAGATGGTAGCTATGAATATTTTAAAATGGATGAAAGGAGAAGACAAGTAGTGTTTCAAATTTCTATGAAATAAACATGAGAGATAGAAGTTGTACAACCTAGTGTACACAAGAAGATGATAGTGGAAGATCAACTATGCAAAGGAGCTGAAATAATATATATATATATATATAATTTCAGCTCCTTTGCATAGTTGATCTTCCACTATCATCTTCTTGTGTACACTAGGTTGTACAACTTCTATCTCTCATGTTTATATATATATATATATATATATATATATATATATATATATATATATATAAAACATGATATATATATATATGAGGAGAAGACACCCTTTGAATGGATGATATGGAGAATTAGATAACACATGGTGTAAGTGGAGGGAATGAACAACATGTTAGAAGTGGAGAAGATCTGAAAAACATGTCTTTAAGGCATGATGAAGTGGTTGAAGAAGTATTTTTGGGATCTCTTGATTTATTTAATGTTTTTATTCTATGTGTAGGTACAATAATAGAGAATAAGGCAAATAAAATACATAAATGTGGTTTATTTTAGCATGTTAATATAAATAAGAATCAAAGTGAAGAGATAGAGCAAGAATATATTATTGTTAACTATTGCAACAATAGATGAGTGTATTAAATATTTATATAGTTGGTTGTTATGGACATGTAAGCAGTAAAGGAGTGTATTCATATTAACATGGAGATAAAAGGGAGTAAGAAAATAATGGTACAAGAATGTTATCAAGACGACATATAAGAAGGAGTTATTTTTCAATATTTAAAGGTGGAAGAAAAGAATCTCACAAGGACAAGTGAAATAGATTGGCAAGAAGATGAATTATTAATTTTATTGTGGAAAACATCTATCTTTATAGAGGAGAATAATACACAACATAAACACCTACAAGTATTGATGAACAGGTCATTGATTGAGGAGTGGGAGCTCATGAATGTTTTTATACTCAAATATATTAATGTAGGAGAATTAGTATTTAATTTTTTATATTTGAAATTTTTTTCTTAAAATAGGTGTAGGAAGTCTTTTTTAGTCATTTATAGTGTTTTCAAATCTCTAGCATTCCAAAATTTGGTCATTTGAGCCTAATAATGATTTTCCCATCAAAACTATCAATTTGAAAATTTGAATTCATATATGATATTTGAAGGGTATTTATCATATCCTAGTGCAACAAAAGTTTATGGTCCTTCATATAGCATAAAATGAAGGTCTTATGCATGTTTAGAATAGTTCTAATGTCTCTATTCATGACTAATTTTGATGAACTCAACTAAGGTTAAGACTTAGGTTGAGATAGGAAGTTAGTTAGAGATGATTTAGGATATTGGAGTGGATAATGGAGAAGGAGAAGAGAATAAATATAATGTATGATAACATTATAAGAAATGGAGATAAGAAAAGAGACCAAAAAACTTTAATAAATTAAAGAAAAGAATGGGGAAGTTCTGAAAAAACAAGGTTTTTGATAAGACTATGTAATACTTTTACATCAAAAAAAATGATAATTTGAATTGTAATATTCAATTTAAATATAATAATTATATTTAATATAATTTATTTTTTCCTTTAATTTATTTTTATTACATTTTAATAATTTTTATTCATGTTGCAAGTGAGAAAACACAATATAGGTTGTTATATTAAAAAAATAGGGTTATAATAGTCAAGTAAGGCAATCTTCTATCACTTTTTAAAGATTAGTAAAGAGATAAAATAAAGTGTTAAGGAAAGATAAATTTTTAATAAGGGTTTTAAAATTTAAAATATTTCAAACTTGATCTTAAATATGCAATTTTCATCGAATTTTAACTCACAACTTGTATACAATCAAGAAAGGTGCTTATACAATCAAGTGTATTTTTATCATATTTTAATATTTATAAAGGTGATAAATTGATTTTAATAGTAGTATATATATGTTAATAACCATTTTAAATTTAAATATTAAAAAAATAGGTCTCAAAACTCAAATTTCACTTGATTTAGTGCTCTTGACCTATATACAATCAACTAGGGTTTTAGTGTACTAAAACCTCTATAACTTAAAAATGAACCTTTAAAATTGCATGAAATTTTTTATAGATATGTATTAGGATGTTTTTTAATGTTTAAAATTTATTTAAATAAATTTTTATGTCCATAACTCAATAAATTCAAAAATATCAATCTGTAGGTCTAAAATAAGGTATATTTAGAGCACTAAAAACACTAAAATCCTCATAACATGAAAATGACCTAGTCAAATGCAATGAAATTTTTTAGAGAGGTAAGTGAAGGTAAATTTGAGGTTTTAAAGTTATTTTAAATGTTTTAATACATATATAGATAAATATATTAAATAAACTCAATGTGTAATCTTAATTTTAAGGTTTAGAAACCCTGTTTTCACCTTTTCTTGTATTTTCAAGTTTGGATAAAGGTATAAATCAGTATGTTGAGTTAAGTTAACATAAAATAAATGTTTAAGATTATTATATAGCTTAAATATTCCTTTTTTAGTATCTATTTACTCTCAATAATGCTTTTAGGCCTATTCTTCCTTAACCTCTCTATCAGGGAGGAATGTTTATATTAAAATCTGATTATACATACCATCTAAGTATTTTACACATGAAAAATACTAATCAAGGCTCTACCCTTAAATAATAAACCTTATGGCTACCAAAATACTCACATTATCCATCTCATTATGTGTAAATACTTATCGTATAGTATGAACCTATCATTTTGATGACCTAGATCACTTGTACACTAAAAAATCTTAAAATATGATCTATATCCTTCACTATTAGTTATATATATTAAATAATTTTCTATCCTTTATAACACTTTCATTTTCATATGGGAACTAACATCGAATTTAGTGTCCAATTTCCTTATCAAATGTCCATACCTCAAAGGTCATCCAAATTGCATATATTTAGAAATATATAGGTCAGTCTATTTGTCTTATCTAACCCTTCCATGAGATATTTTCAAAAGGTGTAGTATAAATACAAAACAAAGACCATTCATAATTATCAAGCACACATGTAATAAATACAAAGAAAACATCTATTCAATTTCATTCAATCAATTGCACAACTGAGTTATACTTCCCTATTCTTTCATATTTCTATATCAGTCATAGGAACAATTATATTATAGGTCTGAAACATTCAAAGAACAACCCATGAGTGGTATTTTTTAATTTATAAGGTAGATCATTTTATGACATTACACATAGCGTATTTCTTCCTTGTGCACACACACAAGTCCACACTTAGGGGAGAACTACATATGTCTGAGGCCCTCCTTCGAGTATTGGTTATGTAGGAAATTCTCATTGATAAAGAGGTTCTTAGGGTCAACTTGACTTCATAAACCCACTAACCTCTTTTTGGAAAGGTGACCTAACCTAAGGTGAAGAACTAGGGTGTTGATCTATATAATCAAACAAAGTTTATGCACATGATCCAGATACATCAACATAAAGGTAACATAAAACCCTAAAAATCATAGTTGATTGCTCTGTAATATATTGAATATTTTGTATAAGATAGGTGTGTTGAGATTCATATATAAGCATCAACACAAGTGTCCAAGCATCCATAAATAATATTTTTACAATCTAATAACTATATCTTGAGCATCAACATACCTAATTCTACCTTTGCATAACTAATATCAACATATACATCTAAAAATAAGATAACTATTATCCCTTCATTGTGTTTTAATTATCAAAGTATAATTGTTATTATATTTTCCAAATTTAGTAATTTTCCATATTTAGTATATTTATGATATTTGAATGAGTTTAATTGGCTTGCTCTAGAATAATTTCATTCATCAATTTGATTAGGATATTTTTTCTTTAACCCTAACACACCAATCCTAAAAAGGGTTAAACATGTCCCTTTTTAACGTATCGACCCAACTTAAAACAATTTTGTGCTTGTTTTACCATATCAGCTCTAGCTGATGTAGTACTTGTTTTTCTCTAGATATTTATACTATATTGACCCAAATAAAGATTGATAACATAATTAATAGGTCACTTTTAGGATTTAGATATGTGTCTATAGTGTTCTTATATGTCATATTTATATAATTCCAACATTGTTCTACTCTACTTGTACACGAATAAGAGATTACACTTCTAGAGTTTTGTGTTTTCATAACATTTGTGGAATATTAAGTAGAGAAGTTAAACTTGAGAAGTACATCTTAGTATTTGGAGTCTCTGATTGAGGATACTTATGTCTTATTATTTATGTCATGAGCTTCACCTATAAAATCTCTCATTAAGTTACACTTGAGTCAAGGAAGAGATTGATGAACTAACAAGTCAACACAAAGTAAGTATCCCTATCCTTATAGTCTTTCTTTTATTTGGTTTGTATGTATGCATACAATAAAGTATTATGTTGTTATCTTCTTTATGCTTAGGTTAAATAATGTTATCTTTGCATTCTAGTATATCCTTGATTAGATACCTTTTGGTTACAATCATTAGATCATATACTTCTTGGTTACCACTTAATGGTATTTATATCTCTTTAGTTTACCCACATTACATCTTGAATTTAGGGTTTCTTTGTTATTTATCTCCTTGTATATGCTTTGTAAATATATCCTTGATCCCCCCTTTTTAAAATGGTTCTTATTTACATCCTAATATAGGATTATCTAGGTGGATGTGTAATCCTACATCAACCAAAAATATTTTAGATTAGTAAAATAATCTAAATGTATCATTGCATAAGTTTATTATTGCACATAAGATTTGTTTTCTATTTTATAAAAGTATTGTGTTGTGTAATTTATACTATGTTGTTTTACATATCCTTAGAGTTCACATACGTTTATTGTATTGTCAGTTGGTTACCATGTTTTTTGCAAGTTTGTTGTTGTGTGTTTTTGAGTCTAAAGAAGTTTGTGAAGTCTTTCAGAAGAGGTTTTCTCTTCTTTTTCATAAGCACAACCATGAAAATATATGTGAATTAGATTTATTTTATGTGTATATAAAGGAATTAGTTATATTTCAAGAGTTATTTGGAGGATTTTTTCTTCACCACACAAGCATTACAATAGTTTGCAATAATTTTGGTAATTGGAGGTGTCTTCAAAAGGTGGTCTAGCATCCATGTTATTAACTTAACATAATTTAGAAAGTATGCAATAATTATGGTGAGATATTATAAATGACAGATTTGAGGATATATGAATGGGCTCATGATGTCTTATGATGCATCAAATGATGGTATAATTGAACATGTTATCTTATGATGTATTTTTTGGATTTATAGGTTACACCCAAGCTAAGAAAGAGATTGTTCAAGTCCCTTACTCCAAGCTAGTCCAACATTGGATTGGCCTAAGACTATGGGTTATCTATTTGTAGGCCGAACCTCTATAATTTAATGGGATATCTCCCTTGATGTGATAATATAACACCTTTCTAAGACCTAAAATCTATCACAAGGAAAATAGAGAGAAATGAAAATTGGACTATAATCTAAATTATGTGGTGATGCACCAAATTGTTCATTGTTCCACTCTCAATTTGATCCCTTTCATGACTACTAATGAAATCAATGAAGATAAAGGTTGATCAGATCCTTTAACAATGTCCAAAACATGAGTGTTTAGTATGAAGGATCCTTTAATAATACCCCAAAAATGAGTTTTTGTATGAAGGATGGATAGAAACCTGTAACTTGAAGGAAAAAAAGGACAAGGTCTATGCAAGACACTATAGGCTTCTTGACACTCGAAGATAAATCTCCTTATATAACACTTCACACAACATGTAAGAGACTAAAAACCTAAAATAAAGGTACATGAAAATCATGAATATGATGAAAGAAAACACACATTATGCAGATCAAACTTCAATGAGATACACTTCACTTTCACTCAAAATCTAAACTTGTCTTATATTGCTTCAAAGAGTTTACACAATGATTTTGGTAGAGATTTATTATACCTAGCCAAGGTATGTAAATCAAGATCTCAATGCCTATATTTATAGGAATAATAGAAGGTAAGAGAGAGGGAAAGTGGCATGGAAGGGGTTATCAATGAGCCAAATGTGGCATGGAATAGTTATAACAACATTTTGTCCCTCCTTGAGCACTGACATTCCTTCAATGAGGCCATTTTGGCATAGATGTGGTTGTAACTCATTCAATTGACCTTAATTGTTCCTTGACATACCTTAAAATAGCTCCACATTTCTCCCTTTAGCAGTTACTTAATGTATATGGGGGTGTAATAAGGTCATCTTAGGCATTGAGTAGCCTTGGCATCAATGTGTATGCAAAATTCCTCATGAAATTACCTTTGAATTATATTAATAACCTCTATCTTGGATGATCTCACCCAAATGGTAGTTACAAAGTTTTGAAGTGTTCAATCAATGTCTTTACTCCACCTTCACTATGCTAGATTCTTCCACTTGTTTGATAAATTGGCCTTCATGGCTAGCTTTCCAAAATTATGTCTAAGTTTACCATGTTATTGATTCAATGGTTAAACTTGTGCTTCAAACTCATTTTATATAACATAGATAGTCTTAGAAAATACTTTAATGCATTGACATTGATTTCTTTGAAGAAAACTCCACTTGTAACACACTTTAGTTTTGCATTAATAAGCCAAAAAACTTGCCTCATAAACTGACATTTAGGAATGAGATGGTAAAGGTCCTTCTAGGGGTTTTCCTGGATTTAAATGATGTTTAATAAGAATAATAAGTCTTGAAGATACCCCCCAATAGTTTAGAATATTTTTTTATGACCTACAACATAGAAAATGATAAAAACCTTACTCTTTATCCCTTTCAAGAGGCATTTGTACACCTTCCCATACTATCCAATGCCATGTGATAAATATTATCTAATTTTTCTATAAGACCCAAGTGGAAAGCTAGGAACTTTTTATCAAAATAATGGAATTTTAGCCAAACCTCTCAAAACTAGTTGTTATTAGTGTTTAAGGGAGGTATTATGGAGTTTTGGGGTTTTGGCCTAGTTTTTTATAATCTGAGCTTGGGTTTATGATTTGATTACATAAAATCCAAGATCATAAGTTCCCTAACCTTACACAAGTATTTAAATGCCTTAAACATACTCTTCTTTGCCTTGGTGAGTGCTTTAAGATGCCTCCCTTGTCTTGAGCTTGCCCTTTGAGAGTTTGAGCAGGTTTCTAGGTAGAAGTGTGCATTGAAGTGGTCTCTCTAAGACCTATATTAGCTAAAATGGCCTAATAATGATGTGATAATGCTCCCCAAAAGGATTCACAACTTCTAAAAATATCACATTAAGCTCAGCTCCACTTTTTTTATAGCGCACTCATGGTGGATCCTAAGTGTCACTCTATTTGCACACTTTTGCTATAGGATTTGACCTAAACATTGGTCTATGGATCATGTTTTCTCCACATATAGCTTATAAAAGACCTTATTTTCCTTAGAGATTATATTTAATACCCTCATCATGCTAATTTTATGCCTTATAGTACATATGACCAAGTACACTGAGTTTTGTAACTTTTTTCCCTCATATTAGTCATTGTGTTCAATCATGGATACCTCCATGAGGTTTATTTAAGTGCCTTAGGGTCCCTCCTCTATTACCAAACTCAACTTGCATGTGAAAATCCTCTATAGATTGGTATTTGGGTTCAAATTCACCTTTATGGGCTTCCTTCATACAATGCCAACCCTACACATGCTAAACAGGGGACCTTGATGATTCCCAGGGGACCTCAGATGGTGTCAAATATGATTTTATAGCTATAAAAATTCATTTTAATATATTTTGGGATGAACTATCACCATCGGGTCAATTTTATGAATTGTGTAGGTTTGGAGGTATTCACATTGTTAAGGATGATTCATGAGTATAAATGTTCAACACTAAAAAAATGACATGAATTTTTAGATCATTGACCTCCCCTCCTAACTTGAATAGGTTAGATTCCCATACAAATCCTCCATAGAGATATGAGTCTGAGAAGTTGTTGTTAGGGTTAATTACAAATAGTTTTGAGTCCCAAACTTCTTAACAATCATTCATATAGTTTAACTCTACTTTTTCAATCAATTTTACATATATTTTTAATTATTAAGGATACTTAAAATCCCCTAAGATCTCTATACTAGAGGAGGCATGTGGTGAAGTGGGTGAGCATATGAATCCACCCCTCAGAATGCCTGCACATAGGTAGGCTGGCTGGAGATGGTTTTTTGGGCATTAAAACCACTTTTTACACCTTTCAACCTTTTGAATCTCCTTTTTAGGTTATAAATATGATTTCAATCCTTATTTTTCCCATATTATGGATTACAACAACCTGCAGGGGTCTATGGTCATCATTGATGTATTCTTGCAAGGTTGCCTGCATGACTGTGCCATCACACTTTCAAGTTTTTAGATTATGAAACTAAGTGTTGGACAATAAAAGAGGATTCATAGGACCTTAGAAATTATTCTACACTTGATCTAGGCTTTTCATGGGCCCTAATTTGACTATAGACCTATTATAGCATGAATGTGTCTTTAACTTTATTGCTTGCCCATACAAACTAGCCTTAGTCTGAGACAAAATAGTGAGTATGTTCACTACTTGTCTCATTCAAGTAAGCATTTGGGGGCCTTTTATAATTCATGACCATAATTTTCATAAAATTTTGGAGTCTAGTTGTGCCTAGAAGGGGTTTATATCTTCATTTTTGCTCTAAAAAGCCCAAAATTATTTGCCTAAAAGTGCACTCAAACCTGCATCTTTATAATATGGCCTATAGTCCTTGTCTTAAGGATGTTGATGACTCTAAGAAGTTTTTATAAAATTATTATAAGGTTTTTCATGCTTGGATGATAAAACTCTTCACACTCATTCAATGCATAGCCTATATTTCTACTCAACTCAAGCCCCATTATTACATGGACTATACCTACCTGTGTAGTTTTATGGTTATGATGATGTCACCATGCCTTCACAAGGGTAGTGACTATTAGTTTCCCACATTAGAAAACATGATCCTTGAATATTCAATGTTGGTTCTAACTTATCTTAGTTCATATGATGTGAGGGCACCTTTCAATTTGAGATGGTCACCTTATCAACACTTTTTCATCATGACTACCTATAATTTTGTTACCAATCATATATTAGGAGAGGGATGAACTATAGGTGTTTGATGACTATAACATGAATAGAACATAACACTTCCATTTTCTATTTTGTATGCCCAAACCTTGATGATCAGAGTGACCCCTTACCTCTTTAACAACTTAGATGGCTCTCCTTGATGTTTTGATATAATGGCTCCTATGACTACTATAGGTGCCTCCCTTAGCACTCTCAAGTTACCTCATGGCCATATAGGTTTATGGTTTGATGATCTCAAAGGTTCGGATGGGTTCAATGTAGTGTGGAGGTCTATTTGGAATGGTCAGTCATTAACAGGGGTTATGTGAATAAATAAGGATGATAGTGGAAACATGGAGTGAAAATGGCACAAAAACCCAGTGGAACATAGCATAATGGTAGGGAGTGAGTATTAGAACAATGTGGATATTAAATGGGCATGGAATGAACACATAACTCTTTCCAAGACCAGCCCAAGTAGACTCTGAGGTCATCATAATGAATATAAAGGGAGGCACAAAGGTTTTGAAATATAAATAGGTTGTCTAAGGTCTCATAATAAAACATATTAATCTCAAAAATACCTTAAAATCTTTGAAGAAACCTTAACTTTTTCAAATATGGGACTGGTTTTGCTAAAATCATAAAGGGAGGTTTACACGTGTTGTGACACCATGTGGAGGATTGAGAAGGTATTTTAAAGCATGAAGAATACCCACCACCATGTTACCACCTCATCCACATACCATGAAACACATTGGAATCTTGTAGATGCTAATGTACTATATACACAATCCATTCTATAATATCTTTCAGCCACACAGAGATGAGTCTACATGAAGTGTTCTAAGACAAAACATGACCATTAAAATTTTAAACTAGGTGAGAATGTGTTGAGGGTCATGACATATCTTTGTAACCATAAAACATGACTTATAACCCCTGACAGAGGCATCCAAAACATTGTCTCATATCCATACTAGTCTACAGACCATGCATAGGAACCCAATTAAAGATATTAGCATGCCATTTGGGCTCAAAATATCATATTCCATGCTATAAACACCATAAAAATATGCCATAAGACTTTAGATAACATGACAACTAGTTGGTTCCTATAACTGAACCATATTCTTTAAAAAATTGGTGGCTTCAAGATTTCCTATGAAATTGAGAAAGATGTATATATCCTTTAACTTCTTAACCAATTTTCATAAAGGCTAGGACTTTAGACTCTAGAAAAATGTCATGAGTGACTAGCCCCTTGAGTGCACTTTTTATGGTCAAAATCTTGGACCCTAAATCTACCCCTACTATATGGAATAACCATTAACCTAAAGGGTCCTCTGAGCTCACCAATGATCTCAAGGTAGAATAAAAATAGTTTTGGGCCCATACCAAGCTGAAACACTATGATTCTTCCACCATTGAACTTATCTAAACTCATTTTACCTGAATATGCCCCTGACTGAGTTGATATGTACAGTAAATATCTATATTATTGGGAAAACACCTACAAATTGTCCATTTTCCTATAAATATCCTTAGTTTGGCTCTAAAATTTATTTAAATGATGTTATGGAGGGAAAATAGGAGGGAAAAATAGTTTTTTGACTTAGTGGCTCAACATAAGGGAGATGAAGGGTCACAAATTGGCATGTGTGGGCTCATACTAGAATAATTAAACATTAAAAAAAGTAATGTTAGATATAATTAGGGTATGAAACATTCCATGGTGGACTATGGGATTCATAAGGTATTTTTTGGAGGTGTATGATTAATCTAGTAGTCAATTAAGACCAAAACAACATCTCATTATAGTCAAAACTATTGACTAGACTCAAATACATGGCTTTAAAAGAAGTTAATCAACTAGACCACCATGTTAATGTATATGAAAAATCTCAATAATAAATAAACCTTAATTATATCATAAAATATCCTTCATAATGATCTTTGAAATCTGAAAATGTGCATACCTTCTAACAATTATGCATGACTACTGGATTCTTAGACTTCTATCAAACTGTCTCTTCTAACTTTGGATTCATTACTACATCTCCCTCATATTGATGATATTTAAATATGTATATGGGAAAAATTTAAAACTTTATACACCATGATAATAATTTAATAAATCTTAACATGGGGGAATAAATACCTTCAAAGACTACTCAGGCATGTTTGAAGAATGACTAGACAATAAACTGACTAGACATGCCTTAAGGACTCACAACATGGCTAAAAAAAAAGCTTCAAACATGAGTCATGACCCTATAATATAATTTTTTCAAATTTATAAGTCTAGGGATATAAATTGACCAACATTTTTTATGACTCAATTGGCTTGACCAACCTACTGGTCATGGAACCTAGAAAGTTGATCAAAACTTGCTCATGATAACTAGATAAATGAAGTATAACTAATATAAGGATGTTGCCTTCATATTTAAAACACTTGAATCAATGAGAAAACATAAAAAATATTAAGCAACAATAACACACCAAAAAATACCCAAATAGAAGAAACAAATAACAAACATGATAATGTGTAAGAGCACTTGGAGATAAAAATAGACCTATCTACCTATGTATAAAGATCATGAAGTAGGACTAGTTGCAGAATTTAAGATACCTCCAATTGATAAGGATTGGAAGGATATCTCCATTCAACTTATCAATCTCAAAGTCATTTCTCTCCTTGTAACATGTGATGACAAGGACCACTCTAAATATTGTCAAACTTGGAGTGCTTTCATGGCTTTGCATGGTCCTCATCTTATTTGAGGACTATGTCACCTTGTTAGAATGTTTTAGAGGAGGCTCTCTTATCAAATGTCATTTTCACTTGATGATTATTGGACCACAAGATGTGCATATCACTACCCCTTATCTCTTTTAGCTACATTAGTTTATTTAATCTTACTTGCATAGCATCATCCTCTAGGAGCTCAAGTTGGTGGGCAAGCTCTAGTGTAGGCAGTTTAAGAGAGATAGAAAGTTTTTCTTCTCTCCCATATACAAGGAGGTATGGGGATTTTATATTAACCTTATTAGGTGTCACTCTATCTACCCATAGGGTAGTCCTTAATCTAGTATGCCACTCCCTTTGACTATCTTCCATAGTCCTCTTGATAATCCGCAACAAGTTCTTATTTGTGGACTCTTCTAGTTCATTGCCCTATAGGTAATAGTTAGAGGATTATTTGAGATAAATTCCATGTGAAACAGCCCACTCACATGCCTTGTTTTTGTTTAAGGCCAATGCATTGTCAGAGATGATTGTGGAGGGCACACCAAATATAATCACAAGGCTATCATAAAAGTCTAAGACAAAACTTTCATTGGCTTATTTGAGGGAAAATACTTCAACCCACCTTGTGAAGTAATATGTAGTTGTTATGATCCATTTATGTCCTTTAATTGAAGGAGGGTGTATCATCCCTATGAAATCTAAGCCCCATTGCATGAAGGGTTGCTCTACTTGTATGGGCTATAAGGGAAGGGTATCTAATTTTTTCTTGTCAATTAACATTACACATTTTAGACACATTATTACCCAAGAGTATGCATATCTAAACAATGTGGGACAATTACCCATCTCTAATGATCTTGGAGGCTATAGTTTTGGCATCAAAGTATCCACTAGCTGGACCATCATGGAACTATTCAAATAGCTTATCTATTTGGCATGATTCAAATCACCTCAAAAGCATGCCTCATATGTCTCTCTTGAAAAGTAATCCATCCATAATAACATAAGGTATACTTTTCAATATACAGTTCCTTTTATTGGCTCTATCTATCCCTATGGGACATTGGACTAACTCAAAAAATTTGATCATATCATGTGTCCAACTGAAAAGTATGTTGTCTACAGTTATTTGTTGGTTGTCATGGAATACCAACACTTGGTGTTTACCTTAATTTACCTCTACTTCAAGGTGTTCACATAACCATCTACCCCTTAAAATATTTTTACCTCTAATTTTAAGTTCATACTCCATACAATTTTTCACCCACCCAACCCTTTGCTCATTGAGGTCTCTAAGGAGTATAAACTTTTTATTGCTTAGGTGTGCTACCATGAGTATGATCTTACTATTAGAGATCATATTCATAAATTTATTCAAACTTATCAATACTAAATGCACATTTTTTTATAAAAATATATACCCCTCCTCATACCACTTTAAGGCCTAACTAAAGAAGGCAATAGGTTGTTCTAAACCTTGCTCATTTTGTTACATCAACATGGTAGAGATTGTATTTAATGTAGAGAAGGCATACAAGTAAAATTATTTGTTAAAATATGGGTTAAGGAATGTATGGTCATTATATATTTCCTCCTTGATGGACTCAAGGCTCCTCTTACCTTATTTTATCCATGTTATCATTTTGTTGCTTGAGTGAGCAATGTTATCATTTTGGTCCTTTGAGAAAACAATGATGTCATATAGGTATATGAGCACCATGCCATTGATTAAACCTTCAAAGGTAACATTCATTGCCCTTTAGAAAGTTACCCCTACATTAGACAATCCAAAGGGCATTTTCATGTATGCATAAGTACCCCACTTTGTGGTGAAGGTAGTCTTATGCCTATCTTCCTCCTTGACCATGACATAACTGTAACTAGAGTAGTCATCAAGCAATTAGAACCTCTAATATCCTACCACCTTTTGGATAATTTGATACATTGAGGGCAGTGGGCAACAGTCTCTTAGAGACACCTTATTAAGGTCTCTAAAGTTAAAACGCAAGCATATTTCCCCATTCTTCTTCCCTATTGGCACATGATTTTCCACCCATGAGAAATTTTTAATGGGGAAAATTATCCTTGATTCAATCATATTTAACAACTCCTTTCTCATCAACTCTTCTACTTTTGGATTGATAGGCCTTTGTTTCTGCTTGACTAGTTTTGCATTACTCTCTAGTTCAATAGTATGCTATGTAAGTTTGGGGTCAAAACCCTTCAAATCCTTGTATTCCTATGAAAATACATCAGAGTATTCTTGGCATAAATTAACAAAGGCATCTCTTTCTTTTATTGTGTTGATATTTCCTAGCTTTAACAACTTGTCCTTGAAGATCTCTATCCTCTCATAATGTTCCTCCTTGGTTGAGATGTATGCCTTATCTCTTCTTACTTATTCATATTCATTAAATATGCTTTCCAATGTCACAATCCCCATAGGTATCTTTTTATATCTCAACTACACTATCTGATCATCATATTGATGTTGGTACTTGTTTTGATTTTTGTCACAAAATTTTGCCTCTTGCATCAAAAAACACATAATTTAATCATCACTATCAAATACCTGCCAACCCACCTCATTATCAAGTACAACTATCCTACATATGAACTTAATCTTGGATTGACTTTGGCTACCTTTGACCCCTTATACAATCTCATAATGAGCTCTAATGGCTGCAAGCCAATATGCATGTTGGTTTGCCTCTCTTGGTATGGACTACATGTTGAATGCCAAGAAGTCCTCTATGAGATCCCATACATGGTGATTTAAATATTTAAAATGAAGTTTCTTGAATACACTTATTCCCCTAACTTATTTCATAACAAGCTCACTGTCACCCTTAACTTGAAGGAGTTTGACACCTCTCCTTGCCTCTTGAAAACCATGTATAAGGGCTTCATATTCAGCTATGTTTGAGGTGTAACTGAATTCAAACCTTATAACTAAGTAGTGTTATGGTCATGGTGGGTAGATTCACTAACAGTCTGGGCTTTTGGTGTAATGGGTTGTTACATTTGGTATCAAAGCACCCACCCATGTTTGAGTTGTAGAGCGGGTAGGGTACGTCGGCATTAAAGTGTTCGTCCGAGGCTCATACACATAGTGGATCTCGTGTGTGTATGCAAAGTCAGCCTAGAGTCTAGGCCTTAGGAAGCATGGTGGGATGTTATGGTCATGGTGGGTGGATTCACTAACAGTCTAGGTTTTTGGTGTAATCGTTCATTATAAGTAGTATCTCTAATTTGAGGGTGAAATCAATATGGCTCTAGATCCACTACCATTCTTTGACCTTGAACCATCAAATAATAAAATCTATAAACCATCCTCTTCTTGAGTGGTGTTAGTTAGGCAAGGTATAGCAACATCTTCTTCATGCATATAATACACCCATAAATTTGTATCCTCAATGTTTCTATAGGGATCAAATCCATGATTTTTCACTACCCATTCATCCAATTAAATGTTTAAAATGCCTTGAATGCGAGCATGGGGCTCTTATTCACTAGAATTCTCATCTTCATCAAGTATTGTGTAGTTGACATTTTCAAGGTTGGGCATATAGGGCTCTAGATAGAACCTAAAGATAGGTTCTAACCTTAAAATGACCCTAGTCCCATATCTGGTCCTAAAGACCATGTATGACCAGTCAGAGGATAAGTAAGCAACAATTTTTGTAGTAAAGTCCCTACAAAGGCATAGGGAAAGTATGGGGGTAGGTTTACAACCATTACATCTTGAGTGATGACACAATTTAGGCATGTTGACAGTGTAATATTAAGGTATTTTAAGACACCTACTATTTTAGTGGGAGAACCATCTAATTGAAGAAAACCTTTCTCATTAAGAACATATATAAGCTCAAGCTTGTCTGTTATGGATTTAGACATGACTAAGGTTGAGGATCCTAAGTCTATCGGATAATTGTGCACAAGAGAGTCCCATCTAATGAATAAAAAATAAAATAGGGGAGGCTTCAAAAACTTAGGGGGATGGACAACATTATGAACTTGATCTTGACTAGGAGCTTGACTAGGAACTTAGATTTGACTAGGTTGACTGTTGTTGGTAAAAATAGTGTTCTATCAGCTACCTTGTTCACATGAGAGAGATTGGAGAGATCTTGTTGAAGGATCTCTTTTTGTCCCCAAATAGATAGATAATCATACATTGACATAGTGACATTATAAATTTTCATATGGTCCATAATATTGAAAGGAAGACTAGTGCATTTGAATTGTACCTTGGAAGTAGAAGTGTCACTTGGCACTTGAGTAACATGAGGAACAAAAGGAGACCTCTTCTATTATCCATAATGTTGAGGTATCTATTGAGTTTCAGGGGACTTAGTGGCTATGTTTGAAGTGGTAGGATATTGATTGACTTGTGGAGGTGTTGAAAATACCTTAGGCTACCTCAAATTATCTTCCATCATCCTCCTATTATCTTTTATATTGATTGCAACTGATTCATCTACCTTTTGTGCAGTCTACCCCGTGTTTGCTACTACATGTTCAAACACATGTTTTCCTTATTTAAAATTCATGCAAGTAGTATCAACTAGTGCTTTACCCATGCTTCCTTGCTATTGAATTAGAGCCTTTGATGGTGTCAAGGTAGGCATATCACTTTGATTGATTGTAGGACCTTTTGGTAGAGGAGGCATTGTGTCATGGCCTTGATATGGGGAAGCATGCTGCCAACTAGGACCCTAATGTATCTCTCCAATTTCTACAATCACCATCTCATTGGAATACCCTCCTAATTTCCATTGACCCTCTTGACCAAGGTTGTTTTATGTGGGGACCAAAGCTCTTGAGCTACTTACAGTTATGGGATTATAGTTATTATATGGTCTAGCTTAAGTAATCTGGCCTTGAACTTGTTGATTTGGGGGATAAGGAGGTTTATTTTAGGGATTATAAGGGTATTGGGCTTGGAAAGGACCTTCGTATGGCCTATATGAAGTCTGCTACTGCCTTTCTAGAGCCACTAGTTTTTTTATTTTGTGCCTTCAATAATCCCTCAATTTTTCTAAGTTTGTCCACTTGACTATCATCAAGTTGTGCTTGATTATTTGGAGTGGGTAAGGGATCAATTATCAATGGATTTTTTTGGAGATTAGGAATGAGGTGCATAAGATGTCTTAGCATGATTTTCCCTGATTGTATCAAATAGTTACTTTCCCTTATGGATATATCATATGCTTCAGGAAAAGTTGTCCCACCCATAGATTGGATCATGACTGCAATGTTTGAATTAAATGATCTTAAATAGTAAATAAAAGCATAGTTTGGTGTGGGATTAATGATAACAAGGATTCTATCCCAATTTTTTTGGAATCTATAGTTGAAATCAATAATAAATTCTTGGGGTGCCCTCTTAATTGAGGTGAGTTGTTTAACTAATGACACATGGTCACTCTTATCCTCAAAATGCTTGCATAAACACTCACCAAACTCATCTCAGGTGTTGACTGAGGTAGGAGATAGACCCCTATACCATTGTAGGGCTTTGACTTTTAAGGATGTGGCTAGTAGCCTCATGGCTACATTATCTTGAGTAATGTTATGTATTGAGCAAAGTTTTGCAATATCATCTATGTGCTCTACAGGAGTGGTGGAGTTTTCTCTTGTAAAGTATGGTATAATATTCAAAGAGGCAACATGGATATCATTATTTTGTTGAAGATTAAGAGGGATTCCACCATTGAAGGGTACAAAATCTTACAACCTAGGCCTTACAATTTACATTGGTGGACTTTTAGTGGATTGAGTATGGGAAGACTTTGTAGAGTTTGGATATGTGAGAGAGTTATGGGGTGCTAGGTTTGGGTTTAAAATAGGTACCCTCTTCCTACTTGTAATGTTTAATGGAAATTCAATGAACTAAACTTTCTTAACTTTGGAGGTAGACCTAGTGGAGATTTAGTGCATGAACTTGTCCTAAAATCTATTGATGACTACTCCAGGAATTTCAAGTGTCCTCCCACATTGACAATATATCCCAAGATTATTTCCAAGTGTCTTGATTGTAGTCCCATTAGGCATGCTAGAACTTTTGGAGTTGTACATTACACCCAAGCTGAGAAAGAGATTGTTCAAGTCCCTTACTCAAACATAGTCTAACATTAAATTGGCCTAAGACTATGGGTTATTTATTTTTAGGCAAAATCTATAGAATTTACGGGGATATCTCCCTTGATGTGATAATACCTAAAATTTATCACTTGGAAAAGAGAGAGAAATGAAAACTGGAATATAACCTAACTTATGTGGTGATGCACCAAATTATTTATTGATCCACTCTCATCTTAATACCTTTTATGACTACTAATGAAATAAATAGAGACTGTAGAGTAAAAATTTACTCTACGTTCCATTCTATTTTTCAGTCACACACCGCAAATTTTTTGTCTTCACATACTTTGGTCCGAGATGGCAGAGTTTTGAAACAAAGCACAGGCTCTATCTTCCTTTTGATTCATTTTGTCTAAGTGTCAGGGTAAAGTGGAAGCTAACAAGTGTCATCATCTGAGGCATCCTTCTCAGTGGAAACTGCCAAGTGTCATCATTTGAGGCACCTTTATATTTTATATGAGTTGGTTAGAATGTGCCACATAGCTCATAGTGACTCAGTGGAATGTGTCAAGTGTCAGCATCTACGATTTCATATCGGCACCCACATTTCATCTCTCTTCAGTAGAAGGTTTCAAAAGCTAAGTATTGAGATCAAGCAAAAAAGTGGCAGTAGCGAAAGGTCTCAGTTTTTCTTTTCTAAAAGTGACAGAAGTTGAAACATGTACTCTAGAAAAAGAAAGTGGAAGCCACCACATGTCACATTCTGAATTATCTTCATCTTTACTTCATTGATATAGCAAAGACCGTGGTGCGTCCTAAGTTGTGTGTCTGAAATAAGTGGAAGCCGCTAGGTGTCACTATCTTTGTAAATGAGAAATGAGACCCATTTGTTTCTATGGTATAAATAGGGTAAAGTGGAGAATGCCATGTGTCATCTTCCACAAGTTTCTAAAAGGGTTGCTAAGAGGAGCGGAGACCACCACGTAACCCTAGATAAGTAGAGCGGAGACTGCCACATATCCTTTGTTAAAGTAAGCAGAGATTGCCACCTGTCCCTATGCTCCTTTTCAAAGTTGCTCGGGTAAGAAATGTCATGAAACTTATTTTCTTTTAAGCTGTTAAAGTTTTGAGGAAGCGAATAGCGACAAGTGTCAAAGGTGGAACGATCCTGAGCAAAGAGACAAAAGATTATAAGTTATGCAAAAAGTGCCTTGTGTCTTCGATGGGCACTACAGAACATGATAAGTGTCTTCCTCCGCTGTTTCCTAAAGTAATAAGAAGAAATTGGCTCTGTTGCCTAGCATTTTAGAGAAGGGAGCATCCTGTAATCTATTTTTGCCAATGAACTGCCAAAAGAAAAAGCATTTCAAAATCTATAAGATATCTTTTGTTAGACACTTTCAGTTGGGGAAGATTTCATTTGGGCCATTAGATTAGAAATAAGCAGACAATATAGAGTGAATACAAGGCTATAAATAAGGGTGCAGAGATCACCAGAAAGGAGGATCAATTACCAGAGAGAATTTTTGAGAGATAATTATTGTAAAGAGTCTAGACTTTCTAGAGCTGTGACTAAGTAATATCATTTGCTTTTGTCTCATTTTCTTGAGTTGAAAGGTTTATATAACTGTATGTGTTTTTGCGCCTCTTATATGAATGGAAAATTCAAATAATAATATTGAACCCTATGCCTTTATTGATATTTTTTGTGTCATCTGCAAAAGTAGTCTAGGCTGTAGAATTTCTAGAACTATGATTAGGAATGTCTTTTGCTTGTGTCACATTTTCTTGAGTTGAAAGGTTTATATAACTGTACATGTTTTTGTGCCTCTTATATGACTAGAAAATTCAAATAAGAAGATTGAACCCTATGCCTTTGTTGAAATTTTCTATATCATAGTAAAAGTAGTCTATCTTGTGAACCTCTGTTTCTATTGTTTCCATCTTTTACATTGATCATGCACTTGTTTGCTCTTAAATGTAAATGAATCCTACATATAGTCTCATTGTGATTAGGATTAAGGTCAAATTACATTTAGGCGCATCACCATAGATTAGATTTCCTTTCTTTCATTTATGTTTCTGATTTAAATTCCTATCCCTTTTCCTAGTATCTACTTAATATAAAGAAGAATCAAATTCTCAAAAATTTGGAGGTTGTTTCAAGACGCAAGTCCCATATCTTGAAACTTCCCATTGTTGTTGATTAGAATCAAGCACAATTTTAAATCATCAATAGTTTTTGGCATGCCTGGTGGGACCAATCTTGAAGTCTCTTTCAAGATCATATGAACCAAAGAGCTACGAGGAGTCATAGCTATGGACCAATAACCAGATCACAATCTGATACAAATCTAGGTATTATTTTGCCACCTTTGGTAATAAGTCCAAGAAGAAGAGCCAACCAGTTTGTACCAATACCTAGAGCAAATATGGGAGCCCCTATACCCCCAAGAAATTATGCAAACTGGAACACTAGTAGTCTATCGATTCTTCCAATACCCCTAGCCACTTGGGACCCAATCCCAGTGAATGCCTTAAAAGCTCTGCCCAAATTTAGTGGGTAAGACTTTAAAACACCTGAGGAACATCTACAGGATGTATCAGACGTCTGTTTTATACATGTCACACACAAAATGTGGCCATAAGATTATTAGCCACTTCTTTTAAAGGGAAAGCGTTAGAATGGTATAGGTCCCTGACCCCAAATACCATTTCTACATGGGATCAGCTCTGAGATCTTTTCTTTGAAAGATTTGCAGCTAAAGGTGATAAGTCTTCTTTGTTATAGCAGTTAATTACCAGTCAAAGGGGACCACAAGAAGCCATGACTGACTTCAATTCTAGATTTCAAAAGACTTGGGATAGAATCCCTGTTACAGCTAGACCATTACCAGGTATGGCCATAGTGTTTTATCTTAAGGCTTTGAATTCAGATATATCTGCTATGATTCAATCACTTGGAGGACACACTTTTCCAGAAGCTTATGAATATGCAGTCAGAGCTGAGAACAATTTAATAGATGTTAGAAAGTTACCTCCAAGGCCTCCCATACCCATGTTCCCAGAAATTTCCTTGTCATTACCTCAAGAAGCCCCTAAATATATAGCCCCACCTATGTCTATGTACACCTATCCTCAACCATCTGCTAAAGAAATTGTCTCCACTCAGTCATCTGAGTTGGATGATATCAAGAATATCCTAAGGACATTTTCTAATGAGCTAATCAATATAAAAAGATAGTAGATACTTTTTCTAAGCCTCCATATCAAGGCTATCAAGGAAATAGATTTTCATCTCAGCCAAACCAATACCAAGGTCCTCCAAGACAAACTAACCATCAACCAGCAAACCAATTGGTTATAGTCCCCACACCCTCACAGACTATTCCTTCCAATTCAAATAGGGAGATTGTTCCAAGGCAAAATAATTATGTGGATAATACTAATGCCTGGTGTTTCCCTTGCAATAATGCTCATACACCTAGAGATTTTCCTATGGGTAATCTACAACAAAAGGTAGCAGAGCAAAGAAGAATGGATGGTCAATTTGCAAGTTTCAATGACAATCAAGCCTACCATTCTCCTGGTATGCAAAATTTAGTCCTAATGGCTCAGATACAAGGGATGTCCTTGCAACAAGAGGAATAAATAGCCCCAAAATATGCTTTGTTCTCATGGGTTGAAGATGAAGAATCAATTTTCTTAAACGAAACATCTACCTCCAAAAAACTAGTGGTGCAATCCAATTATTACACTAGATCAAAGAGAAGGATGGTAGAACACCCTGAGGTTGTAAATAGTCAAGTCATGGAGAATCCTCCATTTCAAGGGCAAAGAAACACTGTTGTTAGACAATAAGTGCCTCAGCTAGTGCAAAATCAAGGGAGTCCTGCCCAAATTCAGGAAAAAATAAGATATCCTTATTTTCAAAGAGCTCAGGCTCTGGGACCAATAAATGTGGTGGATCAATTGACAAAGACTCCAGAACAAGTATCAATATGGGATATATTGGCTATTCCTAAATAGAAGACACTACTACAAGAATCTCTACAAAGCCAAGCAGTGCCCAAAGGTACTGTTACCAAAGAAGGACCTGCTAGAAAAGAAAAGCTCAAAGATACAGTCCATCTGCAGACAATAGCCCTAGTGAATAATATAGTAGAGGTAAGTAAATCCAAACTAGATCCCTTCTAATTTAACTTTAATAGTTGGCAAGAAACTGTTGCATAATGCAATGATTGATTCAAGGGCTAGTACCACAGTAATGCCCAAGTAGATAGCTGATGCTTTAGAAATTAAGTATGAACCACTCACTAAAGGAGTCATACAGCTAGATGGCAAAGCAGTACAAACAATAGGGAGAATTAAGCATCTCCAATTACAATTATATGCTTGTCCTAATATAATTGTAAATCAAGATGTAGTAGTGATAGATATACCTCCTATTTTTGGCTTATGCTTATCAAGAGACTTTACAGCCAAAATAGGGAGATATATGTCCCTTGATTGGTCTCATCTCATCTTAAGAACCAAATATGGTTCAAAGATGAAGATATTGTCTGAACCATTATATAAAGATCACATCACTAATGATCCCACTGCAAAGTTAGAGGCAGCCCATGTTATGATGAATAAATGAGAAAGGGTTTTTGTCGAAGAGCTAGGTGAATGGATTGAATATAATCATGAAGAAGAAAATGATCATTTATTAGCTATGATGCAAAGTGACCCATATGGAAATTATGACTCTATTGGTTTGGGCACTTACGTTATACTTGATGAGGATCATAGAATTCCAAATGTTCTAAATGAAGAAAAGTCAAAAGATACCTCTTCTATCAATCCTCGGGCCTCCTATGAATTCCAGATTCCTAGTGAGAATTCACAAGCGCACACTTTAACCTCTGATGAAAAAGAAATAATTTCTGATTTTCTTCTTACTTTACAAGATGATGTAGAGGAACATGGACATTTCTTGGATCATGATTTGAATGATTTGTGTGAAATCATTAGGTTAGGTTATACCATTTTTCAAGATAGTTGTGAGCTAGTTGCAGAGGAACAAAACAACATTGAGCATCAATTACATGTGCAAAGTTATTGCAAACTTTTAGAATTATCATTTCAAGATATTGGTAATTTTGAAGTTATTAAAGAGGATGATCATGTAGTAGAACCTGAGTTTAAGGAAAAAGGAGTCAAGTCAATAAATGATAAATGTCAAAAGGCTTCTATTGATGAGCAGATGGTCGTTAACTTCTTGGTAAGACATCCCAATATCAAGAGCCGATATTCAATGAACTTCCAAGAACAAGAAGAGCTTATGTATGTTGAAAGCATGTTTGACTCAGATCCACTCAAATATAGGCAAATCAATGTGGCATACACAAAGGGCAATTCACCACAGCTATATCCAATTCAATCACTTGTATGGCAATATAAGCTGGTTTGTCATGAAAGAGAATTTATAAATTCTAATTTTGATCCAAGAGGGAGATAAAGATGCTTCATTAATGTAGTTAGGTAGTTTCCCCTTTTCGTATTGCTTTGTTTTCCTACTTTTTTTTCCCATTTTTTGTTTTCCCACTTTTATTTTAAATAAGTGTTCTTTGAGCACGTAGTCAACAGCTCAGAATTTTCAAAATTTTCAAAAATTCTCCAATACATTGAATGTCTCCCAAATCTTTAGAAATCCCCAAGGTACCTTGCACTGCCACTTGCATAATGTGTCTATCTCATTGTTCCATAAAGATTGAGTAGGATCTGCTAATGGTTATCTAAGTTTAATGTCATTTTGAGACTTGATAGGTCAATAAATACCTCTTAGCAAGATTTAAAGTTTACAAGTTCTCAAGCATTCTTACATCTATGCAAAAATATCCTGCTACTTGCATTTTTTGTGCTTAGTAAACTTGCTTTAGAAAAAGTGTCTCTATTTTTCAAAAGTTCATACAAGTTACCACAGAGAAGATATAGAGATGGAGGGGGCACAATCTTCACAACAAGAAGTTGGGATGTATGAATCCCTCGATAAGTTTCTTATAATTAAATTGTATGCTTCAACTCCTATGTAGCCATTGAAGACTTATCCACAAACCAAGTTTCTTGAAGCTGGTCAAGCAAGTGACCCAACGAAAATAAAAGATTATGCAGATGGCATCATGGACCCAATTCTGTAGAGAGCTAGTAGCAAAACTCTTAGAGAAGGGGCACATCAAAGGTGTTTATAGAGGGACAGAGTAGGGCAATATGAAACATTCACCATGAGGATATGGACCTCACAACCAGCTTAATTCATTATCCCAGTTGTGCATCCATGCCGTGACCTGGTCAAATAATGTGTAGACTTGTTCCATGCACCATTCAACGAGGTCCATTCATGGTGCAAATCACACCACAAGCTATCAAGGATATGTTATCCCTACATCATGATAATATAGCTATGTTTCCCACTATTGCTAAAATGCAAAGAATGTGGGCAAACATCAACACTCAGTTAAGGTTCTTGAGATCTAAATTATAAATGGGTGATGATGACACTATGGTACCCACACTCCCTACACCAAGAGCTCAATTCACCCAGGCTAGCCAAGATGCATTATCAATGATGGCTTTCATCTTTGGCATGAAAGATGATATGGAAGTGTATGCAGAACAAATGGCTATTCTCTTCAGGCTGAAGATCATTGATAAAACCCAGGAGTATCGGCTCAACTTTTCTGAGCAAATTACTTTCTCAATGGTAGAAAAACTAGCCCATTTTAGATCAAAAGGAGTGTTCAAGTATTCTTCCTATTTTTCCACCTCATGCTTTTCCATAACTCTAACCTCTTTGCCTGACATATGTATCTTAACATGTATGACCTAGATTTTGATCTCCAAAGGACCATTCCTGTGTCTGCATGAACACATATTTTGTCAAAGACTAGGAACCCATATGAGTTCTGGGAATCATTTGTCACCCCTGCTTTTTACCACCTCAACCTTGAACCAGTTATGAATAGATTATTCCCAAGTGTTTCAAATCTTTTGGCCAATTGCCCAATTCCTTGCGATTTCTATTTTGGATCCCACCATACCATTATAAGAGTCCATGGTTTTTGTGGGGAACCAATATTGCTACCTAAGATTTTGACTCTTAGGTTAGCATTCCTAGAGGTCACCATGTAGGTATCCATAGTTGACAACGAATTTGGCTCTGGGAAGAGGAAAATAAAAATGTATAATCTACCATGGATGACAACCAGCATGGTTTTGGAAACTAGAGATGCAAAAGTTGTGTTGCTCAGAAAGCTAGCCTTTCTAGGTTTCCTTTTAATAGAGAACAAATGGGTTTATGACCCAAATGATTTCATAGCCTCCTGGATAAGAACTAATAGAGTCGCAATCAGAATTTCACATGAGGGCCATCCTTTTTGGGAAACCAGGAAAAAGCCTAGGGAAGACACTCCTAGATTTTATGTTGAGTTAATAGACTTGCCCCTTCCACAAAATAGGCAATGGGAGACATTCTATGTCAAGCAAAGGGATTATGATCCTAAAGTTAGAATGACATCTGGCTTAAAGAGGACATTAAAGAATAAGGATTGGGATACTGAGAAGATAGAGGCCTATTGGAAATATAGGTAGGAAATTTGTCAAACAACCCATTCTTTTAGGAACATAGACACAGATGAAAGATGGGAAGAACTATGGGATGAGAGTCATCTCTCCCCTGTATCTAGCCCAGAGACAAGTAATTTGCTGACATCAGGTTTAGAGCAAGAAGTTAAGGTCGGGTCAAGTCAAGAGTCACAAGCCTCAGAGCAAACTGTTGCTATAGTAACTGTATCAATCTGGCCTCAATCTCTCAGCACCATAGAAATGCAAAAAAGTGTGGTGCCTTCATCATCACAAGCTTCCCCATCAGCCCCAGTTATAGATATTCTTAGTTCTCCATAATAAGTAGATGTGGAAGGAAAAAGGATGCAGTAAGAAGAAGAGACACCCAAGAAATGAAAGAGGGTGCAGTTTCAATTTAATTCAGAAGAGGAGACAGACACCACACAGCGCTAGTTATAGGGTACTATAATCACTCCTCAGGTAAGTATTATTCCTCCCTCTCTTTCTTAGTCTATTTCTTTTGCCATTGGCATGATGATTTCATCTAGCCAGATGACATCCTTTGCCACTTTTGTCGTTCCCATTTCTCACTTCGCCCCATATGTGCCACCTCCAGCCTTAACATTACCTCATTTCTCTCCCTCTATTTCCAAGAAGCTTACCCCTCAGATTACCCATAGACAAAAATTGGCTATTCAATATGGTCTACCACAAGGACATCCTTTTGCGGGTGGGCACATTGCCTCTCCTTCCACCTTCCAAACCCAAGCAGATGCTACTAAGAAGGCAAGGGAAGACCAAAGAGAGAAAAAGAAGATTAAGGAGAATAAAGCTTTGGCTACACCCCATTTGTGATCACAATTTAACCCCATCCAATAGCAATTGATGGTGACTCATTTGTTGCCAAATATAATAAAGCCAATGGAGCAGATGCAGTCGGAAGATTACACTATGAATGTGGTGGCCATCGACATGTCCCTCTTCAGGCCATAGGGCAAAATTGAGCTGTTGACTGAATCCACTTTTGCAGTTATTGAAGACTATTTGAAGATATCAAGAAGGCTACAGAAGATGGAAGCTGAGCTAGCCAAGGAAAAGGCAAACTATAATAGTTTGACCTCAAAAGTTAACAGAAAAGATAATGAAATAGAGAATCTAAATAAACAGTTATAAAATATTATTTCTCTTCAGACTCATTGGGCAGTTCAGGCCTAAAATGATTCTTTAAATGCAGGGCTCACACAGGTAAAGGATGTGGTGATGACCCGTAGGCATGAAAAAGTAGCATTGCAAGAAAAGTGTGAGGAACACCTATTGCAGGTTACTTAATTACAATAAAAGCTGCTAAGTGAACAGAATAGTACTGTGGCCATACAAGCCCAATTTCACTCAAAGCAATAGAGAACAACACAATTGACACTAGAGCTGACAAATAGGCCAAAGAGTGTTGGAATGTTAAGTCTAGTAAAGGAGCTATACGAATCCATATGGAAAAGAATCTCTTCAGAGATTATTCAGCTCAAGCCATCTCTCACCTTCCTGCTAAATGCACAAAAATTGTGCAACAAGGTAGAGATTTTAGTTGTAAATACTTTGGCTACAGTCTCTGAGAGAGTAATGGACTCACAAACATTGCTACAAAAGCTGCATGATGCAACAGATGCAACACTATTAGTAGCAAGAATCAATGATAGAATGGTCACTACCAAGTGAGTAAATGAAGTTCTCAGTTGCAATTCTGCAGCCAATAGTTATAAGGAGCTTCTGGATGTCATGAAGGAAGGAATCAATGAAATGAAATAGCATGTTGAAGATCCAATACAACTAGGTTTTCCTTCTCCATTTCTTGATGACAACATCGTGCTAATGGTAGAAGAAATCAAACCTTTACTGTTGGCCAAACAGAAGGATCAAACAGTTTTCTAGAATCTAAGGGATGATTCATCAGTCCTTGAAGTAGAAGCTGTCTTGGTTCCTGTTTCCCAGCTTGAATTCAAATTGAAGGCTACGGTTCAAATTTTGCAACATTTTTCACACAAAGATATTATTGACCTTGATTTAGCCTTCAATGAATTGCAGAGTAAGTAAGGGTTATCTGATGAAGAGTGGTCCACCTACCAGACAGCATTGTTGAAGCTGTAATTTTGATTTTTTGATTTAGTGGGAGTTGTGGTTTATTTTTGAGCAAGCTCAAAAGTCCTTGGGGTTGCCAATAACTGTAGAGTAAAAATTTACTCTATGTTTCATTCTATTTTTTAGTCGCGCACCACAAATTTTTTGTCTTCGCATACTTTGGTCTGAGATGGCAGAGTTTTGAAAAAGAGCATAGGCTCTATCTTCCTTTTGATTCATTTTGTCTAAGTGTCAGGGTAAAGTAGAAGCTGACAAGTGTCATCATTTGAGGCATCCTTCTCAGTGGAAACTACCAAGTGTCATCATCTGAGGCACATTTTATATTTTCTATGAGTTGGTAAGAATGTGCCATGTATCTCATAGTGACTCAGCGAAATGTGCCAAGTGTCAGCGTCTGTGGTTTCATATCGGCACCCGCATTTCATCTCTTTTTAGTGGAAGGTTTCAAAAGCTAAGTATCGATATCAAGTAGAAAATGCCAAGTGGTAGTAGTGAAAGGCCTCAGTTTTTCTTTTCTAAAAGCAATGGAAGCTGCCACGTACTCCAACAAAAGAAACCAGAAGCCACCACGTGTTGCAGTCTGAATTATCTTCATCTTTGCTTCACTAATATAGCAAAGACCATGGTGGGTCCCAAGTTGTGTGTCTAAAGCAAGAAAAAGTCACCAGGTGTCGCTATCCATGTAAATGAGAAATGAGACCTGTTTGTTTCTATGGTATAAATAGGGTAAAGTGGAGAATGCCATGTGTCATATTTTGCAGGTTTCTAAAAGGGTTGCTAAGAGGAGCGGAGACCACCATGTAACCCCAGATAAGTAGAGCAGAGACTGCCACGTATCTTTTTTTAAATCAAGCAGAGATTGCCACCTATCCCTATGCTCCTTTTCAAAGTTTCTCGAGTAAGAAATGCCATGAATCTTATTTTCTTTTAAGCTGTTGAAGTTTTGAGGAAGCAGATAACGATAAGTGTCAAAGGCGGAACGATCCTGAGCAAAGAGATAAAAGAGTATAAGTTACGTGGAAAGTGTCACGTGTCTTTGATGGGTGTTGTAGAACATGACAAGTGTCTTCCTTTGGTGTTTCCTAAAGTAATAAGAAGAAATTGGCTAAGTGTTGCCTATCATTTTAGAGAAGGGAGCATCCTGCAATCTGTTTTCACCAATGAACTGCCAAAAGACAAAGCATTTCAGAATCTATAAGATATCTTTTGTTAGACACTTTTAGTTGGGGAAGATTTCATTTGGGCCGTTAGATTGGAAATAAGTAGGCAATTTGGAGTGAATCCAAGGCTATAAATAAGGGTGCAGAGATCACCAAAAAGGAGGATCAATTACCAAATAGAATTTTTGAGAGAGAATTATTGTAAAGAGTCTAGACTTTCTAGAGCTGTGACTAAGTAATATCATTTGATTTTGTCTCATTTTCTTGAGTTGAAAGGTTTATATAATTGTACGTGTTTCTGTGCCTCTTATATGAATGGAAAATTAAAATAAGCAGATTGAACCCTATGCCTTTGTTGATATTTTCTATGTCATCTACAAAAGTAGTCTAGGCTGTAGGCTTTCTAGAACTGTGATTAGGAATGTCATTTGCTTTTGTCTCATTTTCTTGAGTTGAAAGGTTTATATAACTGTATGTGTTTCTGTGCCTCTTATATGACTAGAAAATTCAAATAAGAAGATTGAACCCTATGCCTTTGTTGACATTTTTTATATCACATCAAAATTAGTCTATGTTGTGAGCCTCTGTTTCTATTATTTCCATCTTTTACATTGATCATGCACTTGTTTGCTCTTAAATCTAAATGAATCCTACATATAGTCTCATTGTGCTCAAGATTAAGGTCGAATTACATTCAGACACATCACCATAGATTAGATTTTCTTTCTTGCATTTATGTTTCTGATTTAAATTCCTATCCCTTTTTCCAGTATCTACTTAATATAAAGAAGAACCAGCTTCTCAAAAATTTGGAGGTTGTTTCAAGACGCAAGTCCCATATCTTGAAACTTCCCATTGTTGTTGATTAGAATCAAGTGCAATTTTAAATCATCAACAGAGACAAGGTTTGATCATATCCTTTAACAATACCCAAACATGAGTGTTTTGTATGAAGGATAGGTATAAACTTACAACTTAAAGGACAGAAAGGATAAGGTCTATACCAGACACTATAAGCTTCTTGACACTCTAAGATAAATCTCCTTATACAACACTTTACATAACCTGTAAGATACTAAAAACCTAAAATCAAGGCACGTGAAAATAATGCATCTGATGAAAGACAACACACATTATGCATATCAAACTTCAATGAGATACACTTCACTTTCACTCAGAATCTAAACTTGTCTTATATTTCTTCAAAAAGTTTATAGAGTGATTTTGGTAAAACTTTTCTATACCCAGCTGAGGGATACAAATCAAGAGCTCAATGACTATATTTATAAGAAGAATGGAAGGTAAAAGAGATGAAAATTGGCATAGAAGGGGTCATCAATGAGCTAAATGTGGCATGGAGTAGTTACAATAACATTTTCTCTCTCCTTGAGCATTGACATTCATTCAATGAGGCCATTTTGGAATAGAGGTAGTTTTAAATCCTTCATATAACCTTAATTGTGCCTTGAATTTCCTCAAAATAGCTCCACATTTCTCCCTTTAATAGTTACTCAATGCATATGGGGGTGTAATAAGGTCATCTTAGGCATTGAGCATGCTTGACATCAATTTGTATGTAAAATTCCTCATGAAACTGCCTTTGACTTGTAGGAATGACCTCCATCTTGGGTGAGAGCACCCAAATGGAAGTTAAATTTTTTTTAATGGGTCAATAAATGTCTTGACTTCACCTTCCCTATGCTAGATACTTCCACTTGTTTGATAAATTTGCCTTCATGACTAGCTTTCCAAAATTTTGTTTAAGTTTACCATGCTACTAATTCAATGGTTAAACTTGTGCTTTAAACTCATCTGATAGAACTTATATAGTCTTATAAAATCCTATAATGAATTGACATTGATGTCTCTAAATAAAACTCCACCTGCAACACACTTTAGTTTTACATCAATAAGCCCAAAAAACATGCCTCATAGATTGGCAGTTTTAAACAAGATGGTGAAGGTTCTTATAGGGTTTTCATGGATTGAAATGATGTTAAATAGGAATAATAAGTCTTGTGGATACTCCCCCAATAGTTTAACATATTTTTTTAGGCCTTGCAATAAATAAAATGATAAAAACCTTGTTATTTATCCCTTTTAGGAGGCATTTGTACACATTTTGTACTATCTAATGCCATGGGATAAAGCTCCTCTGAGTTGTCTATAAGGTCCAAGTGGAAAACTAGGCACTTCTAAGTATAATAATGGACTTTTAGCCAAACCTCTCAAGACTAATTGTTATTAGGGTTTAAGGGAGGTTTTAGGGAGTTTTGGGGTTTTGGCTTAGTTTTTTATAATCTGAGCTTGGGTTTATGATTCGATTACATAAAATCCAATCTCAAAAGTTCCCTCACCTTCCAAAAGTATTTGGATGCCTTAAGTATAATCTTCTTTACCTTGGTGAATGATTTAAGATGCCTCCCTTGTCTTGAGCATGCGCTTTGAGAAGCTAATGTAGGTTTTTAGGTAGAAGGGTGCATTGAAGTGGTATCTCTAGGGCATAGATTAACTCAAATGGCCTTAGAAAAATGTGATAATGCTCCCAAAAAATATTTATAACTTCTCAAAATCTTGCATTAAGCTTAGTTCCACTCTTTTTATAGCACACTCATGGTGGATCCTAAGTGTCACTCTATCTACAAACTTATGCTATAGGCTTTGACCTACACATTGGTCCATGGATCATGTTTTCCTCCCATATAATTGATAAAAGACCTTATTTGCCTTAGAGATTAGATCTACTTCCCTCATAATGCTAATTTTCTTCCCTATAATGTATATGGCCAGGTACAATGAGGTCTACAACTCTCTACCCTCATACCAGTCATGGTGGTCAATCATGGAGACCTATAGGAGGTATATTCAAGTGCCTTGAGGGCCCTCCTCTATTACCAAACTCATCTTGCATGTGAAAATCCTTTGTAGATTCATCCTTGGGTTCCAATTAGACTTTTTAGGCCTCCTTTTTATAATTAAAACCTTGCACATGCCAAAAAAGGGACCATAATGATGCCCAAGGGACCTTATATGGTGTCAAATATGGTTTCATAACTAGAAAATTATATTTGAATAGGTTTTGGGATGAACTATCACCATTGGGTCAATTTTGTGCATTGTGCAGGGTTGGAGGTGTCCACACTCTTAAGGATGATTCATAGAGTATAGAAGTTAAACCCTAAAAAAAATTCCATGAATTTTTAGGGCATGGACATCCACTCCTACCCTAAATAGTTTGGACTCCCATGTAAATCATCCATGGAGATATAAGTGTGAGAAGTTGGTGTTAGGGTTGACTGTAGACAATTTTGAGTCCCAAACTTCTTAACAATAATTCATACAATTTATCTCTCCTTTGAAAATAAAATTTCCATATATACTTATTGCTTAGGGAGACTTAAAATCCCCTAGGAGCTTTGGACCAGAGGAGTCATGTGGTGAAGTGGGTGATCATATGAATCTACCCCTCAGAATGCCTGCACATAGGTAGGCTGACTCAAGCTAGTTTTTTGGGCATTCAAACCACTTTTTCCATATTTTGACCTTTGGAATCTCTTTTTTAGGTTTAAAACATGATTTTAATCCTTAATTTTTCCATTTGATGGATTACAATAACCTGCATGGGTCTAAGGTCATCACTAATGTCTACTTGCAAGGCTACCTACATGACTGTGCAATCACACTTTCAAGGTTTTGGATTATGAAACTAAGTGTTGGACCATGAAAGAGGCTTTAGGGGACCTTGGTCATTATTCTACACTTGATCTAGGCTTTTTATGGGGCCCAAGTTTATTGTAGACCTATTATAGCATGAATGTGTCTTTAACTTCATTGTTTGCCCATACAGACTAGCCTCAGTCTGAGACAAAACACTGAGTATATACACTACTTGTCTCAGCCAAGTGAGCATGTGGGGGCCTTGTATAAGTCATGACCACCTTTTGCATAAAATTTTGGAGTTTGGTTGTGCCTAGAAAGGGTTTATACCTTCATTTTTCTCTAAAAATCACAAAATTATCTGCCTAAAAGTGCACTTAGGCCTGCATCTTTGAAATATGGCCTGTAGTCCTTAACTTGAGGATGTTGATGGATATAATAAGTGTTTATAAAATAATTATAAGGTTATCCATGCTTATATTATAACCTCTTCACACTAATTCAATGCATAGCCTATCTTTCCACTCAGCTCAGGCCCCATTCTTACATGGATTGTACCTACTTGTGTAGTTTCATGGCTATGATGACATCATCATGCCTTAACAAGGGTAGTGGCTATCAGGTCTCCGCCTTAGAAAACATGATACCTACCTCCTGAATGTTGGTTCTACCTTCTCTAAGTTCATATGAGGTGGGTCACCTTCTAATTTGAGATGGCCACCTTATCATCACTTTTTCATCATAACTACATGTAGGTTTGTTACCAAACTTATATTAGGAGAGGGATGACCTGTAGGGTGTTTGATGACTGTAACATGAAAATACCATAACACTTCTAATTTCTCTTTTGTATTCCCAACCCATGATGCTCATAGTGAACCCTTGCCTCTTTAACAAATCAGATGGCTCTCCTTGATGTTTTTATATAATGGCTTTTATGACTACTATAGGTGCCTCCCTTAACACTCCCAAGTTACCTCATGGTCATATGGGTTTAGGGTTTGATGACCTCAAAGATGTGGATGGATTAAATGTAGTGTGGGGGTCCATTTAGAATGGTAAATCCTTGAGAGGGGTTAGGTGAATGAATTAGGATGATAGTGGAAACATGTTAGAGTGAAAATGGCATAACAACACAGTGGAACACAACATAATGGCAACAAGTGAGTAGTGAAACAATGTGGATATGAAATGGGCATGGAATAAACATAGAACCCTTTCCAAGACCAACCCAAGCAGACTCTGAGGTCACCCTAATGAATATGGAGAAAGGCAAAAAGGTTTTGAAATAGCCAAGTTGTCTAAGGTCTCATAATAAAACACAATATTCTCATAAATACCTTAAAATCTTTTAAGAAACCTTAACTTTTACAAAGATGGGATTGGGTCTGCCAAAAGCATAGAGGGAGGTTTGCAAGTGTTGTGACACCATGTAGAGGATTGAGAAGGTGATTTGAAAGCATGAAGACCACCCACCATCATGTTACCACCTCATTCACATACCGTGAAACACATTGGAATCCTGTAGATGCTAATGTGCTATATACACAATCCATTCTTTAATATCTTTCAACCACACAGAGATGAGTCTACATGAAGTGTTTTGAGACAAAACATGACCATTGGAATTTGAAACTAGGTGAGAATGTGTTGAGGGTCATGACATATCTCTACGACCATAAAAATTGACTTATAACCCCTGACAGAGGCATCCAAAACATTGTCTCATGGCCAGACTGGTCTATAGACCATGCATAGTAACCCAATCAAAGAGATTGACATGCAATTTGGGCTCAAAAGATCATATTTCATGCTATAAACACCATAAAAAGATACCATAAGACTTTAGAGAACATGACAACTGGTTGGTTCTTGCAACTAAACCAGATTCCTTAGAAAATCGATGGCTTCAAGATTGCCTATGCAGATGAGAAGGATGCAAAGACTCTTTAACTTCTTAACCAATTTTCATAGAGGATAGGCCTTCAATATCTAGATACATGCCATGAGTGACTAGCCCCTTGAGTGCACTTTCCATGGTCAAAATATAGAACCCCAAATATGCCCTTGTTATATGGAATAAACATTAACCTAAAGGGTCTTTTGAGCTTGCCAATGAGCTCGAGGTAGAAGAACACACTTTTGGGCCCCTACCAAGATGAAACATTGTGATTCCTCCACCATTGAAGTTCTCTGAAGTCACTTTACCTGAATATGCCCCTAATTGAGCTGATCCATACAGTATGGATCCGTATTGTTGAGAAAACACCTGTAAAGTGTCTATATTTCCTGCAAATCTCCTTATTTTGGCCCTCAAATGTAGTTCAATGATGTTATGGAGGGAAAATAGGAGGGAAAAGAAGTGTTTTAACTTAATGGCTCATCTTAAGTGAGATGAAGGATCACATATTGGCATGTGTGGGCCCACACTAAAAGAATTAAGCATTGAATAAGGCAATAGTGGATCTAATTAGGATATGAAACATTCCATGGTGGACTAGCGGGACTCATGGGGTCTTTTTTGGAGGCATATGAGTAATCTAGTGGTCAATTAAGACCAAAACAACATCTCATTATAGTCAAAACCATTGACCAAACTCAAATACATGGATTTAAAAGAAGTTAATCAACTAGACCACCATGTTAATGTATATGAAACATCTCAAGAATCAATAAACCTAATTATATCATACAATCTCCTTCATAATGATCCTTGAAAGCTCAAAATGTGCATACCTTCTAACAATTATGCGTAACTAATGGATTCTTAGACTTCTATCAAACTTTTTCCTCCAGCTTTGGCTTCATTACTGCATCTCCCTCATATTGATTATCTTTCAAGATGTATAGGGCCAACTTAAACACTTTAGACACCATGACAATACTTGACTTAAGCTTAACATGGGGGAACAAAGACCTTCAAAGACTGCTCAGGCAAGTTTGAAGTATGACTAGACATGCCTTAAGGACTCATAACATGACTAACAAGCAAGCTTCAAACATGAGTCATGACCCCAAGCTATAGGGTTGGCCAATTTCTAAGTCTAGGGCTAGAAATTGACCAACAGTATTACTAGTGGGATTTGTGTTCATTTAATATTTTTTAGTGGGTTGTTGATCATTAATGTAAATTGGTTGGATTGTGTGTCTATATAAATACATTCCCTACTCTTGAGAAGGTATTTGATTCCAGATCGATAGAAAGAGTATAAAGTGCGGTTTTAAGGAATACTATAAATATTTTGGTGCGTAAATTTGAGGATGACTATTGGAGTTGAGAAGGTTTATATAAAATATTAATGCATCGAATTTTATCATATAATTATTTTTATAAGAAGTATGTTATGAAAATCATGCAACAAAAGAAGTGTGTGGCATCACAAAGTATGAAATGGGACACATTTACGTTCAATAATTGGGCCCATGATAATGGCATTACGCCAATAAGATTTGGTGACGATTGTTAGGATATGACAATGAAAGTTGGCATCCAGAAGAAAGACAAAGGTGACAAAAAAATTATGCTAAACAAAGAATGTTGTATGGACCTTATGAACACATTAGAAAAAATTGTAGACATGTTCAAACTTTTTTGACAATTTTGCTCACATTATTTAGATCTTAGTAAACCTCATTTAGTTTTTCACACCTTTTGTTAAATTGTTGGAAGATTTGACTTCTTCTCCTTACCTTAATTAGGCAACTTAAAGTGAAACCTTAAAGAAAACACTATATATTTTGGGCCCTGCATAAAACTAGGGAATCATTGAGTTATATTTATATTTGTTATGCCCCTCAACGGTATATAATATGAAAAATAACACACCAATAATTGTAGCAATTTATTAGTTATGAAAATCAATGTTATTTAACGAGTTTTTAACATAAAGATTAGGGTTTTGGTAAATGCTCCAATGATTATTTGATTTCTCTAAAATATTTTCAAATGTGCAATATATTTTTATAAACGATAAATAAATGCTTTAACTTTCACTTAAATCTTCTTAAATACTTTAAATTGATGATAAATGTTTAAATGAAATAGAATATTTATATATTTATAAATATATTGAATTCATATTAATATTATATTAACACTGAAATCAACCTCCAATAATAAAAAAATGAAAAAGATAAAAATAAAGGACACAATCAATTAAATTGAAAAAGGCTACTCAAAAATATATTGAAAACATATATATATATATATATATATTTCAGACAACCCAAAAAAAATATAAACTTTAATTAAAAAAAAATAAAATAAAAAAGACTAAAAGGAGAGACCATAAAATCCAAATAATATTTAATTTAAATCACATAATTAACATCTACACACACTAAAATTGTAGAATATAATCATCGCTTATAAATTTAGTAGGGGGTAACCTTAAAAACATTTTAATCGTTACCCCGCCCATAACTTTAGAGAATCGAGATGAGCTGTTCCGTTCCCATGTCAGAAAAGTAAAGGAGGATGGATAGTCAGAACTGTACGATGACAGACATCAGCAGACAGAAAGTATAAAACGCGTGGATAGTCGGCAGCCATGTGACATGTGACTGTGACGCTCTTACGTCATGAATGCATACCCACTACTTCTAGTCCCACCCACAGACTTAACTTTTTAAACGTAAGTAAATGGGCCCTCCCTCCACCTACTCCAAAATTCAAATATCATCCCTCAAACGATGGCACGATTATTTGTGGAAGGCTGTGTATCGTAAATACAATAAAAGAGAAATACAGCTATTGATATGGAACACGGTTCCTCCTCATATATATATATATATATATATATATATAGTCTTCATTTTGTGTAAAATACGTTCTATATTTTGCATATGAAGGGAAAATCTTTGATGGCTGAGGGTTGTTTCTTGAGAAGTCTCTCATGGATGCCCTAGGTTTACTTATTTAAATGTAGTCCTTGTTTTAGGTTTATAAGTGTTTGGTGGGTTTAATATGAGTTAGTTTTTATGAAATTATGTTTTGAGTTTGTTGTTTTTTTTTAATTTATATTATTTTTATTTCACGTGTTTAATATAAATTTCGAGTTGATTTACTACAAAATAAGTTAACATTAAAATATACGAATTACATTTTAATTCTCATATAATTTATGCAACAAGTTATGATCGACTCTTACACAGTGTTATTGAATACATGTTGACTAACTACGAATTCTACCTTATTTTAAAATAAGTACTTTTTGAGAATTTCCTATCATATGTATTAAGTTCTCTCATTTAATATAAAAATATATGAAAAAATTACTTTAATATTATAAATATTCACTACAAAAATTATTTTAATATTAAGAGTGGTAAAAAATAATGATATTAACCTTGTTTAATAAATATTCAACTACAAATATTTAATTTCATATTAAAATAGAATTTTATAAATGATTAAAACATAATTATAGGAAAAAATATTTTCCTATTAAGAAAAAACATTTTAGTATTATAAATGTTTACTATAAAAATCATTTAAATGTTATGAGTGATAAAAATTAAATAATGTCATCTTATTTAATCAACTATTCTTGGTAACTAAAATAATAGAGTCTATCTAAATCCATACCAACTCATTAATTAAATGACGCCACTCTTGAAATATATATCTTCCCCTAACAAATAATAAAAAATAGAATTGGTCTATAACACAAAAATAAGTAATAGATGGCATTGGACAACATGCGGGTCACAATATTTAGGTTAATGTTTGTAGGTTCAATAGAGAGAAGCATCTTGAAGTGATAATACATTACAATTTTTTTGGGGACCCATGTGAAGGACATATAACATAGAATTAATATAGTGTTACCCACTATATAAACTAGAATCCTATATGACCTTGTATTTCATTCTATATTTATCTTTATATGATATTCATTAGCACATTAATTTTCTATTTATTTAATTAGCGATCTTTAAAAAAATTATTTATTAGTTATAACCAACTCAAATGTGAAGTTAATTCGAAATTCAACCAGATTTAACATTATAAAATTTTAAAGAGTAAACATGATACTAAAAAGATATTTAAAGTAAATAGGAAAATACTATATATAAAGGACAATTTTTATTTATAATAAGGGATTTATGCATCAAGCTTCTACGGGAGGTTATAATAGTATTACAATATATTATAAGTTTTTATTATAAAGCAAACAATTTTATTTAATGAAATTATTTGAGAATAATTATGACATCATTAAACTGTTCTAGTAAATTACTTTATAATGATAATATATATCGTTAAAACTACATACATGTGTGCATGATTTAGAGGAAAAAAACATACTCATTTTTATAATGTCAATTCCCCATCAACATTAGTCAATTTGGCATAGCCAAAATGCATCTATGGTTTGGAGGACAAAATGTAATGTCAATTTTGTATTGTTAATTTTCTCTAACCATGGTCAATATGAACATTGTACACCCAATGTAGGTGCGATTTACATGTTGGGTTTTTTGGCTTTTCCCCTAGAAAATGGAAGAATAAATTATCTATGATTTGGGTCTCTTGTGTAGAGCCTAGAAAGGCTTGTTTCAGGTGGCTCTTGATGGATCAAAAACTTATCGTTAGTAATGTGATGGTCAAAATTGTCATTAATTATGTTTTATGCAGTATATGTGGGCAAAGTGCACTTGTATTCAATTTTTTTATTATTCATTTACTACATGATTTGTCTATCTAATCTAATTTTTGTCTTGGGAAGAAATTTGAATAGGTGTGTTAAAACATTGTTAGCTTTTTGATTTTTTTTCAAAAAACAAATTTTTGGTTTTTGTAGAAAAATAAAATTTATAACTTATTCCAAAATGAATGTAAAATTTCTATGGGTTTTCATTAGTGAAGTCACAACTTAAGTGGTTATTTTGTAGATAGATATTGAGCTTAGAGTACCTGAAACTAAGTTATAGAATCATGACGTTTGATTTACAATATAAATTGTTGAGATAAACAGGTTTCCTCAACTCCTTCCACCCCAGATTGGACCAAAAATGAACTCTCTTTTGTAGGTAGTGGATAAAGATGGATGGAATGTTGTTTCTAATGAATATTGGCAACCAAATTTAGATGAAGGGTAGAAAAATAGTGAGGATTAGGAAGTGTAGCGGGTACCTAAAGAGACTGAAGATGAGGGACAGGTACAAATATTGGGCATCTTTATGAGGGATAGTCTTCCTAATGCCAATGTAAATATAGGAGTGTTAGTCCATCAAGCTTCTTCAAGTGATGGCAGGTCTACTGAGGAAATACTTAAAGCTTTGTAGACTAGTTCAAAGATGTAAACCAAAATCTTATAAAACAAAATCAATGCCCATATCAAGAATTACCTCTATAAAACAACAATGAATGTATACATAATTGTTCTTAACATACCCCCTCCCATTAAAAAAACCTCATTGTACTTGCCTCAATTCCTCTTCAAGCATCAAAATCAAATAACAACTTATAGACACCCATTTTGGTGTAAATACACATATTTCCAGTCTTCTTGTATGTATATACCTTTTCACTAAGAATTAGACATCTAGTGATGTGATCTCTTAGGGACCACTTCAGTTCCATCTTATATCACTTGATTTGCCTACCCCTTGGGCCTGTGTGCTATATTTATTTATCTTCATCCAATGTATTCTAGGGATCCTTGTGTGTTATACTTTCTTAATGTATTTTCTTAGCCCCTGGACACTTGTGTCTGTCATGGAAATTAGCATCGATGTTAGTGTCCAGCTTCAGGGCAACTACCTAGGCTTATCTTTTTATCCTTTTTTGTATATTTTTCTTTGTGACTATTTTGTTAGCCCTCTTTGCCCATCCTATGGTCAGTTTTTTATGTGTCACTAGGTCATAATTCAAAGTCAAAAGCTTCATATATTTACAAAGGCTATGGTTTAATTAACACACCTACCAATTTGATAAGACAACTCTCTAATAAGAAAGTATTGTTTATTTCAAGCTATCAAATTGCACTACAACATTGAATCAAATATTTGAAGCATCCAAAAGGTCAAATATATTATTGCATCACTTGTACCAAGGGTTACTAGGAGAAAGAGCATATAATTATACAATTAGAATTCTATACACATGAATAGGAGGGAGAACTACATGTGAGTCTGAGGCTCTCTTATGAGTATTGGTTATGTAGACAACACTTCATAACAAATAGGGTTATTAGGGATATATCGATTCATGTTACTAACCCCAATTTATCAAGTTGCAAGAGATACAATGCAAAGGAACTAGGGTTGCTTATTATCTAGATTTAGTACACAAGCAAACATGATTTGAGGCACATAATAATTACACAAGGGGTAGCACAGGCTTGGTTCAAATTTAAATTCACTCATGTGTATATTTCTCACTGGACACTTGCATCATATATATACATATGCATCGATGTTATTGTCCTTGATCAACACAACTATTTGAAATTAAAAAATAGTTAGAATATAGAATTAATAAATTCCAAATCTCTAATACATCCCTATGACAAATCTTGATCACTACCATAGACTCTAAAAAATAATAAATAAGATACACTCTCTTTATCCGTTAGTTGCTTAGTACTTACTATATTTATTTCACATACTTAAATGAGACATATTGTCAAAATATTGTATTATATTATTAAAATCTGAATTGTGCTTGATTAGCATTCAAACAACTTTATTGATTTATGTTTTTCTTATGAATCCAAAATCATAAAACATTTGGTGAACCCATCATATGTTTGTTGAATCAAAACCCTAGTTTTTATATTAGGTTTTTCTCTTTCTTTGAAAATTTGTCTTAGTTTTTTGTGTTTTATTTTCAAATCTAATTTCTCCCTCACTTATATGGGCACAGCTTAAGTGTGCTTAGTTACATTCTTGTTTTGGTCCTCTTGGTTGTCATCTTAAAGTAATTTTTAACCTTTATGGAGTTCTTAATGTAATGCTATGCACATAATCTAAATTATGATCATTTTTTTAATGCACCTGATGATCAATGTATTTCATATGAAGACCTAGAAGAACACCAAAAAATAGATAAAACCACTTTTGCTTACAACTATGACACTTAAAGAACTAATTATGAAAATGTAAATATAACTGGGCAAAGTAGTGATCATGATTTTTACACTCTTGGTTAAGAATGTGATGAATTGCCGTTTAGTTATGACATCTCTTTTATCCATCTATTTTATGATACTAAAGAGACAACCAATATCCAAAATGATACCATTCCTAATGTTGAAAATCAAACTATCACATCCATACCCTCTTTAGTTATTTCAACAAATGATTGTGATTCTCCCCTTTCTAATATTGAAAATGTTAAAGAGGTTGAATGTTCCACAACTATCCCTCATAATGAAAACCTTGACGAAATCAAGTGTGTCTCCCCTTCCACAAATAATGCTAATTTTGAAATTTTCGTTACATCTTTACATGATCCAAATGAAAATAGTCACCTTCCTTCCTCCACTCTCTTTTGTGAGGACCAAATTACATGTCCCATATCTTCTATTGTGTTGGTTGAAGGAAAAAATGAGAGTGCACCTGAAAATATTAAGGAAACAACTACAAAACCTACATTCCTTAGGGACAAACCAAAAGTCCCAAATAGATTTGATGTATCTTTTGCAAAAGTAAAACCATGTAAATTCAAATTAAAAAACCCATGTTTTCCAAAGGTTTCCTAACGAAATAATTTCCTAAAACAAATAACAAGGATGCAAATGATAGTCATGTCAATATTCCTTTCTCACATAACAATGATGCACCTAAAGTAAAAAGTGATATTGCATGACTTACTCCTCTTTATAGAGGATGTGATACTAAAACTCAAATTTAAAATGACATCTTTACATCTCTTAATGTGGAACATGACATATCAAACGTTTCCTCCCTTTCCTCCTTTGCATTTTATTGTCAAAAGAAGAGTGTGCCTCAAAATGAAATTATACCTCCTACTCCTATAATATTGTTAGGAACCCCACGGAAGCACAATTGATTACCAAATACAAGCAACTGAATATGCGGAATTAACCAAAAGTAACAAGTAACTAGAAATCAGAAACAACACATAATATGAGAGACAATACCCAATTGTATTAATACTCATCCAGAAAAGAATACAATAAAAAAGATGCCACTTCTTCTTCAAACCTCTCAGAGGCTTCCCACACCTCAAGTGTACAGTAATTCTTTCCTCAAATCTCTCTCTCTTATGGTCCCAACACACAACTCAAACACAGAGTTGGTGTTCACCTCCAACCAATCAGTATCCACTACTGCCAGTACACCAGTGCTCCACGCACTCCAAGTACTCAACATACTCTAAGTAGATCTCCCCTGAACTTGCAACAAACTACAACTCAAATGATCTTACTTATGGAAGGAACTACCTTGCCTTCCTCTTTGCTCTCCAACTGAGTACACACCGTACTCCAAGTAGATCCTGTATGATCCTGCTCCCTGTTGTGTTGCTGTCACCTTGATCCTGCTGCCACCTGTAGATCAACCTGGTTTTGCACACCTGCAAACCTAGACCTTGCACACACGAACACTTGTAGATCAATGATCTTACTTACCCATGTAGATCTCCAAACGTGGCCTTGCACACCTGCTGACCAAGATCCTACATACATGAAGAATCCATCTGATTCTCCAAACCATCACCCACACTTGGTACTGTGGCACTAGGAGGAACACACCATGCTCTCTTCACACACAGAAGGAGCTAATATTTGCTCTCTTACTCTCTAGCACAAATTACAATACAACCCATGAGTCTATTATATAGATCTCATGCAAACAATAATTAGACACCTAATTACAATAATTAGATCTACAGCTTCAAGTCTAAAATTGGCTCTTAACATGCAAACACTCAGTTTGTTAACAAATTGTTCGTGCAACTGACAATTTTGAAACCGCACAGGCGATCGACGTCAGTCCCTATCTGCCTGGAGGTGACCGACGTCAGCTGATTCCTGTCGACATCAGTTGCATTCCTGTCCACCACTGGCCAACGTTGATTGGCCTAACCGACGCTGGTGACTGTGACACTCAGCAACCTCTCAGCAACCTCCTTCCCTGTTTGCATCAGTGAAGCTTTTAGCTCCACAACCTAACAATCTCCCACTTGGAGATAAACAGTTGCACTATACCTGTACCTATACCCTGTCTAATATGTTTCCTGGCTTGCATCCCTCTTCAAGCTTAACCTTGAAGACAAACCACCACAAAACCTGTGGTGCACCTCCTGTCATCCAAGTAACCTGCCACATCTGAAGTAATTGACCCTGCATAGCATGAATCCCTGCTGCTGGTCCCTCTCAAATACCTGAGAACCCACTGAACTGCCCTCGAGTGCTTCCTTCCCGGATTGGCTACAAACTTTTTGACTGCACCCACTGCTTGGGCAAACTCAGGTCTATACCAGACCTCATGTGATTTTGGACACTAAACTATCCAGCCCTTGGTGTGCTCCAGTTATGCATCCTGTGTATTGAACCTCGCCAACACCTGATTCACATCAGCTCCCACTAGAGACAAAATCAACCTGTGATCTTCCATGTCTCTCATGCCAAAGAATTTTGCTGCTCCAAATTCCTCATGACATGCCACTGAACTAACCTTACCCTTAGCTCAACAAAACCCTGTATGTTTAAACCTATAACTAGTATACCATCCACATACAGTAACAAAATAATGTAGCTATCATCATCTATCTAGTAAGACAAACACAATGGTTACATTGACATTGACTAAAGCCCTGCTTTGTCATCCACCTGTCAAAACCTGTACCACTATCCAACAGCTTCCTCAAGACCATATGACCTAGCCTTCCGTCTCACGTATCCATTCTCTCTATTCTTTAACTAAAGTATCCATTCATCTTAGTGCTTTCATACTGGTTGGCAACCCTACCGAATCTCCCATTTGGTTCTGCATCCTGTTCATTCCATGCTCCCACTGTTTCTTGGATCCTTCTTGCTCTACAGTAAGCAACGAGTATAAAGAAGAGGAACAACGAATTTGAGGCTTACTTACACTTTCAGTCCTCCCCATGGGCATTTGAGACTCCTTGATAGCTTGTTGTCTGCCCAAAATTTGTCACAGTGACCGACCTCAGTCACCACACAATCTGCATCTGATCGACGTCGATTACCATGCGACTATCCTTTTTGCCAACGTCAGTTATGTGACTGACATCGGTCTTACCTGGTCACTGACATTGGTTTTATGACTGACGCTGACAACCACCCTACTTGACACCACCGGCTCTGGTTTGCACATGACTGACATCGGCACCTGTCTGTTCAACGCCGGTTCCCCTTGACTGACGTCAATAACTATGTTCGCCTGTGAGTGATGACTTTTTACCTGCGAGCTCTCCATAGATCAAAACCCTGTCCAAACTGCCCTGCTCAGAGATGTCCAGCCTTCTCCACTGATCTCTATCCGTCATCTCCTCCAAAAACACCAAGGCTTTCCAGTTCTTAAGTCTGTCAAAGACATCTAACTTCTGCTTAAGAACATGCATCTCCTTTTTGCTCATGTGACCAAGCCTACAAAGCCACGTCTTCACAATAGAAGAAGAATCAGTAATATAAGCAAGTAGATAAAGAGTACCTACTTTCTTACCACCAGCTAATTTAAGTGCATCCACTGTGAGAGTTTTTGTGCATCTCTCATCACCCAACTTTCCTAAAGAAATTAGCCACATCTTCAAGCCTGGGACCTGCATGACCTCCTTCAACATCCATGTGTTGGTCGCCTACAATTTCAGCTTCACTTCCCCTTTGCCAATTCTTTGGCAAGGCTCACCAACCCCTCTACCTGGGGCTGCATGGAAAGAGGCAACATAATCTATTAACCAAGATTCAACTTTATCCAAGGAACATCTCAGAGCATCCTGTGCAACAACACCTGCTACATCTACTTCTTCAGTTCCTTCATGCTGATCTGCTACCAACCAACAATCTGTCTTTACCTACTCTTTCTTTCCATAAGACCGTAATTGACCATTCATGCTTTTCAATTCCTCCATTCTTAGTGTACTTTCTTCTATCGTTGCTATACTCCCACTCAATCAGAAACCCCTGAGAGTGACCTATAACCAAACACAACACTTGCTCCCTGCAACCTTAGCTCTGATACCAACTGTTAGTGGTATCAAGCTATGAGCCAACAACCTTGCTCTGATACCAACTGTTAGGAACCCCACGAAAGCACAATTGATTACCAAATACAAGCAACTGAATATGCAGAATTAACCAAAAGTAACAAGTAACTAGAAATCAGAAACAACATAGAATATAAGAGACAATACCCAATTGTATTAATACTCATCCAGAAAAGAATACAATAAAGAAGATGCCACTTCTTCTTCACACCTCTCAAAGGCTTCCCACACCTCAAGTGTATAGTAATTCTTTCCTCAAAGCTCTCTCTCTTACGGTCCCAACACACAACTCAAACACAGAGTTGGTGTTCACCTCCAACTAGTCAATATCCACTACTGCTAGTACACCAGTGCTCCATGCACTCCACAAGTGCTCCACGCACTCTAAGTACTCAACATACTCCAAGTAGATCTCCCTTGAACTTGTAACAACCTGTAACTCAAATGATCTTACTTATGGAAGGAACTACCTTGCCTTCCTCTTTGCTTTCCAACTGAGTACACACCGTACTCCAAGTAGATCCTATCTGATCCTGCTCCCTATTGTGTTGCTGTCACCTTGATCCTGCTACCACCTGCAGATCAACCTAGTTTTGCACACCTACAAACCTAGACCTTGCACACACAAACACTTGCAGATCAATGATCTTACTTACCCATGTAGATCTCCAAATGTGGCCTTGCACACCTGCTGACCAAGATCCTACATACATGAAGAATCTGTCTGATTCTTTAAGCCATCACCCACACTTGGTACTGTGGCACTAGGAGGAACACACCATGCTCTCTTCACACACATAAGGAGCTAATATTTTCTCTCTTACTCTCTATCAAAAATTAAAATACAAACCATGAGTCTATTATATAGATCTCATGCAAACAATAATTAGACACCTAATTACAATAATTATATCCATAGCTTCAAGTCTAAAATTGGCTCTTAACATGCAAACAATCGGTTCGTTAACAAACTATTCATGCAACTGATAGTTTCGTAACCATACAGGCGACTGACGTCGGTCCCTATCTGCCTGGAGGTGACCAATGTTGGTTGACTCCTGCCAACGTCGATTGCATTCCTGTCCACCACTGGTTGACGTCAGTCGGCCTAATCGATGCCGGTGACTATGACACTCAGCAACCTCCTTCCCTGTTTGCATCAGTGAAGCTTTTAGCTCCACAACCTAACAAATATGTCACAAAATTCTAAAAAATTTAACACCTTGAAATGATAATAATATTAAACTTTGTGTTATTACACAAGATATACCTACATCTTTAGACATGGGTGTTCCTTTACTGAACATTGAAAAATCATGTGAGGAACCTATTTTAGAGAATAATAAAGAGTCCAACATTCTTATGTTCTATATGAATAGTAGTTTATAACCACTAGAAAAATGCTCAAATTCTTCTTATGACATGTTATCTATTATGACTATCATTGGAGATTTGTAGCAATAAGTAAATACTATAAAATTTCAAATTTATTCTCATGAAGCTATTCTTGAGGAGAATAAATTAATAGAAAAACCTATTGCAAGGGATGTGTTTGAGTATATTTATATTTAAAAGTTAGTTATGCCTAAGTTCTCCTCCTTTGATGGTCAAGGGGATCATTCTAATCATTTGTAATAATATACACACTTTTTTGAACATTGGGCCCAAAATAGAAGCTTGCCATTAAAGGCCTTTTATTGTAGCTTAAACCAAGGGGCTATTGACTAGTTTTTGTTTTAACCCTTTAGGACTTAGCAAGTATAAATCCTATGTTTATTAAAGAGGTATGTATATTAAATTAGGATAATAATGTGCAATAAATATGACCACTAATTTTTTATAGAATTGACTAACTCTTATCTTTCTAAAAATAGTAATAAATAATACAAGTAAGAACTTAGTTGGAAAATGACTAAGACAGATGATATGGAGGTTAAAAATTGAGAAAGAAGCTAGTTTGAGTGTCACAAATGTGATCTTGATGTTAGAACCCCTCATAAACAATAACACCCTTATTGAATAGTAGCACTATTATTAGATATGTGGTGGTAGTGTCCCTATTTTGGTGATAGTGTCCTCTATGCAAGACTATCACAAGCTTCTAGGTGCATCTGTGTCTAAATATATGAGGTTTGTTACTATGTGCATGAGTTATAAAACCCTATATATGGCCTATTTTTAATTAATTTATGATCAGACCCTAATCCTTCATGTTGCTAGGGCATCTAGTTGATACACACTAAAAATGTGTTTATTATTCGGGTAGGTTGGACATCCTCAACACCTTGATGTGATGAGAGTTGCCTTTTGACGCAATGGATTGCACCATTGATATGAGGTTGAGCTCCTATATTCCATGCATCACAATGGAAACTCCTCTCTTGCCTGTGGGTCTGGCAAAACTGAGGGGAGAGTCTCTAGATAAGGGCTAGCTCCCTTTGATGTATCTCTGTGGTCCTGGATTTTATACTGCTAACAATGGGGGGTGAAAAGAGAGAAGGATGCTAAAAATAAAACATAAAATAGATGGTGATACACCAAAAAATTTGATCTACTTAGCTTGAACCTACACTTTCCACCAAGAACAAGCTGACATACACTTCATTTGATATGAGAAATTCTTCTGCATCAGTGAGCTAGGGGTCCGTGGAGATACAGGGAGGAAGAACTACTAGAGGCATTTTAAGACACACTTTGGCAGCCTATTCACATGTTCCTATACTCCTCTAGGGACACTTCTGGCTAACTTGCAAGAGAAGAGCTCACAATACACTAGACATACTAGAAACATTCTGTGAAAGCATAAAGGAAAATGACTTAACACAGGACAAAGCCATAGACATATACAAAAGTGCAAAATCAAAATGGAGGTAAAAATGCTATCTTGATTCAAGGTAAAATTTAGAAGAGCTCTGCCTTACAAGCTAAGATATCTCTTCTAAAATCAGAAGTTATAATATATAGAGGAAGAAAAAGGCTTTTTGGCACCCTTCTACCAATGGCCCATGTGTGTTCTAAGCATTGGGAAGAGGAAGCCGCTTGATAGATAAGCTGTGTCAGCTCTTTTTTTGATTTTATGCATTTAAGATATATTAAACATCATATATGAAATTATGGGTTGCATTGTTTGTCTGCAAATAAGACTACTCCTTTAAGGCATTCACGTAGTTTGTCTACTCATCAATGTAAAGTGAAGAAAAAATGGGTCACACCATTCACTATTCACACCCTTGATGACCAATTGGTAGATATTGTGTCAACCATTGGAGTAACTCCTTAAGTTGACACTTTCCTTTATCACTTGGACTGTTTTATCCATTTTTTCACTTGGCTCTTTTGCCTCTCCCTGGCTTTGTCTTTTCTGGTTCCTTCATCCTTCGGGGGCTATCTTCTACTAGTTCTTCAGCTCTTTGGACTCCCTCCTCAATAATTTATTCCTTCTGGTTTTAAGCCTTTGAATTCCTTTAGGTTCGCACCTTTGATTTAAAGATCAATGGATGTTTCATTATTGTAAAGTTAACATTTTCATGTCCATCTCCATTTGGTCAATTCCTTTGGCCTTTTCTTTGATCCCTTTGCAAGTGTTCCCTACCCTCCAAAAGGGCACTTATCCTTTAGGCTTTGGGATACTCCCTTGAACCTTCTGATTGAACCAAAAATTGGTTCAACGGTTCAACAATTCAATGGTTCAATACTGTGTTCTGCTCATTCATTTAACCGCTTGAACCAACCACTTTGAAGAAATTGATTGAACCCTTTAATTAAACTAACTAATTGAACCATTTGTTTGAACCAACCAATTGAACTATTTGATTGAACCATTTGTTTGAACCACCTAATTGAACTGACTGCTTGAACCAACTGCTTGAACCAACTATGGTTCAATAGTTCAATGGTTCAACGGTTCAATATTTCCAAGTTCAAAGCGATTAAACCAAGTGCTTGAACCAATCACTTGAACTAACCACTTGAACCAATCGCTTGAACCAAAAATGGTTCAACGGTTCAATATTTCCAAGTTCAAAGTGATTGAACTAAGTGTTTGAACCAACCACTTGAACCAATCGATGAACCAAACCTTTGAACCAAGTCGTTGAACCAAGCCATTGAACCAAACCTTTGAACCAAGTTGATGAACCAAGCCATTGAACCAAGTGATTAAACCAAGCCGTTGAACCAAGTCGATGAACCAAACCTTTGAACCAAGACGATGAACCAAGCCGATGAACCAACAATGGTTAAAAGTTCAAGTTCAAAGTTCTTGGAAAGCTCATGGCATTGGACCCCGACGTCGAACCATTGAACTGGTTCCTCCTTTTGCTAAAAGACTTGTGCAAAAAATTAAATTTTAAAATGGCTCAGAACAACAAGGGAAGGAGACCGATTTTGGCTTGTAGGGCCAAAATGGTTAACAAATTAGTGATTCCCAGGGGAAGCATGCCTGCTATGCTTAGAAACTAGTAGCCTCAAAGTCTATTGGGAATGGAGTCAGAATGCAACTTGAAAAGTTAGCAACCACCTTGAGATATCTAAGAATCAATCATGAAGCTTTTACCCCAAACTAAAGGAAAACACACACAAGGCTAAAAACACTACTTGTGAAAACAACACTTAGGGAAAATAGGGAAAGAAAACTAAAATCAAACTACTATATACAGCTAACTAGGTATATTTGCCTCCCTCTTGGATCAAAGGGAAAATTTCTTAAGTCTCCTTCATGGCAAGAAAACTTATGGTGCTATACAAGTGGCTGAATGGAATGGAGATTTGGTGACTTGCTCTTCTTGCCTGCAACCTTGGTTGGCTCATATACGAGTGGATCAGAGTCAAACATGCTTCCAACATATATGTACTCTTCTTGTTTTTAGAAGCTTTTCAAATGCTGGTTCTTCATGCTGGCATGTTTTACCAAGAAATCTATGGCTGCTAGCTTGTCACCATAAGCCCTTTGATATGCATAGTCCCCTTGACATGCATTATGGTTTATCTCATTCCCTTTTGCTTCATTGAAGACCCTGTCAAACTCATCCTCTACTCCCTCATAGCTTTCTTGAAGAAGGGTGACTGTTGTGATGTCTGAAATGAGATCATAGACTGATTGCTCATCCCATGGTATATCACCTTCTTGTTCAAGGCTCTCTCTTTCAAAGCATTCCTCATGATAGACATGATCTCCTTTTCTTTCTCAAAGACTAGAGTCTTCAGTTGTTCAAAGAAATCCTCATGATCCTCCTCCAACTCAGGGTCCATGGTATGGTCGTATTTCTCATCAAAGCAACAAGGAAGTTCATCAAACAAGGGAGGAGAGAGCTCACCATGCTTACGTTCCTCTTCATATTGCTAGAACATCTACATGTATGCATGACTTGTGTCTTCTCCATTGGTAATGATGTCTTCAAAAGGAGCATCCATGATGATTTCTTCCTCATTGACATCCATGAGAGCTTCTTGATCAGCTACAAATTGGATCCTTTCTTCTTTACCTGCCTATTTCAAAATAGGTTCTTCCTTGATGACTTCAAAAATATCATCTTCAAATTCACCAACCTCTTGAAAGGATAAATCTGAAAGCTTGCAGCCCCTTTTCATACTTATTTGAGTCCTAATGCTACCTTTTCCACCCTTAGTTAGCTCATAGCCTCCTTGAAGAGGAGTGTAACCTACCCCAATGACTTTACATGAATCATTCAAAACATGAACAAGAGACTTTCCATGCTCCTCCATGATGTCTATGGTGATCTCCTTCTCATCTGCACTCATGAAGTCTCCCTGATCGGTCGTGAACTGAGTATACTCCTCTTCACTTTCCCCTTTCAAAATAGGTTCCTCCTTGAGAAGGGATGAAGTAGAAGGCTGATAGTTAAACTCACGTGGAAGAGGAGGTAGTCCTTGAGCTAGAAACGAATGATTCTCCTGCTTCCATTTGGCCAGCACCTCATCTATATCTGATGTGGCTTGATATCTCTCTTGGATGGGTGTAGATGGGTGTGTTCAAACATGGAATCTGCTATTTAGTCTGAACTATCCATCACACATTGGCTGAGGAATCTCATTCTAGACTCTAACTCTGCAATTTGCCTGGCTAGATTTTTGAAAGAGTCTTTCTTGGAGCTCATAGTAATCATCATAAAGATGGGGAGTGCATGAAGGCTGCCATGAAGTACAAGAACCTTCTTGAGGAAGGGTGGGAGGGACTTGAAAGGGACTAGCCTCATTTTGTACCTCACACTCTTGGACAATGTCTTTCTCCTCCTTGATGTTCCATGACTCAACTACTTTACTCCAGCTCACAATATTAGGACTGGACATCTCCTTTTGGGGTGATGGGGTTACAATGTGAGAGGGTAGTGAGGGTTTGGATTCCTCTTCCCTTGCTGCCAACATAGACTACTACATTTGAAGATTTGCCAATTCAATCTGCTTATCAAGATTGGCCTTAAATATAAGATTTACTATTTCAAAAACTCTCCTCAACATGATTGGGGAAAGGAATTTGACAGGCTTGACTTGGCTCATGAGTAGGGGCTACGTATGACTAATATGAAACTTGGGGCAGTGGGTATGCAGGTTGATAGACTTGGTAAGGTTGCCTCTCATGAATACTCAACCTCCCTTCCAAAGATGCAATCAAACCACTCACATCCAACATCTCATTTGTAAGCCTTTGCCAATTGGCTCTTTCAATGGGAGTCCATTCACTCTTAACTAGATCTAGTGCATTTCTCACTTGATTGATGACATGAGCAGGGATTTCTTAGCCACATCCCCTTCTGGTGTCAAGCTCTACTACATACTTTTCATATTCTAGTAGTGCTTGTTTGAAGGTGGAAAGGGGCTGATTGGCAAAGAGATTAGGTTGAGTAGAAGTGACACATTGAGAAGACTGGGCATAATACTGATATAGCTCATGACAGGGCTAAGACTAGTCATATTGGACTTGATAAGGATCAACACAAGGCTGGTAAGGATCATAACTAGGCTGGCCAAGGACTTGCTCAAACTGAGAAGGAAGAGACAAAGCCCAAAATGTTTCACTAACTTGTAAAGAGAAAAACTTATAACCGTACACATCCTTGTTGCTTGAGGTGATTTAATGAACAATCTGAGCTTGATCAAAACTATATGAAGGAATACCAGACCCATGATTATGAGTAATGGAATTATACATACCAAAATATGGTTTCTTGATGGCACCAAGACTGCTTAACCAACTGATTTAATTCAGAGTTGCCATTGGTGTTGATGAAAAAGCCTCCAAAGGCTGGTTGGTTGAAGAACACACCAAAATTCTTCAACTTTTTTGATAAAACTTGTCCCAAAATTGCATGATTAAAGGTCAGATGCTGTATTAATGGTTCATTTTATTGTAATAGGACCAACACCAATCCTAGAACTTTTTTGAGTGTTAAAACGTGGTCCCACTGGGCATGCCAAAAACTATTGACGCAGTGGATTGTACCCTTGACAGAAGGCTAAACTCTTGTCTTCCACACATCACAATGGAAACTCCTCTCTTGCTTGTGGGTTTGGCAAAACTAAGGGGAGAGTCTCTAGATAAGGGCTAGCTCCCTTTGATGTATCTTTGTGGTCCTATATTTTCTACTGCTAATAATGGGGGAGGTGAAAAGAGAGAAGGATGCTGAAAATAGAACCTAAACTAAATGGTGATACACCAAAAAATTTTATCTACTTAGCTTGAACCTACACTTTCCACCAAGAACACGCTGACATACACTTCATTTGATACGAGAAATTCTTCTGCATTAGTGAGCTAGGGGTCCATGGAGATTCAGGGAGGAAGAACTACCAGAGGCATTTTAAGACACACTTTGTTAGCCTATTCACATGCACCTATACTCCTCTAGGGACACTTCTGGCTAACCTGCAAGAGAAGAGCTCAAAATACACTAGACATGCTGGAAACATTCTATGAAAGCATAAAGGAAAATGACTTAACACAGGACAAAGCCATGAACATATATGAAAGTGCAAACTCAAAATGGAGGTAAAAATGCTGTCTTGATTCAAGGTAATATTTAGCAGAGCTCTGCCTTATAAGCTGAGAGATCTCTTCTAAAATCAAAAGTTATAATATATAGAGGAAGAAAAAGGCCTTTTGGCACCCTTCTACCAATGGCCCATGTGCATTCTGAGCATTAGGAAGAAGAAGCTACTTGATAGATAATGTTGTGTCGGCTCCTTTTTTGATTTTATGCATTTAAGATATATTAAACATCATATATGAAATTATGGGCCATGTCATTTGTCTGAGAACAAGACTGGTCCTTCAAGGCATTCATGCGATTTGTCTGCTCATCAATGTAAAGTGAAGAAAAAATGGGTGGTGCCATTCACTGTTCGTGCCCCTTGATGACCACTTGGTAGATACTGTGTCAACCACTAGAGTAACTTCTTGAGTTGACACCTTCCTTTGCCACTTGGATTGTTTTGTCCATTTTTGCACTTGGCTCTTTTTCCTCTTCCTGGCTTTGTCTTTTCTAGTTCCTTTATCCTTTAGGGGCTATCTTCTACTAGTTCTTTAGTTCTTTGGACTCCCTCTTTGACAATTTCTTCCTTCTAGTTTTAAGCCTTTTAATTCTTTCAAGTTTGAGCCTTTGATTTAAAGATCAATAATTGTTTCATTACTGTAAAGTTGATGTTCACACACCTATCACCATTTGGTCAATTCCTTCAGCCTTTTCTTTGATCCCTTTGCAAGTGTTCCCTACCCTCCACAAGGGCACTTGTCCTTTGGGCTTTGGGAGACTCCCTTGAACCTTCCAATTGAACTGAATGATTGAACCAATAATTGGTTCAACGGTTCAATGGTTCAATACTGTGTTCTTCTCATTCATTTGACCACTTAAACCAGCCATTTTGAACTAACTGATTGAACCCTTTGATTAAACTGATTGATTGAACCATGTGATTGAACCATTTGTTTAAACCAACTGATTGAACCATTCAATTGAACCATTTGTTTGAACCAACTAATTGATCCGACTTCTTGAACCAACTACTTGAACCAACTGCTTGAACCAACTATGGTTTAATAGTTCAACGGTTCAATGGTTCAATATTTCCAAGTTCAAAGTGATTGAACCAAGCACTTGAACCAATTGCTTAAACTAATCACTTGAACCAATTTCTTGAACCAACCGTTTGAACCAACCGCTTGAACCAATAATGGTTCAACAGTTTAACAGTTTAACGGTTCAATATTTCCAAGTTCAAAGTGATTAAACCAAGCGCTTGAACCAATCACTTGAACCAATTGCTTGAACCAACCGCTTGAACCAATTGATGAACTAAACCTTTGAACCAAGTCGATGAACCAAGCTGTTGAACCAAGCCATTGAACCAAACCTTTGAACCAAGCTGATGAACCAAGCCATTGAACCAAGCTATTGAACCAAGTCAATGAACCAAACCTTTGAACCAAGCCAATGAACCAATCCATTGAACCAAGTCGATGAACCAAACCTTTGAACCAACAATGGTTCAAAGTTCAAGTTCAAAGTTCTTGGAAAGCTCATGGCATTGGACCCTAACATTGAACTATTGAACTAGTTCCTCCTTTTGCCAAAAGACTTGTGAAAAAAATCAAATTTGAAAATTGCTTAGAACAAGAAGGGAAGGAGACCGATTTTGGCCTGTAGGGCCAAAATGGTTAACATTGCCTACATACCAATACTATAAAGAGGGATCAAGATCAATGTAGTTCTCCCCACCTAAGTGCTATTACAAGTGTAAGTGAAACTAGTATGATAGTTGACTTGAGTGCTTTGAATGTGCTTGAGACTAAAAATATGGATAATCTAAGCTTAGGAACGTAGTAGATGGTAGTATGTAGAAGTAAGGTAGAATAGGGATTAATAACCTTAGTTGTGCATAACTTGCTCTAAATTTGTATGTATTTTGCATTTGATTTACCTTTAGTGGTTAGAGGGCTAAAATTCATATATTTACATAGTTTTGATGCTTGTCTAGGTGCTAAAAGAGGTCTAGGCTGACCCTAAGAGGTTTTCAATTTGAAAAGATATACATTTGTGAAAAAGGGATGGAAAGGACATCAACACCATTATCGGTACACTAGCAGCATGTTGCACTATTGTACCTATTATGGTGGTAGTGTCTAGGTGGTATAACACTAAGCACAAAGGGCCAATATGCAAAAATAAGGGTCTAACACTGCTTTAGGGATGACTAGGGATGCATGTGGCCTACACGAAGGTTGGATAAGTGTGAAAGTAGGATCTAGGACTAAGCTAGGGATAGGTAGTCTCAAGTATCACTCTTATCACTCAAATACCACTTTTAGATGATTACATTTGCCCCCCCTTTATTCTAGAAATGTAGCAAAATGAAATGAATAGGATAAAGGAAAAAATAAGCATACTTGGACTTACCTAAATGGTGAATCCCATGAAGTTAGGTTTGAGTATGTGAAACATGATCCAATACATGTCCTATATGTGAAACATATATAAATAAGTGTTTAATTAATAGATATACAAAGTAAATATAAAACTAAGTAAAGAAATAAACTAGGTAAAACTAAGTAAAGTGCTAAGAGAGATGAAAGGAATGAATACACCTCATTGGGTACATGAACCACTACATAAACTTAGTGACAACATGTGTGTGTGCATGTATATAATGATCGATTTATGAATATCTTAGATTGCTATGATGGCTTACTCAATCCTCATGTGTGGGTGACTCAAGAACTCAATCTAATTTTGACTCCATCATTACCCACCCTTGCTTGGTGGGTTATGACTTGTGAATAACTTGGATTGGATTGATAGTGTGTCTAACCATCTCATGTAGGTGGATTAAGAACTAAAGTAGGCTATGAATCCATCATTTATTACCCATGTGTAGTATATGCATCTAAAATTAATACTATGTGATGTAACTATAAATGTCTAACTGGGTATGTCAATTATGTGACCACTCGGGTATATTAGGTAGCTCTAGGCCACTCGAGAAGCCAACCAATATAGAGGGAGCAAGGCATGAAACTAGTATATAACATAGAATATTATGTTTAATGTATATAACGTGGATAATGACATGGAATTTGTCATTCCATCTGATCAACCAATGGGTAAGTGAGTATATAGAAATAGTGTGTCATGCACATGCCCCAAAATATGATATATTTGCATATGGATTTTGGACCAAGTTATAATAATATGTATTTAAGTATCTAAAATAAACATTGGAATGGTTATGCCAAACATGATGCCCCCAATCTAAGCAAACTAGTATGAATCTGAGCAAAACTAAGAAAAAATAATAAATCTGTAACTGAACCTGTGCAAAATTGTATTATACCTACTATAATTTTCTGGCCAATCTAATTTTTTTCTAAAACTAAGGCTAATGGATAGTAGTGTCATATCTTGGATAGTATAACCATGTGGCACTAGTATCCCAATTTAGGTGTTAGTGTCATTCCATTTTGATTTTTGTGTAACTATACTAATCTATGTATCACTATTTTCCTACTATGTTTATCGTAGTCTGATTTTTGTAATTTGAGCTTGTGTGTTGAAAAATGTACTATTTATGCATTATATGAGCCTAATATATGTGACAAAACCATTTGAATTCCCCCTCTTTTTAGGGGAGTTGTTAAACATGTGCAAGAACTATACTCAAAAGAAAAATCTCTACAAGATGTGTGTTATCCATAGGATAAATGATATCTATGTAATAATCTAATATAATGTGCATACATAACATCAATATGTAAGATAATCTGATCACAAGTTTATAATTTATGATGTATGTCATGTGTAGCATTCAAACAGGTGTCAAGATAGATAGAACAATGTTTGTAATAGTAAATCTGAGTAAGAACTGAGTAGCTACTTAGGGGATGGGTTAATATGTCCATCACGACACCCAAGTAGGAAAGGGAGATACATGAGGTCCCTCATGACATATAAAAATAGATAAAGTAACAAGCAAGAGACAAGTATCATGGCCATAACACATAAAATAAAGCATACATACAACACACATGAGGCAACCAAAGAAGGCTAAAGGGCCACAATACAAGGGACATGGGCACACATCATTAAACATGATAAAATTAGACACACATAGACATTCTCAAATGTCTACATATGCAAGCATCAAACAAGTTGGATTATGGCCACATAGAAGAACATGTTCAAATTTCCAAATATGCAATCAAGAAGGCACACATAAGGACATGGGGACATGTTTAAAGCATACATACTATGAAAATAAGTGACATATATCCAAAAATCAATGGAATATTTAAATTCCTTCGAATAGAATAAGCATAGAGAAAAAATCAATTCTAAACTAGGAAAGATAAAAATTAAATTATGTATGAACATGTAATAAAAATTTGTGTAAGAGTTAAGATGTACTTATGTTGAGTCTAGAGTAGTAATAGCCAACAAAATTTTTGAGTAAGTGTAGCATGATCAATATCAAGATATGCCAATGCTAAAATTGTGATGCAGAGTATAGAAAGATGTAACTTGGTAATCAAAGATATGTAAAGGATGCCCCTAAATGGGCAAATATGTCAAATGAATAACTTGTGTATCAATGTATATGCCCCCAATGGGTAGTTAATATAAAATATAGATTAGTGTAGTGGACTTGAGTCCTATAGTAATCTATAAGCAATCGACAAGAAAAAATGAAACATGAATGTATGATAAAAATGACTATACTAAGTTAGATAACATACACAATATCTAGAAAATATAAGAGATGTAAACATGGAAATGCATACAATCTATAATTTTTTGTTTTTTGAATAAATATTTGATTGTTTTTTGGATAAAATCCATGTACAAGCAACATGAAAATAAAACTATATATAAGGAGTAAGAGAGAAGGAAAATGTGTGCAAAAAGGGAGGAACAACACCAACTGATGAGTCTCATGGGAGAATCACTATAAATGTGGTATGTGTCAAAAATAGGAATGGTAATATCTAATGTAGTGTGATTACTATGCTAGAGTTGGATGGTGTTGCAGTATGAATCTGGGTATTGTTCATCATCAAAATCATAATAACCTATAATGCTAGAGGGAATTACCTCATATTGTGGAGTTGACCTTTCTAAATTTTTCTTTGGAATATTGTTTGTGATTTAACCCTTTGAATTTGTGTTTATTGTAGACATAAGGTGTTGTGGAGGCTCTTTTTCTAGAAAGCCTTTTTTGATAATGTTTGTTGGTTTAGCATGATATTGACTCTACAACTTAAGTTCTTGCTCTTTTTGTAACATTTCCTATGTATATGGACTTTTTGACTTGATAAATTGTATCTATAAATGATTTTCCTTAGGATGCTCAATAAATACCAAACCTTGTTGTCCAACATTATCAACTACTAGAATAGGAGTAATGATGCCTTGGGCCTTCTTGCCCAAAACTTGATTGTGATAATCAAACTCTTGTAGATATTTTTGACCAAACCCATACGACTTTGAAATTTGAGCCTCATTTTAGAGAGGTATATTTTCATATTTCACTTGTTTTACCTATTCTCGTTGTACTATTTCTTACTCTAATTGTGCTTTGTGAACCTTTTGTTGTTTTGAGTTATGATTTGATAACCATTTTTATACTATTTCTAAATTTGACCCTTTTTGAATTTATAGAGGTGCAATTGTATGTTTTTTGGATGATGTGCCACTTTTTAAGTCATCTATATCCATTATCTATTGTATTTTCCTTTTTAATTCTAAACATGAATTAGTGTGGTGCCCATACATTCTATGATATGCACAATAATATCTGAATTTCCTCACTAGGTGTAGAGGAGGTAGGTTGATCAAGTTTAGATTTAATAATTTCCATTTGTATCTCACTTGAACTCTTATTGGACCCTTGTAGTATTTTTTAATCACTTATAATATATACATTGTTCTATATTTTGTGATTTGGATATGGAAGAGTGTTAGGCACAACTTTGCTATGTGCAAATGCATATACATGGTTTACACTAGTAGATTCTGAAGAATGCATACATATAGTTTGATTTGCCAATAATGTGACCTATGTACTTAATGATTGGTTTTGATTATATAAATTTGATATTAAATTTCTCATACTAATAATTTTATCCCTTCAAGTCTCATAAGTGCAAACCTTAGTTGCTTCTGATTGAACATGTAGGCACACACCTTGTAGGGGAGAAGTAGAGTCATGGATAGGCTGAGTATAGGAATTAGTAACAATAGTATAGGCTGATTAATCTCATGGAAGAGTGATAACTTAGACTTATTTAGAGGAAAAGTAGCTACGACCCTCATAGAGATGAGGAGGAGAAGGAGATTCTTTCCTATGCATAAGATATGACATTGATACTTGAAACATAATTGTTAGCTTATATAATATATACTCTATATATGTAAGGGTTTGTTTCTTAATTGAATTTGGAATAAGAAAACAATAACATGATATAGATAGAATGAAATATGACATATACTATCATTGATATAAAATATCATCTATACATGTGTTTATGTCTTTTTTGAGTTCATTCCAAATTAAAGGAAACAAGCATGCAAATGAAAGTATTAGACTTTACATCAAAAAGTGATAAAATTATTCTATCATTATTATCATGATTATATAAAATATAAATAATAAGATATATGGATCTAAAATCTGAGTGTGGCTCTTAAAAGGATAGAAACATAAACCTTAGGGTTATTTAGGGTTAGGGTTTGTGCAATATTCGAAGTAAGTTGGGTTCACCAAATGTTTTAAACTTTTAATAATTGACAAGTATAAATCCTATGTTTTTTAAAGTGCTGAGTGTACTAAATTAGGGTAATAATATGTAATAAATATAGCCACTAAATTTTTATAGAATTGATTAACTTTGACCTTTCTAAAAATAGTAATAAATAATACAAGTAAGAACTTAGCTATAAAATGACTGAGATGAATGATCTAGAGGCTAAAAATTGAGGTAGAGGTTGTTCTAAGTGTTGAAAATAGGATCCCTATGTTATAACCCCTCCTAGATAGTAGTTTCTTTATTGGATAGTAACACCATTATTATATATGTGGTAAAGTGTCCCTATTTTAGTGGTAGTTTCTTTTGTGCAAGACTGTCCTGAGCTTTTGGGTGCACATGTGTCTAGATCTGTGAGGTTTGTTACTACATGCATGAGTTATAAAACCATGTATATGGCTTGTTTTAACTAAATTTGTGAGAAAAACCTAATCCTCCATATTGTTAGGGCATCTAGTTGATATAAGCTAAAAAGTTTGTTTGTTAGTGGGGTAGGCTACATCCTCAAAAACCCATTATGATGAGAGTTGCTTACATATTAATACTCTGAAGAGGGATCAAGCATGATATATTTCTCTCCACCTAAGTTTTGGTGCAAGTGTAAGTGAAGCTAGTATGATATTTGACTTGAGTAATTTGAATGTGATTAAGACTAGAAATTTGGGTAATTTGAGATTAGGAATGATGTAGATGGTAGTATGTAAAAGTAGGGAAGAATAGGGATAGATAACCTTAATTATGTATAATTATTTTTTAGTTTTCATGTGTATTTTGCATCTAATTTTTCTTTAATGGTTATAGGGTTAAAATTCATGTATTTGTACTATTCTGATGCTTATGTAGGTGCTAAAAGAGGTCTAGGATGACCCTAGGAATTTTTGGATTTGAAAAGATATTAATTTGTGAAAAAGATATGGAAAGGACATTAGCACCAATATTGGTACACTAATGCCATGTGGGACTACTGACCCTATTATGGTGCTAGTGTCTAAGTGTTAGAACACTAGGCACAAATGGCCAATATGCAAGAATGAGGGTCTGGGACTGATTTAGGGATGATTATGGATGCTTTTGGCTTGTTTTAAGGTTGGATAAGTGTTAAAATAGGATATAGGATAGGTCTTGGGTTAATCTAGGGATAGGTAGTCTCAAGTAGTACTCTTAGATTACAGTTTTATACTTTGCCAAACAATTCATTATCAACTTTTAAACAGCTTGAGGATGTATTTCTATCACATTTTCATTGTTATACCTCACCTAAATTACCATTGGAGCATGTCCAAACATTGAAATAAATCTAAAATGAGCCTATACAATATTATAATATTGGATTTAAGGATGTTCTATATTCCTTACATTACACACCCTTAGATTTGGAAATACAATTTATATTTAGCAGAGGTCTTATTTTTCCATTAATAGAGATATCATGACATAATCCATTTGCTTAATTTAAGATATTAAATTGGGATGTGAACAAATATGCATGCGCTATAACAAATAAATAAACCAAGTTACTTATTTCTGCATTCAAACCCACATATGGTGAGAATATTGTTTCTAAGGTAAATAAACAAGTTACAAAACCTATTAAACCAATTCAAACTCATTCTATATAACTATCCCCATATGTCACAAAAGAAACAATAAAGGTGTTAGATAAAGGAAAGAATCATGCTTATAGATTATCTCCCATAGTTAGACCATATACCATTGAAAAACGACACCCTCTTCAGTTTGATTGGTATCAAGATAAACCACATGACATATTATGAAAATTGTTAGATAAATGATTGATAGTTTACCCACCTAATAGATTTGAAAAATAAAAATTACAAAAGTTTTTCACTTATCATGTATTAATTGTCATCACGATAATGAGTGTTTTTTTATCGAGTAAAATCTTATACAATTAGCTGATCATAGAATCATTGCATATCAAAATGACGTATCTATAAATGTTCCCCATACTTCTCTTAGAGGCTCATCTAAGAAGGTTGAGACATCCCATGTTGAGCCCTACAAGGAACACATGATCCATAAACCTTCACAAAATATGAATTATAATATTATCCCTTCTCCTAGTGTACTCTCTCCTAGGACTAGTCTCTACCACTATTGATACTATCGAGGAACCATTGGTCAATCAGGTCCTTCGTATAGAGACACAGGGATAAGTTAAACCTATAAAAATATATGGATAACTAAATAGATACATATCAATTCATAGGGTATTTATACAGATACTTTAGAGATTATTACAAACACATAATTTGTAGTCCCATTTCCATATGATCATTACAATTGGGCTTTATTATATCCATCTAGATTCATTGCATACAATGATTTATTTATTGCTAATATAATACATGCATATAAAAAATACATGTACTTGTTACACAAATTTACCAAACTCTAACATACATCATGGACATAAATGCAATTAAAAACTATATAATGACCAAAAGAGAATTAAATAGTGTAAATATATTCAATACCCAATAAAACCCATGTGAGTAATGTCATATATATATATATATATATATATAAGATAATAAAATGTTTATAAAAATAAACATATCAATCATAAGTTGGGGGCATATCCACTAGGGTATACTCCTCATCACTATCAACATCTACAAATCTAACACCTCTAGAGTTAGATACACTAGGACCAAACTATGGTCCCCATGCACATGATAACATGCATACTCTCTCCTCAAAATCACCTAACAACCAAACTATCTCCTCATTATCTCATCTCAAAGTATCATAGTGATAAATGAGTGCTTATATAATCTCAATGGAACTATGTTTTGGGATGTCCCATTTATCCATCTCTACATGTAATTCCTCATGCTCCATGGTTGTAGTCTGGTATGCTACCAAAAATCTCATAAAAGGATAAAATAATGGTGAATGCACACCATAAATGTCAAAAAATATATGAATAAATTTATCTCTGGCTACATCCATAGGCACACTAAAAGTAAGGCCCTAGATTTCCCAATCCACCATGGTCGACCACTCCTAGTTACCTACACACATTTGAGATACAACACTGGTTAATGACATATATAAAAACCAAAAAAAATGCAAAAATTAAAACTATGATACCCACATGTGGCCTTAATAAATGTTTCATCTATTAGTGCTGGTCTTATAGGAGCACCATATCCTACTTCACCACCTATCTCTCCTTTGCCACCACCCTATGCTATAGGAATAATACCTAGAGATATAACTAAAATAGAAAAAAACAAAGGCCATCAATATCTATCCCACAACTACACATACCCATAAATACATGCCATATCATCTACTATTGCCAAGGGAATAATAGGATCTTACTCATCACTTAGGCATGGGTTAGATCTATAGTAGTAGGTGCTATCCTATCATACGGCCTATGATTGCTTCATATCATTTGATGCCATGGATACGGTGCCAAGGTCATTCCCTGTTCAATCTAAAAATACCATAAAATATGGTCATAATAAAATAATTCATAGACACTAGGAAACTGATCAATCAACCACATACTAATTCAAACCCTATGTAACTCATGTTTGTCCTTAGGCTACATAGTAAAAGTCCTATAAAGATGCCACACAATTTGATTTGGAGATAAATTACTTGAGGTCATCTGGTAATCCATCATGGTATGAATTATACCACATGACAATACTCACTACTCCACAAAAACCTATAGATGAGCCCATCCAGGGTGGGGATCACCAACTGGCCACACTACTTTGATATGCTTATAAGCTTAGACATGCAATAGAGTCACCACTCCAATACCCCCACCATGAATCTATAATTTAAACCTACAGAGATTCATGTATAAGTGGGATAGTAAAGTTTGACCCCATGAATACCTATTCCTATCCAAGTCAATGTGATTCACTATGTAATATATCTGATAATAAATATCAATAGTACCACCCTCCACAACTACAAATGATGCCAACAAAATGCAAATAAAATTATACAGTCATGGAAAATCACCTCTAATAATGTCATCAAACCAAATCATACTAATTAGATATACCTTAAGATCTCTCTGACCATTAAATTATACATGGGAATGCTAAATAGAGCCTTAACTACCATCTCTGAAAGCCTGAACTCTCTCACCCCTAATTGGTAGTTAAAAAATCTGATACACATCCTCTAAAGTGACAGTCATCTCATCAATGGGAAGCCAAAATGTATATGTATCTAGGTTCCATCTATTAGCTAGGGTTATGAGGAGGTGTATATAATATGAGATCTATCCCAAATGGGCCACATGCCCCAAAATTGATTAATCAATAACAACCTAGTTAGTTACATCCAATCTCAGCTCTGCTAATGTTGAATAATAGTGTCAGTGTTATAACTCTCAAATATGAATATCCTTCTGCAATCAAGAAATAAACAATAAAAAATCATTAGTGATCATATTTTGATGAAAAAATATATAAATATTAATTAATCATACATAAAACAAAAATAAATTAGCGTTAGATGCTAGTGTCCACAAGACATAAGCATTGGATGATACCATCTGTGCTAGATGAAAACATTAGATGCCAACATTTAAAACTAGACACTTGATTCAAGGTGTTGATGAAAGAATATAGGATGCCAATGCAAGAATCCAAATCATATGAAAAATCCCTAAAAATACACTCAAAATGCAAATGATTTCAAAATTCTATTACAACCCATCTAATATACCATTTTTGCACCAACTTCAAATCTACATATCTTGAACTCTAGGTATCCAAATTCAAAACTAAAAGTTGTGATAGGATATAAAAAATGAGACCTTCCATATTATATAAAATTTGAAAAATTTAAGGTAATACTAAAAATCATTATTATTTTTGCTACATAGATATTTTGCTAGATTCTAAATACTACCAAAAATAATGTTATAAGTTATTATTCACAATATTTTTAGAATATAAAGGAAATTATATCAAACACTTCGTTATTTTCCTTTTGAAAGGAGACAACCAACAAACCTTATATCCTCTCCTCCTAAAAAGGGGTAATTTTAGTAGGGGCATGTTTATAAACAAGTTCTACATGATCAAATACAATTTTCACATTCTCTAGATCTAGTGGGGGCATGTCTTTGAAGCATGTACTCTACACCTATTCAGTATTCAAAATTCCCCATTTACAGTGGATCCATGTTTTGGAAATCATGTCCTCCACATTGACATTTATATCAATTTTTATATTTATCCATATATAATGGGGAAATGCTTTCGAACCATGTTCTCCACACTTACACAATTTTTGAATTGGAAAAAAACACACATAATATATGATTTAGATTCATAATTGTGGTAAAATTCTATACATTGGTACCATTTACTATACACAATTTTAGCATGAGACATATCTAAGGTGCTTATGATATGTAAAATGTTTCTAATATTAAAAAATAAAAATCATCTTAAAATCCCAAAAATGTTTTATGGAACATTACCACATCATAAAACATTTACATAATGATACCCTGACGTAGTGATACCCTGGTTGAGTATTTACAGATTGTATCGAGCCTTACCCATTTGCAATAGTTGGTTATTATTTTTGATATGATTAGAGGGATTAAATAATCTAGTCTCATCAATTTTTTGGGTGAACTTGATTATATCACTCACCCTATACTGAGCTATACATATACATATATTTTGCACTCAAGTTGTGCTCATCAGGAAATGATACTCTCGATGGATGAAGCACCAATCTTCCTATTTTGGGTTGGGGGCATGATCATCTCCAAAATATCCCTACTCAAAGTAAAACACCACCATGGTGTAACATAATTTACCAATTTTATACTCACTCATCTTTCTAGCTAGAGGATAGATGAAGTTTCAACCCCGCTATCTACTTCTCCAATTTCCAACACTCCAAAACCAATTTAATACATGACACATACATAGGCATAATCTATCCATTCTCTTTATTTATGCTAATTTTTAGTATTGATTGCATACAAATTATATAATCTAATTTAAATTTTTGGCATATGCTTGGATCTTAGGTAATTTTCAAAATGAAAGATTCAAGAAAAACTCAAGCGAAGATAAGGTGTGTTGTCCACACCACGATATGCATTTTATTTTACTTTAAACTAGTAATTATATTTTTTCTTGCATTACTAGATCAAAGGTGGGTAAATTTAGACACATATTTTGGTACAAGTACACATATTCATATTTTTATTATATGTATGTACCTTTTAACTAATAATTAGACATCTAGTGATACAATCTCTCAGGGATCTCTTTGGTTTCATCTTATTTCACTTGATTTACTTTCCCCTTGGGCCTATGTGCTATATTTTTTTATATTCATTAAATGTATGCTAGGGATCCCTACTTATTGTACCTAATTTATATATTTTCTTAGCCTCTAGACACTTAGGTTCATCCTAGACACTAGTGTTGATGTTAGTCTCTAGCTTCAACGTAATTGTCCAAGTTCATCTTTTTATCTTTTCCATATCTTTTGCTTTGTGACTATTTTGTTAGCCCTATTTTCCCATCCTATGGTTGGATTTATGTGTGTCACTAGGATCTAATTCAAAGTTAAAAGGTTATTATACATACAAAGGCTATGGTCTGATTAACACACTTACCAATTTGATAAGGAAACTTTCTAATAAGAAAGTACTATTTATTTCAAGCTATCAAATTGCACTATAGCGTTGAATCAAATATTTTAAACATTTAAAATTTTAAATATATATTGAATCACTTGTACCAAGGGTTACTAGGAGAAATATAATATAGTCACACTATTATAATTCTACACACATGCATAAGAGGGATAACTACATGTGATACTGAGGCCATCTTAGGAGTATTGGTTGTGTAGGCAACTCTTAGCAATAAATAAGGTAATTAAGGCTAACTTGACTCATGTTACTAACCCCATTTTACTAGATTACAAGAGGTAAAATGTAAAGGAACTAGGGTTGCTTATTATCTTTATCTAGTACATAAGAGAACATGATTTGAGGCACAAAATAATTACATAGGAGGTAATGGAGGCCTGGTCCAAATTTGAAGTCACTCCTATGTATATCTATCACTAGACACTTACATTAAATATAGACATATGCATCAATGTTACTATCCCTAATCAATGTAACTATTTAAAAGTTAAAAATAGTCAAAATATATAATGAATAAAGTCTAGATATCTAATAAAACCTTATGATAACTCCTAATCACTACCATAGTCCAAAATATAATAAAAAATAATATACACTCTATTTATCCCTTATTTTCCTAGTATTTATTATATTTATTACACATGCTTATAGGGTATGTGTACAAATTTGGGGGATAGTTCTGTGGACATGCCATTTAATGCATATGAATTATTAACATTATGGATCAATAATTATTGATCCATAACATGAACACATTATAATAATGGATACAAGTTATATAAATGCATACACATTACAATAATGTGTATTTATTACCATAATGGGTATGCATTATAATAATGTATACATAGTATTATAAAATGTACATGTTACCCATTTAATTTTAAAAAAAAAACATAGCTTAATGTTGCATCTTACCTTTTTTCCAACTCCCAAGTGTTATTCTACAATCATGTTTCTCTGCCAAAGAGCTCAAAACTCACCAAAAGTCAATTATAAAGATAGACACATCCTAAACTTCATAATGCCATCACATAGATGAGGTAAGTGATAAAAAACTACACTTATTAACCTTGTATTTTACCATTTTTTTTACATTGTTTAATTTGTAAATTATGTGTTTTAAACAAACCAATCCACTATGAGAGACCATAATCATCCTCCTAACCCTCCACATGACCCTAATATTCCTATGGCTATCCCTCCACTTGACCTTCCTAATCCTTTAAATAACCCTCCACCTAACCCTCCTATTTTTTTAGTTTTAAAAAAGAGATTACTGTTGACGCTGGAGATTACACCTGGTGGCAGGAAAACAGGTTCCTGCCTTCTCATCACAACATGGAAACCCCTCTCTCGCCTGTGGGATGGCGAAGTAGGAGAGGAGAGTCTCTAGGTATTGGCTAGTTCCCTATGATATATCTTGTTTGTTTTAGGTAGTGCAAAAATAACGGATATATAGCTAAATACAACTATATACAGCTATAAACTGGGGGGGATGAAAAGGGGGAAGAGATGCATGAAAACAAACTGCCTACACTAAAGAGGTGATACACCAAAATAAAGGTTGACCTTCCACATCCACTCTTAGAATCAAGAAAAATGCAAATATACTCTACACATCTGGCAGAAGAAACAGGCTGCTAAGACTAACAGGGAGGCTATAATGGAAAATACATAACAAGGGTTTACCAAGGTGCTGTGGAATGCACACTTACAAGCAACTTCCTCTATTCTATCTTTCTCAAATATTGCTCTTCTCCTTTCAACTGCAGGAATGGCCCTTGTAGATGACTGGTCTGTTGGCATTAACCTGTGGAAGCATTGAAAATAATGACTAAACACAAATAATGCTCATGACATACACAACAAATCTATCCAAGATGGAGGGAAAACTGTATTCTATTGATTCAGGTGGAGAATTTGTAGAGTTGTGCTCTTTACAAAATTGGAGGAGCCCCTTCAAAATGACCAAGTCTGTGTATTTATATGAGAAGAGCCAAGAGGAGTCTCATTGGCCTTTTGATTACAAGTGGCAGCTTTAGTCTTCATTGGGAAGAGGGAAAATACTGTTGATGACATCAAAATTTTGATGAGACCATGCTTATCACCTCATTTTGTGTGCAGTCTACTTTCCTCATTTTGTGTGCCTTATACATTAACCTATAGACTTTTGAAAGGGTCTTCAAAAGTTTTGGGTGGCCACTCTGTCGCTTGCTCACGGTGGGCAGCCATTTTGGTGTCCACTGTGGTGTTGGGCTTGGTGATTTCCCCACCCACGCTCCCCGCTTTGTATGCTTGGGCTCCCGTGGCCTACGGCTTGCTTGTGCTTACCCATCTACCGGGTCTTAATGTTTTGTGCAGCTTTGTTTCTTTCTGTGGATGGTCTACTCCTCATTGCAGCTGGTTCTTGTCTTTAGCACCTTGGTGGGCACCTTGCTTGTCCTCGAACGGTTCGTCGGACTTTTTATATTTCACGTTGGCTTTGTATTTGGTCACTTCGTAGACTATCGTTGGCGGCAATTTGATCATCGGCTACCGTGGGTGGCAGTCTTGGCACTCACTGCCGACTGCATTTTCTGTTAGGGGCAGTGAAAACCCTGCCAGTCGTTGTGTTTCCTGCCGGGGGCAGCCCTTTGTCGTCCGCCGCCGTGGGCGGCCCTTTGGCCGTTCGCTGTGGTGGGCGGCCCTTTATTTCCCCGCCCATTACTTCCCTCTAATGTTTCTATAAATGTTTTGCATGGGCTTGGCTTTAGATGGTCTGCTGGGATTCAAGCTTTTGCAGACGTGTATAACCCACGAACATTGACCAAAAGTTTGGTCACCAAACTGGCGACTCATAGAATAAGCGTGCCTGCTATGCTTAGGACCCAGTTGCCTTACATTCCATTGGGTGCGGAGTCAGATGGTGACTTTGAAGAGAGTTCACAACAGCTTTGATAATCCCAGAATCAAAATACATAGAATTTACCCCCTCTCGCAAAGGGAAACACACAAGACTAAAAACAACTAATTGTGCAACTACACTTAGGGAAAACAAGAAAGAAAACAAGGGAAACTATGTACAACCAAACCAAAATTCAGTGACAATGCTTCAGATGTATCCCGTTGACTGGATACACAATTATTCGCCATCCAACCTAGAGAGCTAGAATGCGTTATACTACTTGCACTGAGTAATTATGTAAGGACCACTCCAGAGGGCATCAAATTTTGCATGTTTTCCAGGCTTAGCTCTATCTTCATCCCATTTTAAGATAATGTCTCCTTTAGTGAAGTTTTTTGACAAAGATTTCTTGTCAAAATGTCTTTTCACCTACTATTGGCAACTGATCATAGAGACCATGGCCTGATTCCTTACCTCTTGGAGCTCCATTAGTTCACACAATCTGACCTCCATGCTGCTTCCATCTTCTAATTGCAACTGATGAGCGAGGTCCAGTGCTGGAAATTTGAGTGAGATAGGAAGCCTTGCTTCCATTCCATACACAAGCGTATATGGAGAATTTTTGATTGATCTCTTCAGAGTGATTCAATCGGCCCATAGAGCTGTTTTCAACTTGGCATGCCAAATTTTCTGATTTTCTTCCATGGTCCTCTTTATAATCTTGATCAGATTTTTGTTAATGGACTCAGCTAGCCCATTCCCCTATGGGTAGTAATTTGATGAAGTGCTGAGGTATATACCATACCTGAGTGCCCATTCACTAGTTTTGGTTCCTAGAAAAGCCAAGGCATTGTCTAAAATTATAGTGGCCGAGACCCCAAAACGTGTCACTAAGTCATAGAAATCCAAGACTGTTCTTTCATTCACTTCCTTCAAAGCAATGGCTTTCACCCACCTGGTGAAATAATCCATAGCAGTCAGGACCCATTTGTGTCTAGCACTGGAGGGAGGATTGATCATCCCTATGAAATCCAGGCCCCACTACATGAATGGTTGTTCAATTTGAATGGGCTGTAGGGGCATAACAGCCAATCACTACTTTCCATCAAAAAGTGCACACTTCTAGCACTTCCTTACCCAGGCATAGGTATCCTTGAAGAGAGTGGGCCAGAAATAGCCAGCTCTCATTATTTTTGCTACTATGGTCTTAGGGGAAAAATGGCCACCTATTGGCCCATCGTGAAACTCAGCCAATACCTTGTCAGCCTGACTGGGGTCAATGCATCTCAGGATAACCCCAGAGAGATCCTTCCTAAATAATATTCCATCAATCAAGACATAAGGAAGGGACTGAAGTTTAAAATACCTTCTTTCGGCCCTACCGAGAACCTGTGGACATTCACCCATAAGAAGGAAATGCCTCATGTCTAACATCTAATCTCTTGTGACAGCTGGTTCTTCTGCAGTGGCTGCATCATGAATCAACAAGCTGTCTTCACCCTTTTGTCTCAAATCTATAGTTAGCTGTTCACACAGGCCCCTTCCTCTCACCAACTTGGTGATTTTGATGTCTATGTCATACTCCATCACTTTGGTGATCCATCCTGCTCTTTTCTCATTTAAGTCTCAATTGGTCAAGAAATCCTTAACGCCAGGATGTGGAACCATGAGGTGGATCCTACTGTTTGACAACATATATCTAAATTTCTTTAGGCTACGCACTAGTGCCAGGACTTGCTTCTCTATATAGGTGTACCTAATTTCAAAGTCCTCTAACCCTTGGCTGAAGAAGGCGAGTGGTTGCTCGAGGTCATCACTATTTGCTTGAGTAAGCATAGTAGATATCACTTCTCCATTGCTGAAGGTATAGAGATTGAGGTATTTTTTGAAGTCAAGGCTAATTAGAGTGGGAGCCTGGGTCAAAGCATATTTGATAACTTCAAAACTATCTTTTCTTGGCACTGTTCACTTGAATTCTTCACCCTTCCTCAGCATAGAGGTTAGGGGTTTAACTATTTCAGCAAAGTTCAGAATGAACCTTCGAATGAAATTTATCCGGCCAAAGAAAATCTGTAGGCCTTTCTTGTGCTTTGGTAGGGACATCTCCAGAATGGAGTGGACTCTCTCGGGGTCAATAGGCAAACCCTCCTTGGACACAATGTGGCCAAGAAGTTTCCCCTCATGAACAAAAAATAGACATTTCTTTGGATTTAGGGAGATGCCAAATTCCCTGCACCTTTCAAAAATCTACTTGAGGTGCTCCATGTGATGTCTCGCCTCCTTGGAGAAAACCATTATATCATCAAGGTACACCAGCATGTTCTTGTTTATCAAACCATTGAAAGCCATGTCCATGGCTCGCTGGAAGGTAGCACCGGCATTGGATAGCCCAAAAGGCATCTTCTGGTAGGTGAACATTCCCCATTTAGTGGTGAAGGCTATTTTGTATTGGTCGCAGCCTCACACTAGAATCTGATTATATCCCAAATAACCATCTAGGAGGGAGAAATGTTTAGAACCAGTTACCTTTTGGAGGATTTGCTCTATGTTCAGGAGGGGATAATGATATTTTAAAGAGACTTTATTAAGGTCTCTAAAGTTGACACAGCCTAATATCCCCATTTTTATTTCTAAATGGAACCAAATTGGCTAGCCATGAGGAATGTTTGATCAAAAATATAATGCCAGACTCAATCAAATTGACCAATTCTTTCTGCATAAGGAGCTCAATCATCAGATTAATAGGCCTCTATTTTTGTGTGACTAATTTTGCACCTTCCTCTAATTCAATGGTGTGCTGGGTGAGTCTTGGATCGAAGCCTTTCAAGTCACTATAATTCTAGGCAAATACATCAATGAACTCCTGACACAACAGAATGAAAGTTTGCCTTTCTTGAAACGTGTAGACCTTACCAAGTGCTAGCAACTTGTCCTTGAAAATTTCAACTTTTTTGTAATTCTCCTCTCTGGTAGTGATGCATGCTTTGTCATCTCTTAGTTGGTCATCTCCGTTGAAAATACTTTCAAGTGTGACCAGACCCTTAGGGAGTTTATTTTTCTTCAATTGAACAATCTGATTTCCGTATTGCTGCTGCAATTTTGCTTGATTGTGGACCGTGAACTCAGCTTCTTCCTGTAGGAAGAGAGCTATTTGCTGGTCACTTTTGAAGACCTACCAATTTTTAATATTGTCTGGAATTGAAGGCCGAACCACCACTTTTAAATGGCATGAACTACAATCCCTGCTTATCTCTTTTGAAACATCAAATTGGGTGCCAACAGCTGCCAACCTGTCAGCCTGCTTATTCTGTTCCCTAGGATCAAGGTAATGTTAAGAGCCAGGAAATCCTCCATCAAGTCCCAGACTCTGTGCTTGTAAGACTTCAGCAAGGAGTTCTTGGTCAGGTTCAGGACTCTTATTTGGTTCACAATTAGTTCACTGTCCCCCAGGATTTGCAACTTCTTGATCCCTCTTTTTCTTGCCCACTCTAGTCCATGGATCAAAGACTCATATTCTGCAACATTACATGTGCAAGAGAACTAGAAATAGAAAGCTGAAAAATACATTTCTTTAGAAGGGGAAACTAACATTGCCCCACCACCAGCACCTAATTTACTTCTGGAACCGTCAAAGTATAGCTACAACAGGCCAAGGTCTTCCTTGTTCTCCTTCATTATATTGGGCATGATGGCACCTTCTTCATGCAAGCAATAGACACCAAGTCTTGCTTCCTCAATAAACTTATAAGGATCGTGCTCAAAGTTATCACTTCCCCACTCATCCAAGAGTAGATCTACGACTCCTTCAAGAGCAGAGGATGAAGATTTGTCCGTCTGAGACTCTGCTGGATCGATGATAGTGTAACTGACATTCACTGCCTTGGGTGAATAGGGCTTTAGGTGGTCCTTGTAGAGTGGCTCAGATTTTATTTTTACCTTGGTCCCTTACTTGGTTCTAAAAACTAGATATGACCAATTCGCTGCTAGATAGCCACCTATCTTGGACGTAAAGTCCCTAGACAAACGGATTGCAAAATATGGAAAAACATCCGCTACCACTATATCATGGGGGATTGAGAATGTTGGGTAGGCATGCAATGTTAAACTCAATCCTTTCAGGATTCCAACTATCTTTATAGGAGTCCCGTCTAGTTGTAAGACTCCTTTGTTCATTGCTTCATACTTTAATCCCATCTTGTCAGCAATGCACTTAGGCATTACTAAAGTGCTGGCCCCGCTGTCGATTATGCAATTGTGTACTAAGAAATCCCATATGATCAAAGATACATAAAAGGGGGGAGTCCTCTCTTCCTTTTTTACTTGATCTAAAGCAGAAGGATACCCATTCGTCATTAAGATGTTATTAGTGTCTGCTGAGATGGCCTGTCGATCTAGTTCATGCAATTCTTTCTTCAATACCTCCTTTTGTCCTGGGAGGGACAATGAATCCCATAAAGAAATGTTCACCTAAAATTTCTTCATTTGATCAACTATATTAACTTGGGTGCTGATTCCCTTCGTGCTTTCCTTTAGGCTGATCCCAGCTGGGACTGTAGACTGAGGAGCTGGAGGTGCAGATGATTGTCCAGAAATTGGGGCCATTTGAAAAGTGTGTGATGGAGTATTCATTGCTGCTACCTGAGGGGAAGCCTGCGCTTCTCCAACTACTCTTCTTTTAAATCTCATGTTGGCTACAATGCAATCACCCCGATTGTCTGTAGTGCCCCCGTGATTAATTGCATAGAGCTCACCCTCTTCAGGATTTATCAGGGTAGAATCTGGGTGAGTTTAGTTGTTACTTGTGCTGGGTTGAGCTAGAAACTCAAAAAATTGGGAATGATCAGCAGCTTGATTTTCTAAATTTTGAAAGAAATTCATCATGTCATTCGTATGGACAGCCTGCTCTTGACCATGTCCCATGGTCAAATAGCTAGGCTGTTCCTGTGCTAGATTGTTCTGAGTAGGCACCATGGCCTTAGATGACGAAGAGGGGCCTGAGTTATAATTTTGATAATGCGTTGTCTGAGTAAGCTGACCCTATCCTTGATTATAGCCTTGAAAAGGGTTTCTAGGTGCTTGACCATAATGTTGATAACCCGGATTCGGCTTGTTATTTTGAGCTTGTTGCCTTTTAAGAGCTACAAGTTCATTTGACATGTTTTGTAATAGGCTTTTAACCTCATGCAGTTCATTTGACAAAACAATAGCTAGCTTCTCAATGCTAGGCATAGGGGCTAATGTGGGCGTAACGGTTTGTATAGGGGGCAACATCTCTGGGAAAAGTGGCATGTTAGGCCTAGGAGTGATCTTTCCGGCTTGTACCAAGAAATTTTTGGCTGCTATGGCGACGTCATAAGCAGCAGGTAGTATGTGCCCTCCCATAGATTGGATCATAACAGCAATATCACTGTTCAATGCTTTTAAATAGTACAAAAAAGCATATTTGGGAGTCGGCCTTACCAGGACAGGAATTCTATCCCAAGTCTTTTGAAACCGCGTGTTGAAGTCCTGCATATACTCATGTGGAGCTCTTTTTATATTCATCAGCTACTCAGTAAGAGAGAGGCCATCACTTTTTTCCCCAAAACAATCAGTTAAATGAGTGCCCAGTTTGTTCTAGGAATGTATGGAATTCACAGGCAAAGTTTCATACCAGTCGAGAGCTTTTCCTTTCAGAGACAAGGCTAGCAGTCTGATGGTAATGTTTTCTTTTGTTATATTTTGAATATTGCAAAGGTTGGCAATATTCTTGATATGCTCAACAACTATAATAGGTCCTACTCCATCAAAAGAAGGTACATTTTTAGAGCTGTTCCTAGAATCGGATCATAGCATGGGAGGTTTAAAGGGCTCTCATCGCGAAAAGATGCAAAAGGCAATGCCATGGCTGGAACAGGATGTAACCGTGGTTGAGCTGGGTTGGTGTTCCTAGCAACAAGTCTAGGAGGATTTACTAATGGATAAGGGTGAGTTCTTTCAAACCTGAGCCTTTTAGCAGAGTTTAAAGGCATCTCAATAAAAACAAAAGGGACCCCTCTTGACGCTGACCTTGTAGTAACCTTTGGCATAGAAGTTTAAGTGACTGGTCTTAAAATAAAGAATTGAGCTCTTACCAGTGGAGTCACTAGATGCTGGAAATCTTTAAAAAGACTGTAGCAGGACCAACACCAATCCTAAAATACTACTGCATTGGAAATTGATAAAATTACGGTCCCACCGGGCATGCCAAAACTGTTGACACTGGAGATTACACCCAGTGGCAGGAAAAAAGGTTCCTACCTTCTCCCTGCAACATGGAAACCCCTCTCTCACCTATGGGATGGCGAAGTAGGAGAGGAGAGTCTCTAGGTATGGGCTAGTTCCCTCTGATATATCTTGTTTGTTTTAGGTAGTGCAAAAATAATGGATATACAACTATATACAACTATATACAACTATAAATTGGGGGGATGAAAAGGGGGAAGAGATGCATGAAAACAAATTGCCTACACTAAAGAGGTGATACACCAAAATAAAGGTTGACCTTCCACATCCACTCTCAGAATCAAGAAAAATGCAAATATACTCTACACATCTGGTAGAAGAAACAGGCTGCTAAGACTAACAGGGAGGCTATAATGGAAAATACATAACAATGGTTTACCAAGGTGCTGTGGAATGCACACTTACAAGCAACTTCCTTTATTCTATCTTTCTCAAATATTGCTCTTCTCCTTTCAGCTGCAGGAATGGCCCTTGTAGATGATTGGTCTGTTGGCATTAACCTATGGAAGCATTGAAAATAATGACTAAACACAAATAATGCTCATGACATACACAACAAATCTATCCAAGATGGAGGCAAAAATGTATTTTATTGATTCAGGTGGAGAATTTGTAGAGCTGTGCTCTTTAAAAAATTGGAGGAGCCCCTTCAAAATGACCAAGTCTGTGTATTTATATGAGAAGAGCCAAGAGGAGTCTCATTGGCCTTTTGCTTGCAAGTGGCAGCTTTAGTCTTCATTAAGAAGAGGGAAAATACTATTGATGACATCATAAGTCTACTGAGACCATGCTTGTCACCTCATTTTGCATGCGGCCTACTTTCCTCATTTTGCGTGCCTTATACGTTAAGCTGTGGAATTTTGAAAGGGTCTTTGAAAGTTTTGGGCGGCCACTCTGCCGCTTGCTGCAGTGGGCAGCCATTTTGGTGTCCACTGCGGTGCTAGGCTTGGTGATTTCCCCACCCACGCTCCCCGCTTTGTATGCTTGGGCTCCCGTGGCCTGCGGCTTGCTTGTGCTTACTCATCCACCGGGTCTTAATGTTTTGCATGGCTTTGTTTCTTTTTGTGGATGATCTACTCCTCATTACGGCTGGTTCTTGTCCTTAGCACCTCGACGGGCACCTTGCTTGTCTTCAAACGGTCTGTCAGGCCTTCTATATTTCACATGGGCTTTGTATTTGGTCACTCTACAGACTGCCATTGGTAGCAGTTTAACCGTCGACTGCCGTGGGCGATAGTCTTGGTGCTCACTGCCAACTGCATTTTCTGTCGAGGGTAGTGAAATCCCTGCCGGCTGTTGTGTTTCCTGCCGGGGGTGGCCCTTTGCCATCCGCAACCGTGGGTGGCCCTTTGGCCATTTGCTGTGGTGGGCAGCCCTTTTTTCCCCACCCATTGCTTCCCTCCAATGTTTTCATGGATGTTTTGCGTGGGCTTGGCTTCGGACGGTCCACCGGGCTTCAAGCTTTCGCAGACATGTATAACCCATGAACATTGACCAAAAGTTTGGTCACCAATTATCAAGTGACATAAAGGTGATTATAGATACATAAGATGTGTTATTTGGTGTATAATTGTATTTGGATTACAAGGGACATGATCAAAATGGAAAACATGTAGTGATAGTGACTGTGACAATGATAGTGATAGTTTTAGTTATAATTTAAAGGAGAGGGAGATTTTATAACCTCAAGTTGTGCCTACATATACTTGACATACTTGATGGCCTCCTCTATCATTCTAGTTGTGTCAAGATTGGTTGATCATAATATTGATCCTCCACCTAAAATTAAGCTCTCTAATAACCTTAATTTATGGTTGATGCTTTGCCTTCTGGCATGAGTTGTAATACTATGAGCATGAGGCTGAGCCTGAGCTTGAGCCTAAGCCTGAGCCTGAGCCTGAGCCTGAGCCCAATCTTAAGCTTAATCTTGAACCTAAGCTTGAGCCTGAGCCTAAGATTTAGCCTGGGCCTAAGCCTGAGCCTAAGCCTGAGACTGAGCTTAAACCTAAGCCTGAGTTTGAGCCTGAGTTTGACCTTGAGCATGAGCCTGAGATTGAGTGTGAGCCTAAGCCTGAGTGTGAACCTGGGCCTGAGCTTGAGCCTGAACCTAAACTTGAGCCTGAGCCTGACCCTGAGCCTAAGCTTGATCTTAATCTTGAACTTGAATTATACATTTAGACTTGTACCCTAATACCACACAACCCATAATTTCACATTTCCCACTCCTACTAATGTCCCACTCTATCCCCATCTCTCTCTTCTCATTATCATTATTATTACCAATACCATTTGATCCTTTAAATATAGACTTAATATAAACATAAATATCCATTTTAAATAGTAAAATAAACAACTTATTCATTTAAAATGGTTGTATAGGAGAGATAATGACAATGATCACAAATGATGATAACACAATGAGCATAGGTACTTAAAAGTGTGCTTAATTATCAAATATTATTATAATTTGGATGTTATACATGTACCCTCTTACCACATAGTCTATAACTTCACATTGCGTACTCCCACTAATGCCCCACTCCATCTCCATATCTATATCCATCTCCATATCCATCTTCATCTCACCACCTGACCCTCCTAATCCTTTAGCTAACCCTCCACCTAACCCTCCCATTTTTTTGTTTTTTTAAAAGAGATCAATAAGTGATGTGAAGGTGATTATAGATACATAAGATGCATTTTTCAATTTACAATTTTATTTGGATTGAAAGGGACATGAGTAGAAGGTAAAACATGTTAGTGATAGTGACAATGATAATGATAATGATAGTTTTAGTTATAGTTTTAGGGAGAGGGAGATTATAAAACCTGAAGTTGCACCTACATGTACTTGACATACTTGATGGCCTCCTCCAACATTATGGCCATGTCAATCTTGGTCAATATTAATCTTGATGTTAATATTGATCCTCCACATAGAATTAAGATCTCAAATAGCCTCAATTTGTGGCTGATGCTTTATCTTCTGACAAGAGATGCCATACTATGAGCTTGAGCTGGAGCTAGAGCTTGAGCCTCAACTTGAGCCTAAACTTGAACACCACATTTGGACTTGTACCCTATTACCACATAGTCTAGAGTTTCACATTTCCCACTCCCAATAATGTCACACTCCATCTCCATATTCATCTCACCCTCCTCATTATCATTATTATTCTTATTCTTACCAATGCCATCTGATCCTTTAAATATAGACTTAATATAAACATCCATATCCTTTTTAAGTAGTAAAATAAATAAATTCCTCATTTTAAATTTTTATAGAGGATATAGAATGATAATGATCACAAATAATGATAAAAAAATTAGTATAGGTACTTAAAATTATGCTTAATTATAAATATAATTATAATTTAGACAATGTACATGTACCTATACATGAGCTAAAAAAGTGAAAGTTGTCAACAAGTTTGTAAATGGTTGGAGATCTTGAATCTTTGGGATAACTCCAAGGTGATTCATACATTTTTAAATGTCATATTCAATTCCTAAAACAATCATAATAACTATCAAAAGAGCCATACCATTTCATTTAGGCCTCCAAAATCAATTTTCAATAATTAAGTTTAATGTTTGACCATTGATCCACATTTGATAATTTTAGGTGATTTGATAATTTTATATGATTAAAAGTCATGTGAGAGTGGGAATAATATAATTGGTCATATTATATGAAAAATCTTACTAATGATGAATATTATATGCAAAATCATATTATATAACACATAAAGAATGCCTATGGGGACAGATTCATCAAATTGGGTAAAAAATGTTTGTTAAAAAGTAAGTTTTTGTCTATACTACATATAACATGTATGCATAATGGTATAGTGTATACACATTATGGTATAACACATAGACATTATTGGAACTATGCCTCTGTGCTACCATGATAAACTATGCTATACCATAACACATACACATTCTATAATAATGCGTATGCATTATGCTATAACGCATATGCATTATGCTATAACGCATATGCATTATGCTATAAAGTGTATTCATTATGTTGTAACACGTATGCATTATAGTATAACATGTACACATTATTGGGTGCATATGCATTAACATAATTTATATGCATTATAGGATAATGTGTATGCATTATAAGTTTGAATTTAAAATCCCAACCTTTTGGCTCAGAAATGGCATGGATTCATGAGCCAAAGGTTTGGACTTGTCAATATATAGCCAAGTTTGAGAAATTTGATATAAAATAACATATTCTAACTTCCATCACCAAATACACTAGGAATTTAAAGTTTTTTTTTTGAAAATTATTACCATGATGATGAGTATGCTCTCCTATTTTTAAATATATGATTTTTATAATTTTTGGACTATTTTAAGGTTACAAACTATGTTGATTTATAACTATATCTTTTTTAGGCTTTGATATACTACAAATATTCATGATTATACATGTTAATGTAATTCTATTTCCATTCATCTAAGTGCAAAATAAATTATATGGTCACAAACTAGGCCTAATTCTACACACATTCAAAAAAAAATATTTTTTATTTTTTTGAGGTAGTTAGGGGGGCCACATGGCTGGCTATCCATTTTTTTTTAGTTTTTGAGATCTATTTAATGAATTAATAATAATAAAATATTCATTGATAAAATATAAAACAATATATGTCACAAACTAGAAGATCTTATCTAAATATTCACCAAAGGGTTTCAAACAATATTAAATGATGCTAAAGAATGGTGGGCCACACAATCATCTATCCACTATATTTTATTAAAAAATAGGAGTTCCTATTCAAATTTTAGATTTTTTAAATATTTATTATTAATAATTTTTTGTAAAAAATAGTGTTTTGAAAACTAGACTTGAATTGATACAATTAATATTCTTATAACATCTTCAAATTTTGAGTGTAGCTATTTAAAATTATCTACACAAGTTCAATTTTCTAAAATTTTAGGAAAATTATGTCCATGGGTAGCCTCTTTTTGTTCCCCAAATTTGTGCACTTACCCTAAATGAGATATATTATCAAAATAGTATATTACATTGTTAAAATTTGAACAATACTTGATTAACATTCAAACAACTTTATTGCTGAATTTTCTCTTATGAATCCAAAAACATTAAAACACGATTAAAGAGTGATGGATGAATGAAGCTTTGAACCACATTTTTAAGGGTTAATGGAATTATAATCCATGTCCAAAAATTTAACTTAAATAAAATAAAATTAAAAGTCTAAGGAATCATAAAATAATGGTGAAATATATAATAGTTTTTCTATCAAACTACTATGGTACATAACTTTATACACATCTTTGTAAACATTTTTTAAATTTTTTGGGGCCTAGATTTAAAAAAAAAATGATAACACTCAACACTTACAATTATTTCCCATCACTATAGACTATGTTTTTTCAACATAAAATAGTGGCCAACAATACTTTGTTTTCTACTTGCACACTTGAATTAAAGTTTGAAGTGGTAACCAATGCTAATTCCCAACTAATGGCTCCATATGATAGATCTAAATCACTATTTGATGTTCCATTCAAAGCAGAGTCTAAAATTGAAAGGAACAAAATTGTCAAAAAATTACAAATAAAAATATGCCAACATGTTCAATCTGAACAAGATGAATGGCTTACCTTTAGTAAGAATAATTATGAAGTCTAGTACATTCCTTTCCTTGAGTGTTGAAGGATTATGGATAACAGCATCTAAGACCTTATATAAGAGACATGAAAAAGGGTTGTTCAAGGGTTAGTTAAACATTGGTTAAACAAAAAATTAACACAAAACCATAATATGTATCTGAAATAAGTCAAATTTTATAGTCCATGTTACCTTGTGGTAAACTGTATTTTTCATATATATGTTTCTCTCAATATAATTAAATATATTACAACAAAGATTATTTTAGCTTTAAATTCTATAGTTATTTAAGACTTACCAAAAGCTTAGGTGTTTCATGTTATATGTGTAATTACTCTTCTTAATAGGTTCAGATGGAGGAGGATGAGGTGGTGATGGTATTACATCATCTATCCTTAGGTTTTAAATTTTTGTTGTACTCCAAAGCTAAAACCTTTGGAATAAATTCAGTCTTCTACTCTAAAAATCATAAAATATGAATGAAAAATGTAAGAATGAGAATAACCAATTTTTTTTATAGAAGTTTGGTCAAATACTTATTTCATCAATTTGAAAGTAAATAAATAATTTAAGAATAAGTTGGACATATCTAAAATAAGCTGCACATTTTCACTCTTGACCACCATACACACCATCTCCCAATGAGTTTATGAATCTCTTGGGGCATCTCTAATAAACTCTTCCATCACAATAGGGAATGATGCGAGAGGCTCATTATTTAATAATTTGATTGACAGACAAATTAGTATAAGAATGTGGAGCTTTGGACACCATTTTAATGCTATATAGGATATAGTGATAAACTAAATATTAAAAAAAAGTAATAAATACATAAGATTATCATTACCTATTTAAGTGGGGGAAACTTTGGCCCTTGGCCAAGGTCAATGCCATTTCAAAATTCATAAAACTCTAACAATATCTCAATTTACATTACCAATATAATTAATTATTAAAAAAATACTAATTACATGATTGTATAGAGCATTAATAAAATCAATTTATGTGAAACTAATCAATCCATTAGAGGAAACATAATTAGATTTATATTTTTTTGAAAGAATACTTGTTGACCAAATTTGACCCTATAGGTCAAATTGGGACCCCTATAGGCAAAAGCATGATATTTAGAGGTCTTAGGGGTCTAATATTTTTTCATGGGGTATTTTATAATCTATTTTATGTAATTATATATCATATTAGCCTTGGTCATTAGTCATTTTAGTCAATATATCATTTTGAGTCATTTTGAAGGTCATAAAAAGAACATTAAATGAGTTGTATATCCTCCTTGGGAAATGTGACGGTTCTAAAAGGTGATTTAACATCCCATGTGTCTTAATAATTCTTTATTAACTATCACTAACTAAAAAGTGATAGGTTATGTAGAAAAAAGAGTAGTTTCCTTTGAAAATGGAAGAGTTTGGAATTTGTATGGCCCATAAGGGAGTGTGACACATGGGATACCATCAAATAATGCCTATTCAACTTCCTCAAGCTCAATTACAAATGTTAAATGCTCTAGAAGTGACAATTTTGAGCTAAGACCATTTTGATCCTTCTTCACCCTTTTAGATACATAGACCCAGTCTTCAATTTTGTACTTGGTATGGCTAGCAGGGGGGTTTTAGAAAAATTGATCTTAAGGGTGTCTTATACACTCAATAAAATTCTATTTAATGTTTAGTTGTAGAGGAATGGTGACCTGTGCTTTATGAACCATTCCTAAGAAGTTGACCTATCTAATTTTCTTTCTAATCTATACACATTGTAGGTTTTGTTTTGGTTTGGAGAAATTAGTACAATAAAAATGCTGAGGTTGATGATATATGATGTTAACCCTCTCCCCTCATGATTTTCATGCTTATTTTCATGTTTTGTAAAGATCTCATGGGATAATTAGTTCAATTTGCAAGTTGATGTTTTAGGTGGAATGGCAATCAAGTTCATTACTTGTAGAAGGTTGTATTCTATGAAAGGATTAATATGAATGATAAATTATGTTTTCCATGTTTAAATTCCATAGGGGCTACCTATTTCCATGTTTGGTCTTATAACTCCATACTTTGATCAAACACCCAATATTGTCATACTCACAGTCAACTTTCTACCTGCTCTCAGTTACAGTCATGTTTTTTGAGCTATGACTATGTTATAAAGGAGTAATTGAAAGTTAAAAATCTATGAGATATATTCTAGTAACATGAGGTAGTTTTGTGAGCTTTCAAATGATAAAGGGAACACTATGGCATTCATATGTAGAACTTCCACATAGCCTACCATTAATGAGCACCTATAGGTGCTTGGAAGAGAATATCAAGTTGAAGTAAAGGTTTTGAGACCTATTTAAGTATCTCTATAGTGATAAATATGCATTTTAATAGATTAAAAGGGACTAGGAGTGATAAAATGCCCATACATTATGTATTGTTTGAAGGATATTTATACTATTTACCTGTACATCAGAATGACCACCTACAAGTGGATTAAAAGAAAGATAAGGAGTTATTTTTGAGTGTTGAAGAACATGGAGAAGCTCACCTTGAAGTCCTAATGTGTGTAGAGACCATGGTAGACCCATCTAAAGTGCTAAATTGCTAGGCAAAGTTTAAAATCACCTTCTAAGGTCAAATGACTGATTCAAGGACCTTTTCCCAAAATTGGCAAAATAGAGATCTAGTTCCTTTTTTGGGTATCATTATATATATTTTTATTGGTTTATAATACCTATAAATACATTAATTTTCAAGATCCCATATAGATCTCTTGATTTGAAAAATAAGAGAGATTATTGAGTTGAAGAGGTTGGTTTTTAAGAGCTCTTAAATTGCCTTTTAAACACTGAAATTCTATAGTATTGTCTACAACAAGATGAGTCAATAGCATTTTATGCCTAATGAGTAAATTTTATGCTTGGAACTAGGTTGGAATGTCTTGTTGCACTAAGAAATTCAAATTTTGGAAAGATAAGCATCAAGATAGGTATGGAAGATGTTTTACATCAATTAGTAGAAGTAACGGTCTGTACAAATGGCTTGAACATATTCATCTATAGCCAACATAAGGTTTAAGCTCATAAGGTGCCTCTTTATTGCAATGTATGAGTTTTAGGCATACTTAATATTTTTAAAATTGATTTGAAGCTTCCTAAAATGTTTCAAGTTTCTTAAAAAACAAACATGATGATCTTTCAAGCTCATAAACACCTATAGACCATTCACCTATAACCAAGGGTCAAAATCCTACATAGTCCATGATAGAGGTGTTTCAATGGTGCCACTTGGATGAGGAGAGTTGAGACATCTCTTCAAAGGGTGAAAATCCAAGTGAATTTTTTTTGGGTATGCCCAGTGGGACTCTTAGTCTAAGAAGTTGAAAGATTTTTGGTATTGTCTTTCAACACATCAACCTTTGGAAGCATCTATCTAAGCATAAATGGCAACTCCAAAGTTACATTAGTAGATCAAGAAACCTAGGTATTCCTTTTGAAGATTGTTGATAATCATTCCTTATGTTCTTGTTTCCTAATGAAGTTCCATGGCTGACTTTGGTGTTGAGTATTATTTTACATAAGTTGGTGAGGTTTATCAATCTCATAACATTCCCTATCAACAAATTTATGATCATTACCAGCTCCAATATGATCTTTACCATCTCCAATATTATATTTAATAGGCTTTTCATGAAGTGTATCATCCCTATAAATAGCCTTCTTAATATCTTGCTCCTCCTAGTCAACCTAATAACTCCTCTAATTAGGCCATTGCCACTTTCAAGAAAACACTCTTGGGCTATGAGAAGTACATGTTGGATATTAAAAAATTAAGGGGAAATGGTCAAGATAATCCTATTAATTTCATTCATAAAGTGAGATATTCATTAGAGTTAGTTAAGAGAGCATGGGAACCTATTGAGAGAGCCAATTGGCAAAGGCTCATAAGTGAGATGCTAGATATAGGTGGCTTGAATACATCTTTAGAAGATATGATAAGAATTCATGAGGATGAACCTCACAAAGTCTATCAACCCTCATATCCACCTCCCTAATATTTATATCAATCCTGATTGACTCATACTCATGAACCCAATCAAGCTTATCAAAGTTATCTTTTCCCCACTCAACTAGAAGAAAGAGTTGGAAATACAAGCCTTATTTTTGAAACAAATATTGATAGGTAGATTGTGTTGGATAATAAGAAAATGCAACAGTCTATATCATTAGAAAAGGAAGTGTAATTTAAGCCTTCATTTCCCTCTCCCATTGCATCCCCACCTCAAGAAGGGACCTCTAGATATGAGATTCCAAGTTGGAGACAAGGTGGAGAATCCAAGCCTAAGGAAATCCTGAGTTTATTGAACACTTCATCTGCTCCTCAAATTGCATCACTACCTAAAAAAGTGACTCCTAATCCTAAAATCCTAAGATGGAATATGGTATTGGAATCATGGGGAAAGAAAAAGGATAAAAGTATTGATAAAGAGTGTGAAGTTGAGAAAAAAATTGATCCTATGCAAGCCCCTCCCACCCTTCCTTAAGAGACCTCTTGTCTTCCATGTCAGCCCTCTTTTACTCCTCATCCTCATGAATATTCCTATAAAATTAAGGAAGAATTTTCTAAGAGAACATATCCAAACAAATTGGAAAGTTAGAGTGAAGGATGAAATTTCTAAGTCAGGTTGTGATGGAAGGTTTAGACCCAAAAGAAGATCCTATGCCTAAACACACCCCATCTACCCTTTCTCAATATATCCCTCAAGATAAATCAGATGTATAAGAACCCATTGTCAAATGGAAGGAAGAAAACCAAGCTATTTTAGCCCAATGTCTACCTCCCCTTACTCAAGAGCTTCCAAAAGGATCCTCTACAATTCAGTCTCAATCTGATTTTGATTCTTATGTTCCACCTCCACCAACTAGTCCATCTTATCCTCATCCCATAACCCTTTTATTTTATGGACATATGGTATGGGAACCTAAAGAGGAGCATTTAGTTAAGGAAAATTTAGAACTCTTACTTGAAGAAAATGTAGCTCCCTGGCAACCTCATTGGGATAAGTCACATGATTACAAGATGCCTAGCCTTGGCATCACTAAGAAGGAGAAGGATATTGAGGATCTTGTAGACCTTGAGAACCAAAATCAGGTTATGATAGTTGAGATACAACTTTAGAGCCCTCAAGAGGTCCTAAATGCTGAAGAAGAAGTGAGTCCTTGTGTTGAGTCTTCTTGTTGTGTTGATAATGAGGAATGCCTTCCTTATGTCAAAGAAGAAATCTTGGATGAAGTACTTTTGGATTTTAAATAAAAGGATGAAGGATCTTCTCTTGTTTTTCCCCTTCATGATTCTATTCAAAGAGAAGATGAGGACTTGTGGTAGCAGTTTAAAAACATGTGCAATGAGTTTGAATATCTCAAGGGTCTACAACTTCCTTAGAGATGATTGTAAGTGATGGTAAGCAAGATGAAAATTTTCAAAATGTCATAGAAGAGAAAAATAAAATTTCACCTCAGCATTTGGAGGTAAAAACAAGCTTCTACTAGCCTCAATCTTCCAAGGAGCAATAAACTATTCCTCTTGAAATCATGCCTACAAAGAAGATGCAAGTTGATCATGAGATAACGAGTGGGCAACAATATGAGGTATATGCACAAGGACAAGATGAATAAATTTAAATTGGAGACCTATTTTAAGATGATCTACTTAAGATCATAGCAAGTGAAGTGCCAAGAAATAGGTCTGATCCATCAAGTATCCAATCCAAAGAGCAACATGCTTGGCACTATCACTCATCTCATGAAGAAAGAGATGTAAAGAACTTTCTAGTTGATCTTGGAAAGGGAGGTATGTTTAATTTTTATTTGTAAATAGTGTTTTGTTTTTGATTTCCATAAGTGATTTGAGCACATGTGTGTCTCTTATTAGTTAATTTGCTTTGCTTTGTGTGTGTCCTTTATTTTATGTGGTTAAGGTAGTCAAGTGGTCTCATATTGATCAAAGCTTATTGTAAATGGTTAAAGTTATCTTGTTGTGTTTCATACTTCAGATTACTCCCTAATCCTAATGGACTGATAAGGCTACTAATCTTTAGCATAACATGCATACTACTGCTATGAGTCACTAATTTGTTGACCAAATTTGACCCTGCAGGTCAAATTAGGACCCCTATAGGAAAAAAATTGATATTTAGAGGTTTTAGGGATCTAATATTTTGTCATGGGGCATGTTATAAAATATTTTATGTCATTATATATCATATTAGCCTTGGTTATTAGTCATTTTAGTCAATATATCATTTTGAAGGTCATAAAAGGAGCATTAAATGAGCTATACAACCTTATTGGGAAATGTTAAGGTTAAAAAAGGTTGTCATGTCCCATGTGTCCTAATAAGTATTTAGTAACTGTTACTAATTAAAAAGTGATAGATAATTTAGAAGAAAGAGTAATTTCCTTTGAAAAGGGAAGAGTTTAGCAATTGTATGACCCACAACGGAGTGTGACATGTGGGATAAGGTCAAGGAATGTATATTAAGCTTCCTCAATCTTAATTACACATTTTAAATGCTCTAGAAGTGCCAATTTTTAGCTAAAACCATTTTTCTCCTTCTTCACCCTTTTAGACACACAAAACCAGTCTTTAGGTTTGTACTTGGTATGACCAATAGGGGAGGTTACATAAAAATTGCTATTGGGGGTGTCTTCTACACTTAGTAAACTTACATTTTATGTTTGGTTTTAGAGGAATGGTGATCTGTGCTTTATGAACCATTCCTAATAAGTTGACCTATCTAATTTGCTTTCTAATTTGTGCACCCTATATGTTTTGCTTTGCTTTGGATAAATCCATACAATACAAAAGATAATGTTTATTATAAATAATGTTAACTCTCTCCCCTCATTATTTCTATGCTTATTTTAATGTTTGGTAAATATATCATGGGATAATTAGTTTAGTTTACAAGTTGACGTTCTAGGTGGAATGGTAGTCAAGTTCACTACTTGTAGAAGGTTATATTATCTATAAGGACTTAATATGAATGGGAAATGGTTTTTTACATGTTTAAATTCCATAGGGGCCACCTCTTTTGATTTTTGGTCTCATAACTCCATACTTTGATCAAACACCCAATCTTATCATACCCATAGTCTACTTTCTACCTGCTCTCAATTACAGTCATGTTTTTTGAGATTTGACCATGTTATAAATGATAAATTTAAGGTTAAAAATCTATGAGATATATTCTAGAAATATGATTTAGTTTCATGAGATTTCAAATGATAAAGGGAACACTGACATTCATATGCAAAACTTCCACATAGTCTGCTATTAATGAGCACCTATAGGTACTTAGAAGAGAATATCACATTGGATTAAATGTTTTGAGACATATTTTAGTATCTCCATAGTGATAAAAATTCATTTGAAGAGATTAAAATGGACTAAGAGTGATCAAATGCCCATACATTATGTATTATTTGAAGGTTATTTATATTGTTTTCTTGTACATCAGAATGACCCCCTACAAGTGGCTTAATAGAAAGCTAAGGATTTATTTTTGAGTGTTGAAGCATGTGAAAAATCTCACCTTGAAGTCCTAATGTGTGTAGAGACCATGGAAGACCCATATAAATGTAGGGGTGAAATCCAAGAACAAACACACCTGTTCTGATTCCACTTGTTAGGATCTTGCTCCTCAGAAACAACATAGTATGATTATAAAATATAAGCAATTAAATATGCGGAAATAACCAGAAACAAAAGTAACTAGAATTCACCAATAGCACAGAATATGAGAGACAATACACTATCTTATATTAACACTTTACAGGAAAGAATACTACAAAGAACTGCCACACTCTTCCACCTTACAGAGGTTTCCCACGCCTCAAGTGTACAGTAATTCTTCTACACAACACTCTCCTACACAAAAAATGGTCCCAACAACCAACTCACACACAGAATTGGTGTTCACCTCTCCAACCAGTCAGTAATAACCCTGCCGGTACACCAAGCACTCTTTAGCACTTCAAGTTGATCTCCCATGAACCTGCAACCTGCAATTCAATAGACCAAACTTACATGTAGATCCCCTATGAGCTTGCAACAACCTGCAACTCAATGATCTTACAACTAGAAGGAACTCTTCCTTTCTATCTCATACTTATACAATACATGCCAATGGGTCTATAAATAGATCCCAGACTTAAACAATAACTTAGACTCTTAATTTAGACAATTATCCTCGCAGCTCAATACTCTAACTGGTCTTAACATGCAAACTATTCATTCACTTAACTAACTGTCCATGCAATGAACAGTTCTAGAACACACAAGCGACCGACTCTGGTCCCTGCTTGCCTGGTTCTGCCGACATCGGCCGACTTCCTGGTGTCATCGGTGGCCTTCTGCACTGGTCATGACCAACGTCAGTCCTGATGCCGATGCTGGTGCTCCTAAATCTCAGCAACCTTCTGTTCCTACTATTTGCAAAGAGTTGAAGCTTTTAGCTCCACACCCTAACAATCTCCCACTTGGAGATAAACAGCTGCAACTTGTACCTGTACCTGTACTCCATCTAGTTTGTTCCCTTGGCTTTGTATCCCTCCTCAAGATCACTCTTGAAGACCAACCACCACAAATCCTGTAGTATAAAACCTGTCATCCAAATTACCTGCCACATCCGCATCTATAACCATGTAGATAAGAACTTGACCCTGCATAACATGTGCACCTACTGCTGGTCCCACTGAACTGCCCTTCAATATTACTTTCCCTGATTGACTCCAAACTTGTGATAACTCCCACTGCTTGGGAAAACTCAAGTTTAGTACATACCATGCACTTAACCTCATTATGTGAATCAAGACACCTGTTCTGTGAACTGTCCAACCATCAGCGTGCTAATTGGTCTCACACAATCATCCTGAAACAAAGTCAACAAGACCTCCATGTCTCTAGAACACACTCATGCCAAAGAATCTTGCTGCTCCCAGATTCTTCATGACACACCCCTGAACTAGCTTTACCTTTAGTTCAGCAATACTTGTATATGTAACCCTGCAACAAGCACATCATACAAAAATAGGATAATGTAGCTAATATTATCCAACCTGGTAAAGAGAAACATAATGATCAAACCTCCATTGTCCTGTAGCTAACACAAGATCATATACCCTGATCTTCCATCTCACGTATCCATTTCCGCTCTTCTTTATCCTGAACATCTATTCGTCTCTTAGTGCTTACTTCCAGTTGGCAACTCTACCCAAAACACCTGTTTGGTTCTCCTCCAAGGAATCACATCCTCATCCATGCCAAGCTCCCACTGTTTCCTCAATCTACCTGTTCTGCTTCTTTAACAACTTCCTGGTTCTATACCATAAGTGAGCAACAAGTAGTGTAAAGAAGGGAAATGACAAATTTAAGAACTTACTTAGGCCTTCAGTCCTCCATATGGGTGCTTGAGACTCCATGACAGCTGGCTCTCCACCCAAAATTCATCTCAGTAACCGATGCCGGTCACATCTCAGTCTGCAGCTGACCGATGTCAGTTCCCTGCGACTGCGACCTTGCTGACATCGGTTTCCCTTGGCTGACGCTGGTCATTATCTGCCCCGAGTCACTAATGTCAGGCTGCACATAGCTGACGTCGGTCCCTGTCTAGATGCCAACGTCAATTTTCCTTTCGACCTCAGTCTCTGTGTTTTTCTAGTGAGACCTGACTTTTTCCCATGAGATCCTTTTGGATCAAACCCTTGTCCAAATCACCCTTACTCTGCTCAGAATTCCTCTGCACCTTGTGCTGAACTCTGTTCGTCACCTTCTGCTAGAAAACCAAGGCTTTCCTGTTCTTGTCACTAACATCGGATTCCTCAAGAAACACCACCTTCTTCTTCTACATACAGAAACCATGATCCATGCCTTCTAAATCGGAAAGCATACTCTTTGACTCAAAAACAAGCATCTCCTTCTTGTCTATGTGACCAAGCCTATTAAGCCACATCTCCAAATCTACAGCTGAAGTAGATAACCCAGAAAGAGAATCAATAATACAAGTAGATAGATAAAGCGTACCTACTTTCTTACCTCTAGCTACAACAAGTGTACCCTTGGTAACCTTCCAAGAGTCTGCTGTGAGAGTTACTGTGCAACCTCATCACCCAAACTTCTAACAGAAATCAAATTCTGCTTCAGAACTGGGACATGCATGACCTCCTTTAACACCCATGTGTCACCTGTCTATAATTTCAGCTTCACTTTTCCTTTGCCAACAATTTGACAAGGCTTACCATCCCCTACACAAATTTCTCCAAAGTCTCCCTGGACATACTCATGAAAAAATTCCCTATGTGGGGATGCATGAAAAGAGGCACCAAAATCTAAAATCCAAGATTATACTTTATCCAAAGAACATAATAGAGCATCTTGTGCAACGTAATCCACAACATCTACTTCTTCTCCATGTCCTTCATGCTGATCTTCACCCGATCTGCAATCTCTCTTTAAGTGCCCTTGCTTTCCACATTTCCAGCAGGTTATTCTGCCATACCTGGACTTGGATCTTCTGCCTATCTTCGACCTTGATCTCCCACGCTCTATCTTCTCTCTTGGCCTTCCTCTGCCTTCAACACTCAAAGCATCTCCTGATGATTCACTTATGCTTTTCCTGCGTATCTCTTCATTCAAGATCACACTCACAACATCATCCACTTTTAAGACTTTTGAAGGAGACACAGTATTAGAAACTACCATTACCAAACCTTCCCAACTTTTAGGTAATGAACACAAGATTAAGAGAGCTCTAATTTCATCATCAAATACAATATTGACTGAACTTAACAGGTTTACCAAACCATGGAAATCACTAAGATGGCTATGGACAGATCCACCTTCCAACATTTTCAAATTAAATAAACGCTTCATAAGAAATACCTTATTAGAAGCCGAGGGTTTTTCATATAAATTTGCCAAAGATTTCATCAACTCCACCATTGTCTTACACTGTGATAAGCTAGAAATCACAGATGATGCAAGACTCAATCTAATATATCCCAGAGCCTTCCGATCAAGAACCTCCCATTCTTCATCCTTCATATTTGAGGGTTTGCTATTAACCCCACCCAACGGTAAGTACAAATCTTTTTGATACAGATAGTCCTCAATCTGCATCCTCCATAATTGGTAGTTCTTGCCATTAAACTTTTCCATTCATAGCTTACTGTCTTCTGCCATTGCTCAACTCCCACTCAAATAGAAACCCTGTGAGTAACCTGTAATCAAAACACACTACCCAGATCTAAACCAATCTGTTAGTATCCCAACCAAAAGCTCTGATACCAATTGTAGGGGTGGAATCCAAGAACAAACACACCTGTTCTGATTCCACTTGTTAGGATCTTGCTCCTCAGAAAGAACACAGTATGATTACCAAATATAGGCAATTAAATATGAAGAAATAACCAGAAACACAAGTAACTAGAATTCACCAATAATATAGAATATGAGAGACAATACACTATCTTGTATTAACACTTTATAGGAAAGAATACTACAAAGAGCCACCACACTCTTCCACCTTACAGAGGTTTCCCACGCCTCAAGTGTATAGTAATTCTTCTACACAACACTCTCCTACACAAAAAATGGTCCCAACAACCAACTCACACACAGAATTGGTGTTCACCTCTCCAACCAGTCAGTAATAACCCTGCCGGTACACCAAGCACTCTATAGCACTTCAAGTTGATCTTCCATGAACCTGCAACCTGCAATTCAACAGACCAAACTTACATGTAGATCCCTTATGAGCTTGCAACAACTTGTAACTCAATGATCTTACAACTAGAAGGAACTCTTCCTTTCTATCTCATACTTATACAATACATGCCAATGGGTCTATAAATAGATCCCAGACTTAAACAATAACTTAGACTCTTAATTTAGACAATTATCCTCGCAGCTCAAGACTCTAACTGGTCTTAACATGCAAACTATTCATTCACTTAACTAACTTTCCGTGTAATGAACAGTTCAAGAACACACATGTGACCGACGCTGATCCTTGCTTGCCTGGTTCTACCGACATCGGCTGACTTCCTGCCGTCGCCGATGGCCTTCTACACTGGTCATGACCGACGTCGGTCCTGATGCCGACACCGGTGCTCTTGGAGCTCAGCAACCTTCTATTCCTACTATTTGCAAAGAGTTGAAGCTTTTAGCTCCACACCCTAACAATCTCCCACTTGGAGATAAATAGCTACAACCTGTACCTATACCTGTACTCTGTCTAGTTTGTTTCCTTGGCTTTGTATCCCTCCTCAAGATCACTCTTAAAGACCAACCACCACAAATCCTATAGTGCAAAACCTATCATCCAAATTACCTGCCACATCCGCATCTACAACCATGTAAATAAGAACTTGACCCTGCATAGCATGTGCACCTGCTGCTGGTCCCACTGAACTACCCTTCAGTATTACTTTCCCAGATTGACTCCAAACTTGTGATAACTCCCACTGCTTGGGAAAACTTAGGTTTAGTACATACCATGCACTTAACCTCATTATGTGAATCAAGACACCTGTTCTGTGAACTATCCAACCATCGGCGTGCTAACCGGTCTCACACAATCATCCTAAACAAAGTCAACAAGACCTCCATGTCTCTAGAACACACTCATGCCAAAGAATCTTGTTGCTCCCAGATTCTTCATGACACACCCCTGAACTAGCTTTACCTTTTGTTCAGCAATACCTGTATATGTAACCCTGCAACAAGCACATCATATAGAAATAGGATAATGTAGCTAATATTATCCAACCTGGTAAAGAGAAACATAATGATCAAACCTCCATTGTCCTACAGCTAACACAAGATCATATAACCTAATCTTCCATCTCACGTATCCATTTCCACTCTTCTTTATCCTAAACATCCATTCGTCTCTCAGTGCTTACTTTCAGCTGGCAACTCTACCCAAAACACCTATTTGGTTCTCCTCCAAGGAATCACATCCTCATCCATGCTAAGCTCCCACTGTTTCCTAGATCTACCTGTTCTGCTTCTTTAATAACTTCCTAGTTCTATACCATAAGTGAGCAACAAGTAGTGTAAAGAATGGAAATGACAAATTTAAGAACTTACTTATGCCTTCAGTCCTCCATATGGGCGCTTGAGACTCCATGACAGCTGGCTGTCCACCCAAAATTTGTCTCAGTAACCGATGCCAGTCACATCTCAGTCTGCAGTTGACCGATGTCGGTTCCCTGCGACTGCCACCTTGCCGACGTCAGTTTCCCCTAGTCGATGCCGGTTGTTATTTGCCCTGAGTCACCGATGTCAGGCTGCACATAGCTGACGTCGGTCCCTGTCTAGATGCCAACATCAATTTTCCTTCCGACCTCAGTCTTTGTGTTTTTCTAGTGAGACCTGACTTTTTCCCGTGAGCTCCTTTTGGATCAAACCCTTGTCCAAATCACCCTTGCTCTGCTCAAAATTCCTCTGCACCTTGTGTTGAACTCTATCTGTCACCTTTTCCTTGAAAACCAAGGCTTTCTTGTTCTTGTCACTAACATCAGATTCCTCAAGAAATGCCACCTTCTTCTTCTGCATATAGGAACCACGATCCATGCCTTCCAAATCTGAAAGCATACTCTTTGACTCAAGAACAAGCATCTCCTTCTTGTCTATGTGACCAAGCCTATTAAGCCACATCTCCAAATCTACAGCTGAAGTAGATAACTCAGAAAGAGAATCAGTAATACAAGTAGATAGATAAAGCGTACCTACTTTCTTACCTCTAGCTACAACAAGTGTACCCTTGCTAACCTTCCAAGAGTCTGTTGTGAGAGTTACTGTGCAACCCTCATCACCCAAACTTCTAACAGAAATCAAATTCTACTTTAGAACTGGGACATGCATGACCTCTTTTAACACCCGTGTGTCACCTGTCTGCAATTTCAGCTTCACTTTTCCTTTGCCAACAATCTGACAAGGCTTACCATCCCCTACACAAATTTCTCCAAAGTCTCCTTGGACATACTCATGAAAAAATTCCGTATGTGGGGATGCATGAAAAGAGGCACCAGAATCTAAAACCCAAGATTCTACTTTATCCAAAGAACATACCAGAGCATCCTTTGCAACGTAATCCACAACATCTGCTTCTTCTCCATGTCCTTCAGGCTGATCTTCACCCGATCTGCAATCTCTCTTTAAGTGCCCTTGCTTTCCACATTTCCAACAGGTTATTCTGCCATACCTGGACTTGGATCTTCTGCCTATCTTCGACCTTGATCTCCCACGCTTTATCTTCTCTCTTGGCCTTCCTCTACCTTCAACACTCAAAGCATCTCCTGATGATTCACCTGTGCTTTTCTTACGTATCTCTTCATTCAAGATCACACTCGCAATATCATCCACTTTTAAGACTTTTCAAGGAGACACAGTATTAGAAACTGCCATTACCAAACCTTCCCAACTTTCAGGTAATGAACACAAGATTAAGAGAGCTCTAATTTCATCATCAAATACAATATTGACTGAACTTAATAGGTTTACCAAACCATGGAAATCACTAAGATGGCTATGAACAGATCCACCTTCCAAAATTTGCAAATTAAATAAACGCTTCATAAGAAATACCTTATTAGAAGCTGAGGGTTTTTCATATAAATTTGCCAAAGATTCTATCAACTCCACCGTTGTCTTACACTGTGATAAGCTGGAAATCACAGATGATGCAAGACTCAATCTAATAGATCCCAGAGCCTTTTGATCAAGAACCTCCCATTCTTCATCCTTCATATATGAGGGTTTGCTATTAACCCCACCCAATGGTAAGTACAAATCTTTCTGATACAGATAGTCCTCAATCTGCATCCTCCATAATTGGTAGTTCTTGCCATTAAACTTTTCCATTCGTAGCTTACTATCTTCTGCCATTGGTCAACTCCCACTCAAACAGAAACCCTGTGAGCAACCTGTAATCAAAACACACTACCCATATCTAAACCAATCTGTTAGTATCCCAACCAAAAGCTCTGATACCAATTGTAGGGGTGGAATCCAAGAACAAACACACCTGTTCTGATTCCACTTGTTAGGATCTTACTCCTCAGAAAGAGCACAGTATGATTACCAAATATAAGCAATTAAATATGCGGAAATAACCAAAAACACAAGTAACTAGAAGTCACCAATAGCACAAAATATGAGAGACAATACACTATCTTGTATTAACACTTTACATGAAAGAATACTACAAAGAGCTGCCACACTCTTCAACCTTACAAAGGTTTCCCACGCCTCAAGTGTACAGTAATTCTTCTACACAACACTCTCCTACACAAAAAATGGTCCCAACAACCAACTCACACACAAAATTGGTGTTCACCTCTCCAACCAGTCAGTAATAACCCTGCCGGTACACCAAGCACTCTATAACCCTTCAAGTTGATCTCCCATGAACCTGTAACCTGCAATTCAATAGACCAAACTTACATGTAGATCCCCTATGAGCTTGCAACAACCTGCAACTCAATGATCTTACAACTAGAAGGAACTCTTCCTTTCTATCTCATACTTATACAATACATGCCAATGGGTCTATAAATAGATCCCAGACTTAAACAATAACTTAGACTCTTAATTTAGACAATTATCCTCACAGCTCAAGACTCTAACTAGTCTTAACATGCAAATTGTTCATTTATTTAACTAACTATCCATGCAACGAACAGTTCTAGAACACACAGGCGACCGATGCCGGTCCCTGCTTGCCTGGTTCTGCCGACGTCGATCGACTTCCTGCCGTCGCCGGTGGCCTTCTGTACTGGTCACGACCGACGTCGATCCTGATGCTGATGCCAATGCTCTTGGATCTCAGCAACCTTCTATTCCTACTATTTACAAAGAGTTGAAGCTTTTAGCTCCACACCCTAACACTAAAGTGCTAAACTACTAGGCAAAGTTAAAAATCACCTTCTAAGGTTAAATAACTAATTCAGGGACCTTTTCCCAAAATTGGAAAAATAGAGATCTAGTCCCTTTTTTGGGTATCATTATATAGAGTTTTATTGGTCTATAATACCTCGAAATACATTAATTTTAAATCTCCCATAAATATCTATTGATTTGTAAAATATTAGAGATTGCTGAGTTGAAGAAGTTGGTTTTTAAGAGCTCCCAAATTGATTTTTAAACACTAAAATTCTATAGTGTTGTTTACAAAAAGATGAGTCAATAGCATTTTAGGCCTCATGAGTAAAGTTGATGCTTGAAACTAGGTTGGAGTGTCTTGTTTCACTAATAAATTCAAATTTTAGAAAGATAAACATCTAGATAGGTATGGAAGATGGTTTGCATCCATTAGGGGAAGTGACAATCTATACAAATGGCTTAAACATATTCATCTATAGCCAACATAAGGTTAAAGCTAAGAAGGTGCCTCTTTATTACAATGTATGAGTGTTAGGCATGTTTAATAGTTTTAAAAGTGATTTAAAGCTTCATCAAAGGTTTCAAGTGTCTTAAGAAATAAACATGATGATATTTTAAGCTCATAAACACTTACAAACCGTTCACCTATAGCCAAGGGTCAAAATCATACACAATCCATGATAGAGGTGTTTCAATTGTGCCACTTGGATGAGGAGAGTTGATACATCTCCTTAAAGAGTGAAAATCAAAGTGACAATAATACTTACTCACTAAAAGTGAATAAAATAAACATTATGGGTCTATTTAGTATTAGGGAATATAAATGTATAGACAATATTTTTGAATTATATATAAATTTAGTCTTGTACACTTGGAAAATACATATCATGGATGTACCATCAACTTATATATCTTTCTCACTGTCAAAAGGATCACATACACTATCTCTCTATGCCTAATTTATTATGTACTAGTCTAAACAATGCCATTTTGATGACCCATGCCTTTTACCTTATCCAAAATGTTATAATCCTACTTATCTTCCATATTTACAAGTTTTAGATTTGAACCTATTTTCTAACTGCCCAAACACTTGCATCTTAGTTAGATGCCTATATCAACACAAGTGTCCTATCCTAATGAAAGCATCAAGTACCCTAAATTTATCCAATTTACAAATGAAACATATTCCTATAGTTGACCTAAGTTCTTTAATGTAAGATATTCTATAAAGGGATTGGTATAAATATAAGATCAAACATCATTCATTCCTCACCTAGAACATACCTAACAATGACCAAGGAAACTTACCAAAATCATTCCATCAAGCACTCAAGTGAAAAACACTTCCTTATTTATCCTATTTCCATATTAGTCATAAGGATATCACATCTATAGGTTTGAATTACTGAAGAAGTATACCAACATCTATATTTTCTAAGTTACAAGATATATCAATATTGTACTTGTTTATCACACATTTCATGATTCAAACATAAGCAAACACATATGACAAAACTACATAAGTATGAGACCCTCTTTGGAGTATTGGCTATGTAGGCAATACTCATTGGTAAAGGGGTATTTGGGGAAACTCAACACCATGTGCCCACTAACTTATTTTTACCACAACCAATATGAAGAAATATAACTAGGGTTCTCTCATTTGACAAGTAGCAATAGTCCATGACCTATATTTTAATGTACCAGAGTGAAAGAAACATGGAACCCAAAAGCATCTAGGTGGTTGCATCCTATTTCAATAGGTATCTCATATTGGACACTTGTGTCTGAGTCATACATTAACATCAACATAACCATCATTAGTTGACATAAGTGTCCATAGATATAGAGGTAAAATTTATAGAATTAGGTGTCTATTCCAGAATCTAGATCCATTCTAATTTTTGCCTATTCTAGATCTAGATCTATATTAACATCAGAACCATTTAAGTTTCTTGCTTCATTGTAATATATAGCATAGTTATACTTTATAATTTTAGCATCTCAATATAATAAATTAAATATATGTTTATTTAAGTTTTGTAAACAATTGTCTTGCTCAAAATATAGTCTACCATCCTTGTGCCCTAGGATATCTCGTCCCCATTTAACCCTAGATTCCATAATCTATATTATAAGGTAAAACATTTGATGAAACTAATTTGTATGAATTCAAATTTTTATAGTTTCTAGGGTTTTTAGTTAGTTAATTTTTCATATTTATATATTTTTTCATTTCCTACTTATATTGTTTTGCATGTAACTTGGGCATAGCCCTAGATTAGGAGCTATGCCTATTGAACACATTGAGCTTCCCCTCCTACCACCTAAGATGTCTAAAACCAATGAGTAATTTCATCCTATGGATCATGATGATATCAATGTTGATAATGAAAAACATACCAATGAGGTTATTGTTGACATCAAATTATGCACCCTAGGAATCTTTACTTATCTCTTAAAATTTGATGCGACATGGAGTCATCTCTCAAGTTTGTGGGAACTTGTAAGAGAGATGAATCTATAGAATTGAAAGGGACATCTCCCTAGATATTAATTTATGTGCTTATGAAACTAAAACTATCTATTATGGCTAAAAAGGGAGAGAAATATACATAAATCAAACCTAAATTTGGAGGTGATACACCAAGAGTTGCTTCAATTTATACACTTGGAATTTTCATAATGAACTAAGACAACCAAACTATCCTCAACACAATTAATGGAGCTCCCTAGCATTAGTGTTTCTCATGAAGGCACATAATAACTCAATAAATGAAGGCCAGTGGAGGGAAGGTCAAATATGCCACTACCAAACTCATACACACTTCAAGAGTCTATTGAAGTAGTATACACTTCATGAAACCTATTAGGAGAGAAGTCATGTATAGTAACACATTCAAAGATTGCATGAAAACAAGATGAACTCAATCTATACTTGACATTTAAGATGGATCACTTAAACACGTAGCGAAAATATACATAGAGTATAACCAACTTACTTCTCATTAGCTTAAATACAAATCAAGGTACAATTTTGGTATGGATTCACCATGCCAAGAGTTGGAATCCATTTTAATAGCCAAAATGGCTCATACTTATATAAATTTGAAGATGAGAGAGAAAGGAGAAGTTGAAGAGGCATAAGGACAAGTGTCCAAATGTAAAAATTAGTTATAAGGCATGTGGATGAAGTGTAAGAAGAGTAATGAAACTAAAATGCACTTAATTGCATCCCAAATTAGCCTCTTCTCTAAGTGTGGTGTAGCAAATCTTTTCCATCATTCTCTCTTATAAACTGCCTTCATCATAGGCCTTTCTTGAGCATTCCAAAGTAAGTGATGGACAAATGTCTTATGTGTGATGATGAGAGGGAGTTACAAAGATGATTCCACATAAATTAGGAATATTATTGATCATGAAATTCTCTTACACAGGCTCATCATCACTTTGAAAACATGATCACTCTCTAATAGGCATTCCTTGACACTTGGCACTAGAATCTTTGCATCCTTCCTAACTGATTCATACCAAGGGTCTTATGACACATTTTGGGAAACATCATATGCTTGGATTCATTAAAAACATCATAAAAATACACTAAACTTGAGTTACCATGTTGTTTACTATGCTATTTTAGATTCCACTTTAGACTTCCTAAAGAGAGAGACCTAGCACTAGTTGACTCTATTCTTGTGACTATGTTTCTTGAACTCTAGGCCTTATATAGACATACTTCCCATGAATTATAGCATTGAAAATAGTGTTATAGGGTTACCTTGAAATTACACATGCCATTTTTACTCTATTCATCTTCATATAACATCCTAAACCATTTACAACCTTCTCATGCCTTAATGAGCACTTTCTTGTTTCAACTTGATAAGACTGTGAACCAGCTATAGGTGCTCATTGGACTATGTATGGATAGGGCTTAAGAATGGGATGGTATTAAAAAATCCATTTTCTCTAGATGAATTTAGTTCTAACTTGCCTTTTCATTCCTAACTTTGTCATTTCATGCTTGGATCTTCATTCAAGATATCAAAAGAAGGTCATTCCTCTCTTTGTGCATGTAGATATCACTGCAACCTTTTAGTGTGTTTGCAAGCACCTTTAGGAAAAATGACTACCTTATCTTTGCTTGTTGTATATATAATATTTACACATTCATTTTATTATAATAGTAATACAAGATCAAACTATAACCATGCTTCCTAGACTCCTATACCTCTACCATAAAAACTCCAAAAAATCTTGAGGAACATTATTTTGGCCAATTTGGAAACATAGCACCAAATTTATCAACTTTGAAAATGAGTCTTATTGATGCTTATAATGACTCAAAAAAGCTTCAACATTCTTATAATTGCAAATGAAACTTGTTTAAATCATGAAATAACCTTGAAATGCTGAAAAACCACACTTTTTCGTAACCCTAAGAAGTGCAGGCTATACAAGTGTTATAAGTGGTGTTTTGGTGAAATTTTGTGCTCTCTTACTTGGATTATAGTTGAATAAGTTATTTGAGGATGAAACCATGTATATTTATCTTTAAACACACTAAATAATGCTTGGTAAATCCACAAACCACCTCTTATACTCTTATAGCTTGCAAATTAGTTTTCAAGAAAGAAACTAGCTTTCTCTTGATATGACAATCTAAAGATTCTATGAATAATTCTTCCACCATGGATATGGCCTAATATAAAATTCAAACCACATAGTTCTAACCATTTTTGAGTTCAATCAATTTGGACAAATTTGGACCTTACTTGGTTGCATAGGCAGCTTTGAGGACTGAACCTTATTAATGATAGTTCATAAAGGAGGAGGAATACATATAAAAACAAATTCATTAAATGGAAGTTAACTTGGTATAATAAAATTACCTAGAGCCATTTCTCCCAACTCATCTTGTATGGCATGTGGTGAGTGAAAGTCTTTGACTAGTTTTGACCCTTTCGAGGAGTAATGGGAAGAAAAGGTGAGATTTGTAGTTTCTAAAGCTACCAAAACAATCTAATCATGGAAGTGAGTATGGGTAAGATCAAGAGACATCCCTAAAGTGCCTTCATCTACAAAATTTTTTATGAGTCCATATAAGTGGATAAAAACTCCCCTTTTCAAGTGTTTTCTTGATTTTAACTTGCCCCTATAGGCTTGGTCAGTTACAAATAGTTATTTAAGACCCCTTAGGATACATAGAACATGAAATCATCATTTTAAACTTGGAAAATTCAAAAAAATCTTGTAAAAATCATTAAATTCCCATTTTTAACCTTTGAAAAGACCCAAAGTGACATGGAACACTAATAGAAAGAGTGACCAAGGCTAATATAACATTTATTGGCATTAAATGGCCTATGAAACACTTCATGACAATGTTTTTACCTATGGGATTGACTCATTTTGACCGGGGGGTAAAAATGGTCAATAATTATAATATAAGAATATTTTGATAATGAAAACTATGAGTCTAATGAAAATAATGAACATGAGTAAATAGATCATGAGCAAGTGCAAGCAACTGCATTGTTTCATGAGATTATTTGTAAAAACCATAAAGATATTGATGAAATCCTAAGAACCATATTATAAAATAAAAAATAAAAAAGTGTAGATGAACAAGTAGGTCTATCTATTGATCATGTTATTTGACCTATGGGTCATCCCCATATACCAAAAACCCTCCCGTTGAGCACATTACCGCTTCATATTTATAATGGGGGCACATGATATGTATTTCAACCTTTATTCCTTGAATCTAATATTACCACATATTACATGGGAAACTAAAATGCTTCAACTTAAATACCAGTTTCAATTACAAGCTCTTTTCCAAACTATTAAACTTTTTCAAACTGAGGTTACAAATATTGAACAAAATTATATGAAATATAACTTATGATATTAATTTGCAAGAGATGTTGCATAATCCTTCTGCACCAAATATATATTTTTCCCCTTTACCAACTTGTTTTGTTACACCTTAGTTCACATTTTATGATGGCAAGGGTGATCCTGAATAACATATTCAATTTGTTTATGCAACATGCCTTGATTATTCCTATAATAATAAAATTTTGACCAATTTATTTCCAAAAATCCTCAAGGATTATGTTTTAAGGTGGTTCTATGATATACCAACTTAATCATTAAATGCCTTCAAATCCCTTGCAAATCAATTTAAATTAGGAAACCAATGAAGCTATCAATGTATATGTCTTAAAGTACAAAACAATGTTAGATAAAATGACCAATATAATGGTAGATAAAGAGCTTAAATATATTTTCAATAAAAGTTTGATTTTTCCTTTACAAGAGTCCATTGTATTCAAAAAGTTAAACTCTTTTGATGACTTATGCCACATTATTCATGATCATGAAAAAAATCATTTCATTAAAAATAATCAAATATGCAACAAACACACAAAATACATATAAATCCAATACCAAGTTTACTATCAAACCAAGTTATAAGGTCAAACCTCCTGCGCTTAAAAAAGAAAGAATCACTATGGTTAATGTGGTATCATAGTGACCTAATCAAATTGTATTATCCAATGCACCATGAATACAATTTACATTCTTATTTGAGTTTCCTTCTTCATTACTCTAGTGTATTTTAGAATGTCATATTATATCTCTCCATCATCCTATAGAGGTTGATATGAGTAGGCTTCTACCCAAAGGGTATGCTACGAATGCTTATTGTGACTATCACCAAGGTCTTGTGCATTCTATGATTTTTTTTGAAGCATAATATCCAAGACCTCATTGATGACCAAAATATTAAATTTAATGATCTTACAAAGGAATCAAGTTTAAAACCTAGTGAGCACCACAAGAAAAAGATATTTAAAAATATTTTATAAGATTATTCAAAGAAGGATCCATAAATGAAAATGGCATATAATGCACACCTTCCTCCATATCATCATGAAAATCCATTAGATGGTATTATTAGTACCTAAACATGGCATACACATCCTATGTTTTAGATACCCTCAATTACCTTTGATGATACTTAAATTAAGGATGATGAATATGATCTTAATTCCTTATTATTTCAAGCATACCTTGATCACTAGCCTATATATGATGTTATGATTAATAATGGTGAAAGTGAGAACATTTTTACCATGACATTACTTATGCATTTGGGTTATATGAATAATGATTTACATCCTTTGACCACATCAATTAGAACATTTGATGAGAACTCACAACAAGTTCTTGGTGAGATTGACTTACCCTTACAGTTGGGTTCTACCCATGTGATTACTACTTTCTCAGTTATACCTTCCAAGGTTTCTTTGATATGTTATTAGGATGACATTGGATACATATGCTTCAATCAATACCTTCCATAGTGCATGGGTGTGTTAAATAAATTAATGTCAATTACATAATTATAATTTCTAGAATTCTATATGAACATCCTCTTGAGCAAGAGAAATTTATACCTAGATAGTTAATTATCAAACCTCTTATGGTTAATCTTCTGCAAAAGGTTAAGCAATAATAAATTCCCTTTATGAGGTGGCTAGTGCTTGAGAGGCCATTACATACAATAGATGTAGTGGGTTTCATAGAATCCTCATCTACTACATACCATATTTAGATATCTAGAGCACCTACACATATTCCTATTACTATTTTTATGAATAAACTATAAAGCACTAGATGATGGGTTCCATGAACCACTACTACTATTTCTGATTCACAACCACAAAGTCCTATTTTACATACATAGAGCATCACATATACTACAATGATAGATATTACACCTATACATGCTCCTTGGTAGCATCACTAGTTTATTATACTAGGTTTAGAGTGGAGAGATATCTTGAGCATCCTTTGTATGTGATCATAGGATAGTATTTTCCTTTAAAATATTCCAAAAATACTTAAAACATTTAAAACTTGTAAAAATCCAAAAATATGTCCAACATTTACATATCTTATTAGCTCCTTGGTGTACTTATTATTGGTTTCATGTTGGTAGATGGAATATCTGTATTTTCTATATACATGCGTTTCACACATCTTTTTGAGTCTGTTTCAAATATACACATATACACAATCTATGAAATTTTAGATGTTGTGCTTTCCCTCTACTCACATCACCAGAATGTTAGGGCTTCCACCTCTTTGATCATGATACATATAGATTATATCATTTTATAGTCATTTTAAATTATCATGTTTTAGCTCACATACATACTTACACATGCCTATATCCATGCTTATATCCTTTTTAGTATAATTGATATGCTATGTACTTAACATTTTTTGCCACACATATATCTAAGGACTAGTATGATATGTTTATGTTGGTTAATTATGATTTTATTTTATACACTTTATTGAGTGTCTTGAATTACTAATATATTACTTGTTTGAACATTTGAATATGTTCCATTTTTTATGGACCACATGCCTTTATTTGCCTTTTTTAAATTTGAATATGTCATTTATTATTATATGTTGACATTTGAATATGTCATTTATTTCTTTGTGGACATTTGAATAAGTCATTCCCCTTAAATTATTTGTAATTTGAACATGCACCTTGTTTTAGGTATCTTTGGACCATTGTATTTTTATTTGTTTTTTAGTGCTCTTGTGTGTGTGTGTGGGTGTGTGTGTGTGTGATTTATTGTTGAGCTTGTACTATTACCATCTAGAGTTTTCATGATATATATCATGCATCTTAGGACTTAGTGTGATCACATTATTATCAATGATATATCTAAATAGACATGTTCCTTCTAGATGTTACATGGTACATTCACAATTTACTTGGTTATCTTATTCTTTTGAGGTGAGGTAACTATCAATTTATACTTTCCCTTACCTAAAAATGGGGGAATATTAGTGGGGGCATGTTATGGAGGCATGAATATCACATTAACTCACAAGATTAAGATTTTAATAGGGGCATGCTTTGGAAACTTGTTATCCACATTTATCATAACTTCAAATTTAGTGGGGACATGTTTTAGAACCATGTTCTCCACACTTATTCAGTATTCAACATACCTAGATTACATTGGGAACATGTTTCAGAAAAATTTCCTCCACATTGGAACTTATATTAGTTTTTAGATTATAGTTGGGGTATATTTTAGAAACATGTTATCCACACTTACAAAGTTTCAAATTGGCCAAATTCATAATTATATGATTCAGATACACATTTGTGGTAGAATTATATACATTGGTACCATATTATACATAGTTTCAACATGAGACCCATATAAGGTGAATATTATATGTGATGTGTGCCTAATATTAAAAAATCAAATTAGTTTTAAATTTCAAACACTTTCAAGGATTGTCATGACCCACCAGGTTGGATTGTTATGGACTATATTGAGCTAATATACTGAAGTAGCTAATTCAATTTTTGGCATGGTTAAGGTGATTAAATCACTCAAACTTTCCAATTATATATATATATATATATATATATATATATATATATATATATATATATATATATATATATATATATATATAATCCAACCTCACCAATTTTATAGTTTGATTTATCTTGGTTCACTCACACTCACTAGGTTATAAGTATGATTGGGTTGTACAGTTGAGCTAGTCTCAACTACTAAGTGGAAACTCACCTTTTCTCTAAATTTGAGGACATGTATCCTCAAATAAATCTCTCTATATATTTATATATGTACTTTATAGACTTATATTTGTCCTATTCTCAATTTGAGTGATTTATAATGATACATATTTCAAATCAAATTGCCCAAAGGCAAGACAGTTACATAGATACACAACTGTACTCCTAAACCTTGCTATTTTTCATTTAAATAATTTAAATTTAATATTATATGAAATAATTATATATTTTAACATTATCTTGGTTTTAATTCAGTCACCAACAAATCACTAAATTTGGACTCAAGCAAAGACAAGGTGTGTTATACACACTCGAGTATGCATTTAATTTCCTTTAAGTGAGAAAATTCATTACTAGATTAAAGGGGGTGAATTTATATACTATTTATAAATTATATAGAATCTCAATATTTTACACTTGAAAAATACATATCATGGATGTACCTTCAACTTCTAGACCTTTACCATTGCCAAAAAACTCACATACACTATCTCTTTGTGCTAATTGCTTATCTTTAAGTCTGACCGATGTCATTTTAATGACCTAGTGCTTTGCCCAAAATGTTATAAACCTACTTATCTTCAATATCTACAAGTTTTAGAATTACACCAATTTTATAATTTCTTAGACACTTGCATCACAGTCAAGTGCCTATGCATATGTAAATGTCCTATCCTAATGCAAGTGTTCAGTGCCATTAAGTCATCCAATTTTCAAATTAAATGTATTCCTATGGTTTGAATTAGTGATTTAATGTAATATATTATCCATAGGGATTGGTATAAATATAATATCAACCCTCATTCATTCCTCACCTAGAAAATACCTAACAAATACCAAGGCAACTTACCAAAAGCATTCTATCAAGCACTCAATAAATCGAAACTTCCCTATTTTCTATTATTTACATATAATTCATAAGGATAACATATTTATACATCTAAATTAATAAATGAGAATCCCAAGATATATATACTCTAAGTTACAAGTTAGGTCACTATTGTACTTATTTATCACACATTACATGATTCACTCAAAAACCAACATGTAAGGGAGAAATACATAAGTTTGAGGGCCTATTCAGATTATTGGGTATGTATACAACACTCTTTGATAGAGGGGTATTTGGGGTAGCTCAAAACCATGTGCCCATTAACCCATTTTTTCTAAAGCCAATATAAAGATAAAGAACTAGGGTTTTCTCATTTGACAAGGAGTGACAATCCATGACCCAGATATAAATAAACTAGAGTGAAGGTGAAATAGAACCCATAATCATCCATGTGGTCACATACTATTTAAATAGGTATTCCATACTATCACATGCATTTGAGTCAGATAATAGAGTTGATGCAATCATCCCAGGTCAACGTAAGTGTCTGTAGCAACAAAGGTTAAATTTTATAAAATCAAGAAACTATTCTAGACTCTAGATTCAATCTACTTTATATATTTTCGAGATCCAAATTTGTATTAGCATAAAAACCATCTAAGTATCTAAATTTCATTTTTATTGTAATATCTAACATATATGTACTTTCTATCTTTAGCATCTTAGTATAATAAATTCAATATATGTTCTATCTAAGTTTCACAAATAATTAACCTACCCTAGAGATAATCTACCATCCTTGTGCCCTAGGCTATCTCTATCCATTTAATAATGGATTCCACACACACACACACACACACACACACACACACACACACACACACACACACACACACACACACACACACACACACATTAGGTTTAAAAATAATAATAATGAACCATTTAACTAATGTAGTTAAGGAATCATTGTAGCATTTATAAAAATTCAACAAGAGACACATACAACCTCGACATTTTGTTTTTATTTTTTACGTTCTCACTACCCAAGTCCACTGTCTAAGTAAAGGAAAGAATCTTGCTTATTTTAATGCCTAATAAATAAGATTTATTGAAAAGAACATGATATTTATTTAAAGCCTTTAACATCTTTTCATGGGATATACCTTAATCTATTTCAAGTGGTGATTGTATAATCAAATCCTATTCCATATAATGACATATATTGGACTATTCCATATAACTAAGATTTCATGGTACCTACAATGAGGACATGGTAAACACAACAAAATTTTATCATTCAATATGATGAATAATACTAAAAACTAACAAAATTTTGTCATTCAATATGAGGAGTAATACAAAAAAATAAGATTTAAACATAATTATAAAAGGAGAATGGCAAGATTAAAAACCTAAAGTTTGACACCATTCATATATTTAGTATTTATGTTAGATGTAGTGATCAGATCAGGGGGCTTGTAATAATATGCTAGCAAGTAAGAGGAGTAGTATGTTATCATAGCAAAAAAAAATCATAATTTTAGGTCCTGAAATACATGGCAAATATGAAACACTTCATGCTAATGATAAAAATCTTACTCCTATCACTATCATAAGTAACTGTAATAATATAAGCTATTACAATCTATAGAACTATCAAATGTATAAAAAGTAACTAGATGGAGAAGCCTTAAAAACTGGTAGAATTTTTAACAAGAAAACCATAACATGACAAAGAAATCCAATTTCATATTTTGAAGTATGAATGCATTAAATTTTAAAGTCTTCAAATCCATGGAGTAAAATTAATGAAAATTAATAGGGATGAAACCTACATAGGTCTATGTTTGAATCCAAACACCATGTAAACTATATAAATATAAAAAACTATAATAATAGGGGTCTATTGATTTTCATTTAAAAAATGGATTTATAGAACAACCATATTGTGTTGACCTTATAAGATCTAGTATATATAGATATGTACATGACCATGTATCACTCCATATCAATGCCATCGAAAATGTCATCTTCATCATTCAACATTTCACTGGAAGAGAGATAAAGATATAATCATATTGCAAAGTGTAAATAAAAACCCTATTTTTGTTAAAATTCCATTATTTATTAGTTATAATAAATTTGTTTTCTTGAAAAGTGTGTGTATTTACCTAAAATAATAACAACTACAGCTAAGGATTTGCTTCCACTTCTTGTAAAAAAATAAATTTAAATACCGTTTGCATCATGAAAAGGTCTCAAGCTATAAATATTTATTTTTCAAAAAAGTTGAGCATAATATGACATTTAATGTTGAAGAGGATGCACCATTTTAATTTAGAGAGATTCAATGGATTAAAATTGAGTGATTCCATGAAGAAAGCTGATCCAAAAAACACTTTAGGGAATGATCCAAGCAACACTTCAGGTGACAATTCAGGTGATGGTCCTACCCCAATTGGTGGCAAAAATTTTAGGAGCCATAACTTTTGCACCATAGCTCCATTTGACTCCCCATTTAAACCATTGGAAAGATAAGAATGATGGGAATGTCTTGAGATGGCATATAGATTTTCTTATTGAATTTTTACCCCCAAAAACCAAATGTAAGTACCCCAAATTTCAATTTTAGTAGTGTAATCTAAAAATAGTAAGTTTCTAAAAATAGTAATTTCTCAAATTCTATAATGTTGTAAATCATGGAAGTTGATCCACTTCATCTCCCTCAAGATTGGTGACCTTCTGCATCCTCCTCCTACCTTCAAAGTATGTATAAAAATAGATGTAGCTTGAGAAGGTAATTAGACATCTCTTCTTAAAGATAGGCATATGTTTGGATCTACAAATTTGATCAATAAAACATCTCTTCTCAAAGAGAACATTATTACATTTGTGTTATTTTGTTTCTTGAATTATATTTCAACCAAGGCTCTTGAGTTTTATATCAATGGTATTAGAGTAGTTTTTCTTAAGAGTGTATGATCCTAAGGATGAGGTTAGACTATAGGAAGCTTGGGTGGAAAATACAAGATCTAGCAGACTATCCACCTATTTGCTCTAAATGACCTCAAATGGTGGAAAACACTGAGACATATGATCCTTTTAATAAAATGGTGAATGATTCCCTCAAATAAAATCAAGCATAGATTTTATAACAATTTACCCAAATTCTATAACAAATCTTGAGTGGAAATTCTAGCTCCTCATCTACAACCTCACATCTTTTCAGTGCCCCAACACCCTTCAAGGTTTAGGTGGATATTGATATCCCTAAATTTGAAGGAAAAATAAATGTTGATGTAGTAGAAAATTGTTTGGATCAATTATCATCTTATTATTATATAAATTAATTCATCGATAAAGAGAAGATCACTTTTGCTCTTTTGAAAGCATCATTTCTTGTCAAAAATTGGTGGAAAGTGTGCAAGAAGAGATTTAGTATAGATGATATTGGCCTTGAGGTGGAACCTACTTGGAATGATTTCATAGAAGCTGTAAAAGAAGAATACTACCCCATGGGAGCATATGATGATCTGCACATACAGTGGCAACAACTTTGCCAAGGTAAGGAATAGTCTGTTCAAGATTACACTGACATTTTTCATTCTTTATCTATAAGATTGGGCTTCCAAGAAAGTGAGAAACACAAGGTTATCAAATATCATGGTGGAATACAATGGTATATATGGGGGGAAATGGAAATATTCAATTTGGAGACCCTCAATGAGGCATACAAGTTCATGGTGAAGATTGAGCAGAAGCATGGAAAAATGAATATGAAAAGTTAGCCTTCAAAATTAAAAAATGATAACGAAGGTCAAACATGAGGCCAAGATTAGAAGAAAAAGGAAGGGAAGATTGGGAAATGGTGTGATTACCAAAAATCTAGAACTCACTCTAAAGAAGCATGTCAAGCCATCAAGTCCCTACTTTCTGAGTCATAATCCTCAACATCTACTACTCTACCTCATACATATCTTGCAGTCAAAGAAGATGAAGAAGAGATTGTAGATGCTGAGCTTGATGCCATCATTACTTTATCATATACCCTTGAGGAGAGGATATATGACAAAGAAAGGTTATTTCACTCTAAGTTATGGGTGAAAGGTAAGCCTCTACATTTCATTCTTGATAGTGGCAGTCAAAAGAATTTAATCTCTGATAATGTTATGAAAAGTCTAAATCTATCCATGAAGCCTCACCTAAAGCCATATAGTATTGGATGGTTGAGTCTAGGTAGAAACCTCTATGTCACCCACCAGTGTCTTATTTCATATGTAATAAAACCTTTCCAAGATGAGGTCTTGTGTGATGTGGTCAATATAGATGTTTGAAATGTACTCCTTGGTTAGCCATTCATGTATGATTGACATGGCATCTATGAATGAAGAACTTGAATGATCACCCTCACTCTTAGAACATGGTACTACAGGGTACCAGAGGTACCACCTTATACCTCTATCTCCCTGATCAGTGCCAAGAAACTCATTCTTAAGGTGTTCAAGACAAAGAAATCTAAAAGGGCTGATGTTACAGCCCTGAATACATAATTAACACAATAACATAAGCAAATGGATACCAAGATAAGGAAGTTCATGGCCTTCCATCCATAGATTGATGGTCAGATAGAAATAGCGAAAAATTAGGCCCTACATAGATCTATAAATCATAGTCCATTCCAAGTATGCATAGGGTTCAAACCCATGACACCAAATGATGTATCCATTCCATATCATCCACCTCTATTAAACACTTCAATCATAGCAGAACTTTGCAAATTTTGCTCTAGTGGATGAAAATCAGATCAAGACACAACTACAAAAATTGATAAATACTCTTGATGTAATGGGGACCATTTATTTTCAAGGACGGAGGAATGATCTAGAAAACACTTTAGGCAATGATCTGGGCAACACTTCAGGTGATGGTCCTACTCCAATTGGTGGCAAAACTTCTAGGAGCCATAACTTTTACACCATAGTTCTATTTGACTCCTTGTTTGAACTATTGGAAATATAAGAATGAGGGGAACACCATGAGAAGGCACCAAGATTTTCTTGGTGGGTTTTCACCCTTTAAAACTAAATTTAAGTTCCCCAAATTTTAATTTTAGTAGTGTAGTCTAAAAATAGTAAGTTTCTAAAAATAGTAATTTCTCAAATTCTGTAATGTTGTAATCATGGAAGTCAATCCACTTCATCTCCCTCAATATTGGTGACATTCCACATCCTCCTCATACCTTCAAAGTATTTATAAAAATAGATGTATCCTAGAAAGGCAATCAGACATCTCTTCTCAGAGATAGGCAATATGTTTGGATTTGCAAATTTGATCAATAAAACATCTCTTCTCAGAGATAGCATTATTATAATTGTGTTATTCTTGTTTATTAAATTATGTTTCAACCAAATCTCCTAAGTTTTGGATCAAAAGTGATCCATCCCCCTAAATTCAAATATGCATGAAGTGCTTAGTGCTTGAACATAATATAATAATCAATGGCACTTCTCATAGCACAAGATATTTCTTGGCTGACAGTTTCTATTGGTTTAAACTCCATAAATTTTATATCTGATTCAATGAACTTGTCAAATGATATTCATTCCACTAAATTTTTAAATAATTATTTTTGGAAACTTTATATATGCTTTTAATTTTACACATACTATTTAGGACACCACATTTATTTCCATGCACTATTCATGATGTCATCATTCTACCCCTTAATAACATGTCCATAATTTTAACCAATTAAAATATAGTTAAATGACCCTCTTCATAATTTTGGTTAATAAATGTATAAGTTAACTATTAAAAAATTAAAAATAATCTAATGCAAAGATAATAATGAATTTTAATTGGTCGAGAAGGCATAGTTTAATTATAAGTTAAAGTAAAGTGATTCTTTTAGTATACCCTTAGGGAATAGAAAATCTCCACTTCAAAACATCACAAAGTTTTGAGGGATGAATAATGAACCTGAGGGAATATATATATATCCTTTGATAATTGATTTTTTTATGGATCCTAATTTTCATGAATGCTACATTCTAAGTGATATGATAACATTAAACAAATTTTCAACTTGGATATAAAAGTTAATGCATGTACAATGGAGGATAACATATTTAGTAATTATAAACTTATGAATCTTAAACCAAAATGGTAATAAATATCAAAAATATATCTCTAATAAAAAAATATCTACAAGCATCATCCTTACTATTGAAATCTCTATAGGTGTGAAATTAACATCAGTGAAATCATAGCATTAAACAAATGAAATGATAACATTAAACAAATTGTCAACTCAGATATAAAATTTAATACATGTACAATGGAGGATAACATATTTAGTAAGTATAAACTTAGGATTATTAAATCAAAATAGTAATAAATATTAAAAATATCTCTCCAGTAACAAAATATCTACAAGTGTTAGCTTTACTGTTGAAAACTCTACAAGTGTGAAACCAACATCGGTGAAATCATAACATCAAAAAAAAAAAATTATAAAATTAAATAACTTGTCAACTTAGACATAAAATTTAATTCATGTAAAATGGAGGATAACGTATTTATTAAGTATAAACTTAGGATTATTAAACTAAAATAATAATAAATATCAAAAATATCTCTCCAATAAAAAAATATCTACAAGCGTTGACCTTACTACTAAAATATCTATAGGTGTGGAACCAACATTGGTGAAATCATAACATTAAACAAATGAAATGATAACATTAAACAAATTTTCAAATCAGATATAAAAGTTAATACACGTACAATGGAGAATAATATAAGTATAAACTTACGTTTCTGAAACTAAAAAAGTAATAAATATCAAAAATATCTCTCCAATAAAAAAATATCTACAAGAGTCACCTTTACTATTGAAACCTATGCAAGTGTGAAACCAACTTCAATGAAATCATAAGTGACACCATGGATAATGATATATCTATAGTAGATGATGTGGACATAGAAAATACGGGAGACTTTTTAAGGGAAAAGATATGGGCACTTATGAAGATGGAGGTTGGTATGTGTTGTGTTATGTTGCATTATAAGAAATGACAAGAGAAAGTAGTTGTTAGGTATGGGAAATTCAAAATAAATGAATTTTAATAGGGAGTGGACTAGAGTCTCATATTTTGAGGTGGAATTAAACAATAAATAATAAGAAATGAAAAAGCAATGTAGAGAGCAAGGATAAAATCAAATATTGAAGGTAGTGGTGGAGATTGAATCGATATAAATGTTTATATTTATTATAAGAACTCTTAATAAGAAAATAAATAATGAATCATATTAAATATTTTGTCATTCTAAATTTTTAAAACTAATAAATACACAAAATCAAATGTGGGAAGTATACGCATTGTGTTCCATAGTGTAAGGTAGACTCATCTCATAGAAGGAATGCCTATTGACATGATTATTATATGGACATTGTGAAATGCTTCATTAACCATACTATAGTATAAAGATAAGAAACATTAAAAATTATATTATGGGATTATCTTTTTAAAATTATATATATTACTTTAAAATATATTGAATTGGGATCTAACCATTTTGAATGATACTTTGGCTCTCTTTAATTTTTTTATATGAATATGATTTTAGGTTTTCTTTTCAAATCCTTTTAGTACATTAAATTTCCTTTGTAGGACATTTTAGTGTTTCGTTTCATAGTAATTTGTACATTTACTTTCATAGTATGATTTTTTATGTTTTAGTATATTTATATAGTTCTAAATGTTATCTATAATTTTTTTTGGACAAGGTGATGAAGAGAGCATGAAAGTTTGTTTCAAAAGTCTATGGTGATTTAGTGACATTGTTAGGTCCTCTTAGTCTATATATGTGATCTCCAATATAGATGTTTTATTATTATATTTGTAATTGATATGAGAATACTAAAATTATTATGTATTACATCAATAACATTATGTGATAGATAGAAATGAGAAGTTAATATAAATAAAGAAATAAATAATTTCCTATTTTAAGACTAATATAAAACCTTATATAGAGCTTCAATGAAATAACAAGATAAAATAAACAAATTAAATTCCATCAGACCAAAACAATTGAATGTCTCTTCCTTTGATTGACTTTAGTTTTCTCTTTCAAGTGTGTATGTGGATATTAAATTAATTATCAAATGAAAATAAAATTTCATCAACGTAAGGATGTGATTTAATAATTTTAAAATGGATGCACAAGGTAAATTTGATAGCACTTTGATAGCTTGGTGATGGATGTTGATAATGGAAGATGACACTTAAATTTATAGCCTTTAAGGTGAAAAGATAGATAATTAAGAAAAACATAGATTTATTGGATTATGTTAATCTTGGATGGTTGGATTTGAGTCCCAATCCAAGTGGAATAGAGTAATTTCAAATGCATTTTTGAGATAAGGAGGAAGTTAGTTGGTATTTGAAATTTTCTCATGAATGAGTCAAGGTAGTTAGAGAATCCCCATGTTAGTTGAAAGGTTAAATGTTGACTCAAAAATTGGTTGTAATGAAATTTATTAGATGATTCACAATAATAGAATAATATATCATAGAATTAATAACAGAATAAGAGATCCACAACAACAATTGGTGAAAGATAAGAATACTTGAATATTATCACTGAGCCACTTTGAGGGGTAACCTTAAAAACAATATAATAATAATAGAATTCATAATAAGATGAAAAATAATTACTAGTACCTCCTAAATATAATATAAATAACCATAGTTATTCTATAGGTTTACCATACTAAGAACATAAAAAAATGAAACAAGATAATATGAAGGTATGTAACTCATAAGTTGGACACACATATCCCTAGACACACTATAAGTTAAGGGCATAACATTCCCATCCCATTTAAAACAAAATTTAAATCAATGTTAAATAAAACCAAGATGTTGTTGTAGGATCACTTGTTCCTCCCATGTTGTATGTTCATAATGCATATTCTTCAATCAAATACTCCTTAATCGCTTTGGTTCATAGTTGCTTATTTCATGTGTGAAGGATATCTTCAAGATCTAGAATGACTCACCCTTTTTCATATAATTTATATAACCTATTATGATTATAAACTTTGAATTCAATTACCTTATTCAAGTAAGATACATAGAATACTGGATGTATGTGAGTGGATGGGGACAATTCCAACTTGTAGGCTACACTACCAATTTTAAGTAAGATATAATAAGGGACATAATACTTAGGGGGAAAATTATTATCCTTTTTATATTTTTTTCAAAGAAATTTGATTATATTTAATTAAACTCACAAATACCCAATCATATATATCAAAATTATGCTCACTACGATGTTGATCTACTTGTTGTTTCATTCTATTTTGTGCCATTGCTAAATTCTCTTACAAACTAACTAGTACCTTCTATTGATGGTGGATTTGTTTCTTAATAGATAAAACCTTGGGATGCACCATAAATACTAAATTTATGGATGGGGTTTTATACCCATATAATTACACAAAGGGAGACATTTTAGAATAAGTGTGAAAAGAAGTATTACACCACCATTCAACAAGTGGTAGCCAATGAACCTATTTGTCCTATTTTTGGAAACAATATAATGAAGATAACCTTATATAAATTTATTGAGTACCTATATTTTTTCCATAATATTGATGATGATAGGGTGAAATATGATCCAACTAGGTGCCCAAACATGCAAATAATTCAGTCCAAAAATACTAGTAAATATGGGAACTCAGTCACTTACGATGATATTTGGAGTGCCATGAAATTTATGAACTATATTGAGAAAAGTAGAAGCTAATGTAATGGAAACAAATGGTTATGATAATAAACAAAAATGAGCATACTTATTGAGTTGATCCACAACTACCATGATAAAATTTTTGCCCATAGACCATGGTAATCCAATAATGAAATCCATTAAAACCTCATCCCAATGCTAGCTAGGGATGGATATAGGCTACAAAATACTTGAGGTATTAATGATTTCATATTTGTTATATTTAGATACCATGAATTCAACCACATATTTATAGACATGCCCCTTGAGTCCTTCACAAAATAATACTTTCTTAATTCTATAATATGTTTTCAAAAATATTGAGTGACCTCCCAATGGAGATGCAGGAAGTTCCTGAAGGATTTTATGTTTGAGGAGAGAATGATTACATGGGTATCACACACACACACACACACACACACACACACCCACACCCCGTGCACCCCCCCCCCCCCCCCCCCCCCCCCCACACACACACACACACACATGTAATACCCATGTAATCATTATTTCCTCAAACATATATATATATAGAAACACATACACACACATATACCATAATGCATTCCTCTTCCATGTAAATTTTTTAGATCCCTTAGAACCGTACTGAATATATTGAATCAAATAATGGGTAACACTATCATTCTCTTATTCTAATCTTGCTTATTATAACCAATATATATATGACAAATAGTCATTATGCATAATAATGTCTCAATTGATTCATCCCTCTGGGATAGTGCATCTACCACCACATTCTTTGTTCCTTTCTTATAGAATATTTAAAAATTGTAGTTTAACATCTTAGTCACCCATTTTTATTATTATTTAGAAGACAATCATTGTTCCAAAAGATATTTGAGGCTATCATTGTTAGTTTTTAATTGAATGTGATGACTCATCATATAAGGTCTCTATTACTTGAATGCATGAAAAATAGACATCATCTCTTTCTCATAGATTATATTGTGCCCATTTTTTCCCTTTAGTTATAAACTCTAAAGTTCAAGTGGTTTGCCTTCTTTCATGAGTACAACCTCCATGCCATATCCTGATTCATCACATTCCACAACCAAATTTTTAGAAAAATTAGAAGTAGCCAAAATTGGAGTGGTGCACATAGCCATTTTAAACTATTAAAATGCCTTGGTAGCTATATTAGTCCATTAAAAGGAGTCTTTATTAAACAAATATCTGAGTGGGGATGTGATGATACCATAATTTTTGACAAACCTATGATAGTAACCAGTTTAACCTAGAAATATTTGAAGGTTCTCGAGTGTCTTGAGAACCTACCACTCCATCATTACTTGGAATTTTTTAGGATAAAATTTCACTCCTTCATGTGAAATATTATGACCCAAATAATCCACCTATTAGACACAAAAATAAAATTTGGAAGGTTTTGCAAAAAGATGATGTTGTTCCAGAATTGAGAGTACCTATTTCAAATGCTTCAAATAGTCTTCCCAATTTTTGTTGTAAATGGAGATGTCATAAAAAAACATCTCAAAAATGGTCTAAAAATAATATTCATCAAAATCAAAAATATATATGGTATATTTGTGAGGCTAGAAAGCATGACCATAAAATCATAATGGCCTTCATGATTTCAAAAAGTTATTTTAGGTATGTCCTGTATTCGAATTCAAATTTGATGATACCCAAAATGAAGATATAACTTGGTAAAATAAACTAAACCATGAAATTAATCTATAAAATCATTAATTACAAGAATAGGAAACTTATCTTTGATGGTGTACTTGTTGAGTTCTCTATAGTTTGGGCACATATGCCAAGTGTCATCCTTCTTCTGTACCATGACCACTGGGGAGGAATATTCACTTTGGCTATGTTGGATGATTCTTACATCCAACATCCCTTGCACCATAATTTCAATTCCACTCTTCTAGGCATTGGTATAGCTATAGGGTCTAATGTTGGGTGGTGTACTTCCAGGAAGTAGTCTTATGGCATGATCATACACTCATCTTGGTGGAAGTCCTTTTAACATGTCACAAAAAATAATAGAATGGTCATCCAACACCATTTTTAAATTATGATGGGTAGAATATTTGGTTGATTGAACTTCTATGAAAAACAAGCTTTCAAAAAATCCTTCAATAATTTTTTTTATAATATTCATCATTTGATGGGAAAATACTAGTTGTGGAGATTTAACATGTAATCCACATAGTTTAAATGTTGTGCCTTCTAAATGGAAGTACATGAATAGTTTATAGAAATTCATCTCAATAGTTCCCAATGTCATGAGCCATTATACTCCTAGAACAATGTCAACCCCTCCCATTGAAATATAAAACATAGGAGAGTCTAACAGGTAGTCTCCCATAAAAATCTTAATACTATGGCATTTTTGTTAGAATAGTTGACAATACCACCATTTGTAATCATGAGCTAAAAATATGTAGCTTGGTAAATGAAATAGCTTAAATGAGTGGCCAAATTACTATTGATGAATTTATGTGTACTCTCACATTCAACCAACATAGTCACATTCTATTTTTTGAGAAAATATACCACCTTAAGAGTTTGAAGAGTACTAATACTAGAAAGTGCAAGATAAGAAATAGTAGGATGAGAATCTTTAGATTCATCCTTGGGTTCATCTAACTTACACCTAAGGATTCATCATCTTCATCATCCTCATTTGTGACTTCAATGTAAAGTAACTTATTTTTAGCACAATGATGCCCTTTTTTCTATTTTATATCACAACCAAAGCACAAACCTTTTACACACTTCTCCTCAATTTGCTAATGGATCAATCAGGCAAGCTAAGGAAATGATGGTTATGGTAAAGTGCATTAATAGACATTAGTGAAATTTTTTCATTTGAGAAGATACTTTTCCTCGACATACATTCCATTAGTATGGCTTTATATATTGAACTAGGACTAAACATGCAAACCTTCAATTGGATGTTATCCTTGAGGCAACCTAAAAATAGGTCAGCGATTTTTTCTTTAGTGATGTCTACCATACGTAAGGAAAGATTATAAAATTGATGAATATAATATTTTATATTCCCTATTTGGTATAGTTTGGATAATTGGTTGAAGTGATTTTTTGAGACATTATTGTGATATTTGAGCTATAACTCTTTAGAAAATATAGACCAAGAAACTAAAAGACCCTTTTTTTTAATTTTGAGCACATAACCATTGATACCAAATGTTTTATTAGGTTATAGATACATAGAGGCCATGAACACATTTTACAAGCATGGAGTCTACTGTAGATCAAATAAAATTTCAATTTGAGTGATCTATGTGAGTGGATCATTACCATCAAACTTGCATAGGTCAACTTTTGGCAACATTGGCTTTAGACCAAGATTGGTGTTGTGATTGTTTGGAGTAGAGAAAAAAAATAGAGTGGTGATGTTTGTTTTATAATGGATGATCTACAAATTTGGACAATTTATTTATTATTTGTTACAATTGATCCCACAAGCCATTTAAGTCCCCTCTTAGCCCTGTGATGTCCTCCTTAACTATATTGAGATCATATTTATGCACTATGCCATGAAAATTTGAATTAAGTTATTGAAAAACCTCAAAAATAAATGGATAAAAGGTTTCAAACTCCATGTTATCCTAATGAGGAGTTTTAGGAGTTACTTATCCTTTCTTGCATCCATGAATGTTAGGACTAGCCATGCATAAACCCTAAGAGAGTTTTAATCCCCAAAAAAGTGTAGCGATAGATGAGACCATTATGATCACCTCATCGAGATGAATCCAAAAAATAGCAATTCCAAAAAAGTGTATCAATAGAATACACCATGCAATCATCTTATAGAGATGAATCCAATGATTGCTAATTTACACAAGGTTAAAAAATTTACATACTTTTTTATTATAATGTATTTAATTTTTTAAAAAAAATACATGAAAAAAACTATGGTGATAAAAAAATTCAATCCTTCCCATATCACAAGTTATGTTTTTTTGATATTCTAGTGCTTAGGACACTAGATCTAATAAAACTGCACCACATAAACTTTCCCAAATTGAATCTCTAATAACATTTGTAATGAAATTAATTATATTATTCCCAAAAATATAATAATATATCACAAATTTAAGAAGATAATAAGCATATCCACAATAACAATTGGTAAAAGAGTAGAATAGTTGAATATTATTGCTGGGCCACTTTGATGGGGCAACCTCCACAATAATGCAATAAAAATAGAATTTACAATATAATGAAAAAATACTAACCATTACCTCTTATATATACTCTACTTATCCATGGCTATTACAAAGGCCAACCATACTAAGAACATTGAGAAATACAATAAGATAATATGAAGGTATGTAAGCCGAAATTCAGCCAGACATATCCCTAAATGTGCTATAGGTTAAGGACATACCATTGGTTAAGGAAGTTACAAAAATCATTGGATGACTCAATGACTGGTTGATACAAATGTAGAAGATGTTTGGTGACTAGGAAATTTTGGATTTTATTAGTTTCATGGAATTATGTGTGCATGATTAATTAATTAATTAACTAATTGAAAAATGAGGGAAATGATGTTAATAGACCTTTGGATAAAATTTGAATTTAGGGTGATGGTTGAGTTAGAGTGTTGATATTAATTAAATATAATTATGACACTAAATGTCATGGAATTTAGGTGTTTACATTTTCACCTCTTTTACAGTGTGTTGTGAATGGAAGAAGCAATGCATTTTCAAAGAATAAATAAAAAATAGAGTGAAAACAAATATAGAAAGATAACACCCTAGGCGGTTTTAAATTATTATGAATGATGCCCCTTCAAGTGGTCATGCGGGGAAAATGGATGTGGATGAACACTCAAAATGAATGAAAGGTATACATAAAATGATGGATTTGATACCATAATAAATAAAATGACCATTCTTGGATAAAATGCTTGCATTACTTGTAGGCATATGTAAAATGATTTGCCCCAAGTGGATAGTTTCTAGGGAACAAATTGTAGAAATAATAATTCCTGAGATAAGCTATTATTAATGTAGGATTTTATTTTCCAATATTTATTTATTATGGGTTTATTTTCTTCCCTTGGTGTTTTCATAATATTATGGGTTATCTTGCTTAAGTGAACTTGGAAGTTATAGTTTGACCACTATTATAGGAGTAACTCCCTTGACCAATTATTTTGGGTATGGGAGTTACTCTTATATTCTTGGCTTATGGATGCTACACATTCACTTCCCTATTTATACAAATTTTATAAGTGACATAATCATGGAGTATTAGGAATTGACTTGGAAGCTCATTTTATGCATTCATGCTTTTTGCTTTATAATTTTGGCTCTCACTTAATCTTAGGATTTTACGCATTCATGGCTAGTTAGAGATATTGGATGAATCCAACATGATACCAAAGATTTTATAACATTTTATTTTTCCATTTAAAATATTTGATGAGTCTATTACATTGCATTCATTACTATTTTTTGTTCTTCATTGGCCATTTTTGGGGGCTTACTCAGATTTTATCAACATCTATGCAAATCTATGTCAAAAGGGCTTAGATCAAAAAACTAATTTTGTATTATTTATGGGTTTTTTCAATTTATATAATGGGTATTTTTTAGTTTGGGATTTATACTATGGATTCTACATTTTTTGAGGTTTTCCGTATAGATTTGAAATTTTTTCTAGACACTTGGATATTTTTTAGACCTCACAAACATTGTAATAGAATTCTATGTAGATTTAAGAACTCCATCCATGGGTCCATGCAGTTCTCTATCCTACATCCACCTCAGTATAAAATAAAGTTTTTTCCTTTGGATATTTCTTTCCAACTGAAGTGCACATCTATGTGTGCATGTAGCTAATTTTGTATGGAGGAGGATTCATGGTTTCCATGACATTCAAATTGCTTGATCAAGATGGTTCTTCACTAGTTTCTTAAACATGATTCACCATGGAGGAATATAGTTATGCACCATATTTCTAGCCTACTCCTACTCAACATGATACTGATTATACTCTACCATTGATTCAATAGAATTTAAATAACCTGAGAGGGCTCCTTGGATCATGTTTCTTCTTTAGATGACCATCATGGGTCGAGATCAGGCCCAACCCTACTTGAAGGTGATGTTGATGGGGAGATTGACATCTCAACATAGCTTCAACATCCCCCTCATAGTGAAACTGCTCTCCCATGACCATACCACTTTCCATACTCTTTGGAAACCATTAACTACTGGTATCATGGTCTACCCATGATATTTCTATTGGTCCTCCTCTATCATCATAACCTTGTAAATCCTCTTATTTGTTACACCATCACTTAAAATTATCAAACCACCTTTTTTGACTTCATGGTTTTTTAAAAATCATTGATAGGGAAATTTGTGCTTTTGCCTCTTTTCTTATGGTGGAAAATTTTCTTAAAAAAAATTTAAAACACTTTCACTTAGAATCCATAGTATTTGGCACGATTTAATGTTTCATTAACATTAAAAATTAAAGGGTACATTTTTTTGTGAAGGTGGATTTTTTTTTTTAAATGGAGGAGGATAGTTTTTTATTTTTATTTATAAAACAATATATTTGGGTGGTCACTAACATGTGTGGAGATAATTTTTATTGTTTTTAAAGCCATATCTTTTGGTTTTTTAATATTTTTTATATAAAAAAATGTTGTCAATATAAAGGGAGACATAAGGACATTTTAAAAGTTTATCATCATTTCCTTGTCATATACCTTTGTCCAACTTGGTGTCAAAGACAGAGGGTGAGGTTTGGTTTTACAAGTGGCCAACCCCCCTCACATACAAACCTTTTTTTTCCTTGTTTCATTGCTTGATATTCAACTCTTTTGCTTGTACTCCTCATTTGGATGCATATTTGGTGGTAATTGACATCCATTTTGGGGGCCATTTTTTGGTTAAAATTGGTGAATTTTGGACAATTCCAAGGGCCACGTAAGATACAAATTATATTTGCTTTTGAGGGCACTGACCATAGACCCTACCCTATATCATGATAGGGAGTGCACTAGGGGTGCTACCCCCAAACCCCATAAGGGGAACTATCCCTTGACCCCAGTAGGGGCTTCTACCCCTAGACCCCCACATCATGGATCCTTGTTTAATACTTATAATTTTTTTGGACATATTATGGGTAGAGCCTGATGTCTTCCTATTACAATTATTTATCTTTTCATGTTTACTCATTTGGTGATCATTGCATTTATTGATCATTTATATTTGGACACATCATCAACTATAGTTGACATCCATTCACTGAGATGCATAGTGGGATTTGTGCACTATTTTCTCTTACCTATCTAGATACATTATCAATTGAGTCTAACATCCTAATGTTGAGCATGCATTGTAATTAAAATTTTTTTGGGGGTCATTGTTGATTGTCTTAGAGGGGTTGTTGTGGTCCCTACTTTATATCTTATGTACACACTTAGTTTATGTGACTTGTATATCACTTTAGTGTCATTTGCATAGATTATTCTCAAATTATTAGATGCATTATTAGTAGAGATTGATGTCTATCATTTGAGCATGCATAATCACTTTTATAGTGTTTTTTTCATTACATTTCTTTGGTGTCTTCTCTCAGTCATGTTGAATCCACTTGAGAGATACCAATTGATGAGGAGATTTGATTATACCCCAGTGGTTCTTCTTTGAAAGACCAACTATGCTTCTTGGAATGCTTACATAGAACACTTTTTCACAAGTAAGAATCATACTTCATTCCTATATGGACATATTCCTACCTCTTCTAACTTAGGTCAGTACAATAAGTGGGCTAACATTTGTGATAAGGTTATTGGTACTTTACTATTACATGTTTCTATGGATCTTAAATTCCATGTGGAATATACATGTCCCTATAATGTTTGTAGCATCCTAAAATATATTTTTGGATATCATATTAAGATTTACATCACTCCTACTCCTTTTTCTATTATTTTGTTAGAGACTATTGTACTCCATCTTACTCCCATTTCTTGTGATGACACATTCATAGTGGACTATGATCTTCCTTTTATTGATCAACCATTATAGGATGAGATTTTGCTTGACCTCAGTTGTCCCATTATAGATTCTACGTCCATCCTTATTTAGGATGTTACTCTTCCAAAGCATTCACAATCTTTTACTTCAGAGAAGTCTACTATTTCTAGTGTGAGTACACCCATTGAGAGTTTTGTCAACTCATATGTTCTTATAGATATTCATATTATAGTTTTTTATGCTTAATATATATTATCTTCTTTAGTTTTTATAGTTATTAAGTTGAGTTCTTCTTCTCACATGGACATTCTTACAATGAGTGTTTCATGTCCTTTTGATACATTAACCTTAGTGGAATTACATTTAGTTTTTATGCATGATATTTCTAGACATATGTCATGCCTTGACCTCTTTTAGTTATCTTCATACTACTACCTTCATCTTCTATTATGGAATGGGTAGACTTTCAGTACATACATCATGTTCTTCCTTTGGCAAAAGGAAGAAACATTGTTTGATGTAGATGGATATTATACAGTCTTCAGGTAGAAATCTCATCATCAACATTTGTAATATTATGAGCTATAATTGGAGTGTAGATGGATTCAACATCATCTTTAGTGGGGATTATTATCCCTCACTTTTATCTATTCACTCTATTGCTCTCACTTGTGGATGCATTTTTGGTTGTGCTCGACATCCTTAGAGCATGCACTATTTATTTTATTTTCTATCTTTTATGGGAGGAAATTTTTTCCTATGGGGTTTCTCATTTTATCCACTTTATGAGGGTTTATTTGTACATGGATATCCTATTAGGCCTTATTATTGGGCCCCATTTCCTATATCCACCTAAGCTACGCTTATGGAGGGGTTTTAGTGTAGGATTTTAATTTACCATATTTATTGATTATGGGTTTATTTTCCTCCCTTGGAGTTTTCCTAATCTTATGGGTTAGCTTACTTAGGTTTAATTGGGAGTTACAGTTTGACCATTATTATAGCATTAACTCCCTTGACCATTTATTCCAGGAATGAGATTTACTATTCTATTATTGGCTTATAGAGGTTTATACATTCACCTCCTTATTTGTAAATATTTTTTGAGTGAGATATTCATGGGGTGATAGACATTGAATTAAAAGCTCATTTAATGCATTCATGGATTTTTATTTTTAATTTTAACTCTCACCTAGTCGTAGTGTTTTTTGTATTCATGGCTAGTTAGATATCTTGGATGACTCTAAAAACTACATTTTTTGATTTTTCCCCATGAATATTGTTACTTAGAAGTATAATTGGAAATGATATATCCTATTCATAATCTATGGGTTAAAAAAAGGAGAAATAAAATTTCTAATGAGTTATGATTATAATTACTAGATTGAGTTTCAAGTGAAGAATAAATAAACAAAGTATTCTAATTATTTGGCTGTATGATTTGGAGTGAAAATGAGATGATAGGTTTGTGAAATAGGTGAAAATTCTTGAGGAGGGTGAAAAATGTGGGTGGGATGGTAGAATAAATAGGGGATAGGGGTGAAAATTATAATCATTATTTGAAATTCATTTTTTTGATTTGCCACCTAGGATTGACATTGTACTATGGATTGCAAGATGTGGTAAAATAAATACATATTGTATCAAAGGGTTGGTGATGAGTGAAAAAAGGATGGTATAAAACATGATGAAATTAATGGATAAGATGAGGATGATGGTAAGGATGTAAATGAGGGTATGGTTGCTATAGTTGAATGATATTAAATCATGGCTTCTTTTAACCCACTTGAGTTAATGATTTCACATTTTTATTGGATTTGATGATGGAACGATTTTCCCCAAGCAATTCTATATGAAAAAAACATATTGGGAATTATATATCTTGAGGTAAGCTACATGATTTGATGTGTTCCAGTCAATGATATATATGAGAGGGTGGATAGGGGAATGATATATCTAGTTGAAAATTATGAGCTTGGATTGGGTGGATGGTTTAATTTAGCTGATTTATGAAAAAACATAACCAAAGAAGTTAATTGAATACATGGATGAATGATTATTGATCACATTATTGGATAAAATGGATTTGATTTATTATTGGTAGATAAAGGTGATTAAGGGATGTATGGTGAAGTTAGATAGTTAATATTTGAATGGGTTGACATGTGTTAGGGATGTGATGTATGTTTTAAGATGAGATAATAATGTGGATTAAGTGAATAAATTATGTTTTTAGTCTTTGCATGGAGTTCTAATAGGATTTACACAAGAATTCCAACATGAATGTGAACATAAATTAAGAAACTTTATTTTATTATTGCGCATGATAATATTTACCAATGGCATGGAAAAATCATGATGTCTATTTTTTAATATGAATAATAAATTACATAGTCATAAGTACATGAGATAATGCATAATGATATGGAAGATCATAATGACATCATTTGTAATACATCTAGTGACTTGACTCAAATAAATAAAGAAGACAACATAAAACTAGTAAAAAAATAAAAAACACACAAAGTGTATACACATAATAATTTTAAACTTTATCAATTACTAATGATTTCTCTCTTGTAGGAACCTATCAAGTCTCAATCTTTCTCAGTGCACACGTTAAAGGGTGTAATGGGAAATGGGTGTGTAGACCATTGGTGCTTCACAAGTTTTTTGTTCCATATGTCACCACTTGCAACCAACACAAACTTCTCCTATAGAATTACCTAATATTTGACACCTCCATTACACACTTACTCACTGACTTAAATAAGCCCTATTTAAGCCCAAAAATCTTTTTTACATTTATCAAATAATTTAGTCTTGGGCCAACCCTATAATTAAATTATATTAGCATGTTATGGGTGTAGGTCAGCGTCAACTGATCTAGACAAGAACCTAACTTGCTTTTATCAATTAATTATATTAGGTCAAATTGGGATAAAACTATTAGCTAAAATTTTAGAAAGTTTTAGGGTTAAATTCAACTATATATACACATCCTTTTCACCATTTATGGGAGATAGATATAGTTAATTATTCATTTGTGATTCTTTACAATATGCTCTTACACCATTATACTTAAGGAGTCATTAATTAGGCTTTATGATTGGAGAAGAATATTATCTTATGAAAAAGTCTTGGATGCTTCAACATATCGTAGTGATCATTACAAACCAAAAAAACCTATTACAAATTACCTTTGGCCAAGGGAGAGATTGAGTCTCGATGGGTTCATCTTCAAGGTAAGTATCTCTAACTTTACTCCTCTATTTTAGTAGATATAAGTAGAATAAGTAATAGATTTTAAATGTATTTCTCTCTCTATGCATTGGGGCTATATATATATATATACATAACTTAATTAGAATTATTCTATGAATGTTTATTACCCCAATTTTGCACCATAAGCTTTGGTCATAACTAGGGTAGATTTTAATTTACTTTATATTTACTTTGTGAATAAAAAAACATAAGACCTAGCTAGGGTTATCACATGGTGTTACTTGACTATAAGATTTAGAACCCTCTCCAATGATATCATTGTGGTAAGGGACCCCTTATTAGGTATAGTATATCCATCTTATTCATGACCATGCTTATCTAAATGTACCAACAAGTGGAAGTGTAAGTGTGATTTATCCTCTTCAAACTAGGATTAATATGTAAGTCAACTACATTTTGCCTTGTATACATTATGGCGAACCTAATGTGAATCTAACCCTTGTATTTTTTCTTTCATGCATTAATTTTATTATCATCTTAGATATTGTTATTTTTACAATAATATATCAAACTTGTCAATATAGTCTAATAGTATGTTCACATTTATGAAACACAATCCATTTAAAATTAATATATTTTATTTTGTAGGTCTTCTCCAAATATAGGTGACTAGATCAATCAATCGACACAGTCCTATTTTTAGCCTATAGGTTTTGTAGACTTCATCGACCCATTTGACTCTATTCAAATATCTTTTTTGGTGTATAGGTTTTATAGACTTTAACCCAATCAACACTGATTGTAGAGTATAAAAATCAGAATTTGAGTAACACAACATAATATTTGAAAAATAAGTATCTTCATAATTATCAAGGTTCATTTTTATCTTTTCTATCATTTCTAGTTTTCATTTATAATCTTATTTTTCATGGTTTATAGTCTATCAAGTTGTAAACCTATAATGAACTGGGTCGACTAGCTTGACACTATTTTGTAGATTACTTTCTCTCTAGAATATTCAATCGACCTATACAACTATGTTATTCTATATCTTGCTTCCATAGACAATAATGACCTTGTTCAATCTATTCTATAATGTTTGCATATAGTGTCACCTAAACCAATTATGTACTTTCTACAAACAATGGAATTAACCCATTTTACTAGTAATTAATTCACTTTTCATTTTAATTTCCTACTTTATTAGAGTAATAAACATAGACTAATTAGGTGGTTTTAATTTACCTAGCTAGTTACATTATTTTTCTATTTATACACACTTCCAAATCAATTAACACTAAAACACATTAAAAATATTCTTCCCAAGGTTTACCTATTTTAATTTCATCACCAAGGGGGAATCTGACTTGGTTTTCTAGCCAAGTATAAACATATGGTTGATGGTAAATATTGACAATGCACCTGACATCCTTATCACTATGAGATTATGAAGTGAGGGGGTAGGACCAAATACCAAGCTAGCAACATCACTGTTATAGATCCTTTTTAGCCTAAAATACCTATAACTATCCATATATTAATTTCTATTTCCTTCTTATAGCCAACTCCCTATCACATTGATTTCAAAATTTATTATAACTTAATAACATTCAAGTATGACCATTTAGTTTAACATTTACATTCAATTTTTACTACTTGCTCTTTGATCATTGTATTTTTTATTGAAGAAATTGTAATAACTAATTTTAATATAAGTTTTGTGCTATGTGTTACAATTATTTCCATCACATTGATCTATTTTTTTGTGTGCTCAATTATATTTTCTTAGCTATCATATTGCCAAAATTTTCCCTATTTTTAGAGCACAGTCATCCCTGTTGATATAGTCTCTTATAGGATATTGGTTCTATCTCATCTTTAGTACACAGTCATTCTATTTGACTTCATATATTTTTAGATTATTTAGTTTTACCATCTATATAACATAATTGAATATTTTTATTATGTCTTTTGTATCCTGATCTATTAGTATTTCCTACAGACTCTGTCGACCTAGATGACTATGTACCTACTGGCTAATACTATTCTTTATTTGGTTAAATATAACCCTATTTTTTATACCTTTTTGATCTTAGATTATGCCTTCAAGAATCATGAAATCCCCTATTATAATATTTTTGGATAACCTGAATCCATTTGGATGCTATATTGGATGTTTTTTCTTCCTACCTTTTCCCAAGAGGATCTTCACTCTTAGAGCACCTTTTCTCATCCCTCATCTTTGGAATATAATATGATCCAAATTACACTAATTGATGATATTTATGGATCATATCTTTTCCAAACTTCTCAAAATAATTCTCACTTTAAGGAACCTTACTATAGTATAGGGTAAATTGAGACAAGCCTAACAAATAACCCCATAAAAAACCTTCTCAACAATAATAACCTACCTCCTAGTAATCCACCACCTATAAATCCTCCCCCTAATACCAATTTGGGGAATCCCCCTCCTAATAATATTAATAATCCTCCTACCAATACTAATCCACTAGTTAAGACTACTCAAATTCTTGCACAAATAGTGAAATAAATGAACATCATGCAAACATCTAATACCTCTCAAGTGATGAAACTATAACACTAATTGATAAACATGTCTAATTAGCTTTCTATTAATATTACCAAAAATAATCAAAATTTCATCCCTCCACATCTTAAATATGTCATGGGAAATATCATTCCCCAACCTATTATACACAACAAGATACTTTAACACATTCAAAATGAGCTTTTGGCCCATTTCATTGTATTTATTAATATTTGTAATATATCTACAACTATTAAATATGATGGGAAAAAAGACCCCACATATTTTATCAAAGAATTTGGTAATATTTATAAAGATTGGATCCAAAATAGTACCTTTTCCACTAACAAAATTTTAGTTAAAACCTTCATAGGTGACATATTAGAATTGTATAAACAACTTCCCCAACATTCTATATGGAAAATTGAGGATTTATTCAATCTTTTAGTTAAGTAATTTCAACAGAATAATCTTCTTAAAAATTATATTAGTCATTTCATTAATGTTAAGAAATCCTCTTTTGATTCATCTCATGATTTTATCAAACATTGCAAATCTTTGGCTCACAAAGCCAATCATAACATGGCTGATGCTAACTTGTTCAAAATATTTATAACTACCTTAACACCTTCCCTCCAATACAAGGATCAAAATTTTACTCCCCAAAATTTAAATGATGCTATCAATCAAGTTAAGTGAGAACACTTTCTAATGAAATAGCTATAACCTAACACTAAAACCATTAAGGGATATTTCCAACATTCTACCAATGTAATCATTGGCAATCCTCTTCAACCAAAACTAGGAGTAACCAAAATGGAAAATCCCCAAGCTTGCCATACCTCACTAGATTTTCAATAAATGAAACACCTTTTAGTGCCTTCTAAACCATTCATGTATGCTAAAAATACACCTCAATGGTATGACCCTAACAATTTTTTTTGGTTTCATGCCGATATAGGTCATTCCCATGAAACATGTCATGGGATTACAAAAGTTGTCATTTATTTTATGATAAGAGATACATTCAATAATGATTTCATGATTATATTACATCATCATGATTATGTTAATGCCTCTTAAAAGAAACAAGATTCCAAACCTTATTCTTATAACAACCCAATTTTTTTCTACATCCAACCCTCAAAATTCCAATAAGGATATTTGTACAATTGATGCTTAATATGATTAATACTATACCAAGTCTTAATACATGGATATGGCTAATGTCAATTATTGATGTAAACCTACCCAAAGGTATCCCATCACAAATCCAAAGAAACCATCACTTGAAGAGCAACTTCTCAAAGATACCACTACCACTAACATACCTTAAAAAACTAATGAAGAACTACCTCCTCAATCTGAACCTTAACCTACCTCTCTTCATACCAAAACTATTTTACCTTTCAAGCCTCATGCTGGTTCTTCCTCTTCAAAAAATCAATAGAATTTCTTAGAGGAACTTAACTCTATGATTCACAAAATACCTCTCATGGAGTTAGTTCACACTTATACCCATCATCATAAATTCCTAATGCAACAAATACAAGAAATTGAAGAACCATCTTCCTTATAAGTGGAACAAATTTTTCATGAGCCTTCATAGATAAAAGTTCACACAAGTGAAACTATTTGTACTTCTTCAAAACCTTCCATATAATTCTTTGAAGAAGACATGATTAATGATGAAATTCTCTTTCAAGCTCATGACCCACCTCTCTTTATTAGAATCACCATTAATACCACCCTTATTTTCAAAGTCTTAGTATATTAAGGGTCATTATTAATGTGACATTTCTTTCACTAATTCAACAACTTGGGTATAATAAATATCATATCAAGAAAGTACACCTAACATGTCATGGATTCAACAAGACCAATAAAAAATTTCTTGGTTATATTTGGATCCCTCTTACTATTGGAACTAAAACTATACATACCAAGATTATGGTTCTTGACTTAACATTATCCTATAATATACTCCTAGGTTGCCTATGGACATATCGCATGAGGGCTATTGCCTCTTTTGATAGCCAATGTATCAAGTTTCTTCACAATGGAAAATAATATAAACATGAGGTGGATCCTAATCCTTGGAGTATTCATAATCCCAATACCAAATCTTAATATCAAATTCCCACAATTCCATACCTTTACCTAGATTTGTTAATATGAATCCAAATTTATAGGTCACTCTTGCTAATTCTGATGAAGATGAGCCAAACAATTTGCAAAACACATGCAATACTACCAAACTACCTCCTTATATTTTAGAGTGGGTCCTTCCTTCCTTGTTACCTCATTATTGTATTATCCCTCTCATCAATGAGATCATATATTCCCCCAATGTAATGCACATGAATCATCTTACAAAAAATATGATTTCACTTGTAATGAATATGGAGTAATAAAGTTATTTGAAGACCCTATAATCATGTCACCTCACAAATTTAGTGATCAAAGTGTATTCCTTCTGATGATCCTCTAGAGATATAAGCATGTACTATCTCTCTGACCAATGATAATAACTACACCATGGCCTAGGCTAAATATTGAGACTTGGATGTTTAACACTAGCAAGATAAAATACATGATTTCAATCAAGATGTACATGCCATTTACATGGATATTGAGATAGAAACTAAAGGTCATGTACCTCCAATTAATTCTCCACTTCTCAATACCCCTTGGGTTGTTGAAAACATCTTACCTCTCATAGATTCAAAACTTACAGAACCTTATATAACTCCTACCTCATCGGTAACTCTACCAAATCCCCTCCCTAATAATGATTCTAAAGATAGGCATATTATCAATCTAATTGAATCTAACTAACCTTCCTCCATAATTATACCTACCCCCAAGATCACCATTGATTCTAAGGCAATAGTGGTATTCTAGATATATTTAGAATATGATCACCGTGCTAAAAAAATCATTGATCTTGAGGTATACATGTAATACTATGGAACTTTACCCACACTACCTAGAGATGAATCCATCCTTGAATTTCTCCATGCTAGAAAACCTCAACTTCCTTAGTAACATTACAAACTTAGGAATTTTAAATAAAAGGGTCCTCATTTTAATAACTTCATTGTTAGCATAAATTCCAAAACAAATCCTATTTCTTCTCTTCTCAATGTGCCATATCATTTTTAAGATGGAAATTTTATGCTTATTGAAGAAACCACGAGAATTAAAAATAACACACCCTCATGTCCTTGACCTATAAAAGTATCTATAAAAATCACACTAACTGAGCATGATAAATTTAGCCTATTTTTTGATAAATATCATGAGACTTTCACTTGGTCAAGTTAGGACATGCCATGTATTGACCTTAGTATCATTGTGCACAACATAATCAATACCTAGATGTCAAATCTATTTGGTAAAAATAACAAAAGTTTACACCCTATGACATAAATAAATTATTAAACTATTAGATGCTAATTTTATTAAACCTATGGACTATTTTGAATGGGTGTCAAACATTTTCCCTATTTTCAAAAAAGTCACCATGGTTATTCACATATGCATCAACTTACACAATCTTACTCTCACCTATCCCAAAGATAATTTTCCATTATATTTAATAGATGCCATTGTAGCTTCCACTTTTGAATATGAAATTTTATCACTCATGGATGGTTTTTCAAGCTATAATCAGATTCACATAGTCCCTAAAAACTAACACAAAATGACATTCACTAAAAAATGGGGCACCATTGCTATGTTAAAATGCCTTTTGGCCTTAAAAAAGCTGGATCTACCTATCAACATGCCATGATACACATTTTTAATGAAATTATATATAAAAATATGGAAACCTATGTGGATGACCTCATTACCAAATCAAAAAGTCACACAACCCATCTCTCTGATCTAGCCATTATCTTTGATTGATTAATCATTTACAAAGTTAGACTCAACCTCTAAAAATGTGTCTTTGGCATTACATTTGGTAAAATTCTAGGGTTTTTAGTCTCTCTTCATTTTATTTATGTTGATCCTACTAAAATAAATGATATAGTTAGAATTCTCATTCCTCACTACATTTCAGATATTTGCACTTACATTGGTAAGCTCATCGAAATATGATGATTTATCCCTAAAATGGCTTATCACATACAATCTATTAAATCACTTATTAAGAAATTTAATGCTTTAAAAGGGATTGATCTTTGTAAAAAAGAATTTTATAACATGAAATCATCATTGATCTATCTTCATACCCTTCATCCACATTTCAATGATCATCCTTTGATTATGTACACTTCTTCTTCTCTCGTATCAATTAGGGAAATGCTTGACCAACAAGATGATACCGATAGAGGATATGATATTTAATACATTAGTCAAGGCTTCACTAATTAAATAAAAAATTATACTAAAATAGAACATGATTTCTTTGCTATCTACTTTGTAACTAAAAAGCTCCATCTTTACATGATCTATTAAACAACTTATGTCATTGTCCATTCTGATCAACTTCATCAATTTTTCTCCAAAGAATTTATCTTTGGAGATAGAATTATAAATTAGATGGTATCTTAATGGAATTCAACCTTTACATAATAATGTCAAAGGGAAATTCATTGCCGACCAACTTGAAGTAGCACCCATACCCACTCCAAATCACCTTCAAGATAATCACCCAAACAACAACACTCTCTATATTGAAGGTCTTAATTAGGGTATCTCTCTTAAAGATTATTTCCATAATTTCACTATTGATTTAGAGGAAAATAATCAAGAAGATACCTATGTCATTCCTGATACTACTAAATCAAAATTAGTTATCTAAGAGCTTATTAAAGTCACCATCGAGTTGCATAAAGATACCTAGACCTTACACTAGTGCCAAATGTCTCTAAGGAGCTAGGGTAGGTTATATTATCACTAACCCTCATGGTAAAATAATCCCTTTGGCATTCTATCTAACCTTTAATGTCACTAATAACATGGTAGAATATGAATTTTTAATCCTAGGTATGAAAGTGAAACTTGACTTAGATATCCCATATCTACATGCTTTGGGTGACACCTAAATTATCTGCAACCAAGTTAATGGTGACTACCAACGTAAAAGCAAAAATCTTATCATTTATCATAAAATGGATACAAATCTCAATAAATATTTTGCCTATTTTACCATTGGTCCAATTATAAGAGATCAAAACTTTATTGATAATTCTCTTTCTTCTTTGGCATCCCTCTTTCATCCTCATCAAGCACTTAATGATTCCAAATTTATTATTCAAATAGGAAAGTTATCATCTTCTACCCAATCATAGGATTCACTTATCTATCAAATCAAGGATTCAAATATTTTATGGAGCCTATGATACAAAAACATCATACAATTCATCAAACATCAAACCTATCCTTTAGACATGGATTCTCATGAAAATACTAGAATTCATGAACACATTTTTAAATATATCTTTTGATACAAAACCCTTTATTATCATAAGGAAGAAATTATCCTAATCTACTATGTAATGAAAGAAGAGGTTACTCCTCTCCTTGACTAAGCACATGGGGGGGATTTTGGTGGTCATTATAGTGGGCATGTTATATAATGTAAATGCTTATATATGGGATACTTTTAGCCTATGTTAGAAAATGATGTTGTTGATTTTGAATAAAAGTGTAGTCCTTGTCAACTTAATGATGATATAATCCAATCACCACTAGATGATCTCAAAAATATGGAGTCTCCTTGGTAATTTTCCTTGTGGGGATCAGATCTCATCATAAAATTACCTCAGTCACAAGATGGTCATGCTTTTATCCTTTTTGCAATTAAATATTTACTAAATGGGTAGAAGCCATGCCTCTTGTCAATGTCATAGGAACCAATATTTATAAATTTATCCTTAATTAAATCATATATCACTTTGGATTTCCTAATACTATTATTTATGATGATGGTGGAAATTTCAAGAACAAGGACATGAAGTAGTTATGGGCTAAATTTAAAATATCTGACAATTTTTCACAACTTACCATCAAAAATGCAATGGACAAACTAAGGCCACTAATAAAATTCTTAATAAAATCCTCCAAAATACCATCCAATAAGCCTACATAGATTGGTATCTTTATTTATATCCTGTACTTTGGGCCTATTGTACTAGCATATGTACTACCACTAGAGCAACACTATTCTAGGTTTTGTATGGTTTTTAGTCCATCTTACCATTAGAAGTTGAGCTTACTTCTTTACATATGTCTCTTCATAGTATAATTTATGTTGATGAATTATATGAATCTCATCTTCATGCTCTTGATATTCTTGATGAACACCATCTAGTTGCTCTTCAACATAACCACCAATACAAGGATCGTACTAAAAAATAACATAAAAAATAAGTTAAAGTCCACACTTTCAATGTTGAAGATATTGTCCTTAAGTTAGAATATACCCATGATAAAGAAGGAAAATATGCCCAAAAATGATGGGTCTCTTATTTATTAAAAGACATTCTTGGTCCTAGCACCTATTGCCTCCAAATTAATGAAGGCCGTGTTTTCAAAGAACCTACTAATGTGTAATTTTTGAAGAAATACTTTACTTAGATATTTCCATTCTTATCATACTTATATATATTGTACTACTAACAATTATTATAGGATTTATACATGGATGTCACCCTCTGCAATTGTTTATTTTTAAACAAACCTTAATTCCTTCCCTTGTTCCTTTTATTTCCTTTTCTCATGAGTTGCATTGTAATACCATGTATAGGACCTAGTTTTCCTCATGATTTCCTTTCACCTCATATATTGATTTTTCATATCAAGTTTGTTATTTTTCAATGCTTTTTATGCCCTCTTAGATTCCTATTTTTTGAGTTGTATTGTAATACCATGGATAGGACTAGGCCTTCCTCACAAATACCATTTTTTTACCAATTTTACCATGCTTTATTTTGTGAGTTGCAGTGTAAGACCATGGATAGGACTAGGCCCTCCTCAAAAATACCATTTTTTTGCCTTTTTTCACCCACTTAGGTTTCTCTTTTATAAGTTACAGTGTAATACCATGGATAGGACCAGTCTCTCCTCATAAAACCACCATTTTTTAAAACACCTTTACTAAACCAAGTGTTCCTTTTCTATAATGTTAAGAAATGGTTACAATTTTGTGATCCCATATTCTCAACTTTAGTTTTTGTTTCTTTTATGGTGAAAAATTTCACAAAAAACTATGTTATCATGTTTACCTATAGTTACACACATTCTTATGATAAGGAATAATATTTACCTATCATTGTATCACCTTTTCACTTTGTCATATTTTTTACAATTTGAAAGAATTTAAATTGTGTCATGTTTATTCCTCTTGATTTCCTTTCTTTCTATTCCAATTTGGATAAAAAAGGTCAAAGTCAAGATATCACTTTTTTTTGAGATGAATAAAAAAGACTCTTAGACACCATGCTCTCTAAATTATCTTTCTTAGCAACCAAATCCTAGGTTTTTAAATGATAGTCATTTATCTGGGGATATGTCTTTGGGAACTTGTGATTGGCCTAAGAAATCTATCAATATAATATTATGGATAGTACACATTCATAACAAGTCCAAAATGAAAATTTGTGTGGGCATTTTCTAAAGTTATTCCATAATATTGAACATATTTTATTTTATAGTGGTATATGGATTATTCCTAAATATAATGGTGGGTTGAATGGGTTCGGTGTTAGATGGTTGTGGGCCTGAAATGGTAATATTTAACCAATAAATTGTGATTGCACAATCAAGATTAGATATAAAACCATTGTTGATAACAAATGATGGTGATGAGGGGTCAAATAGGATAAGTCTTAGTTGTTGGTACACTTGTATGTGGTCATAGGGAAATGATTAGTTATCAGTATAAGGTCCAAAAGTAGTAATCCCTACTTGTTGGTATGCCTATATGCAGTCCTAGGTCAAGTAAGGATCACTGGCATAGGTTGGTTGGCTAGAATTGTTTAGCAATGGTCTTATTATTATAAAAATTGGTCTTGGATTGATGGTGATGGTTAAAACATGACCTCCCATAATATAGACTAAAATATTGTTGTATTCATGTATAACTACGTGGTAAGTATATTGGGTATTGGCATTATTATAACCTTAGTTACATCCATTTGGTTGATGTTGTTATTATTGTTTCTAGTATTTATGTTATTTTCTCATTTATTAATACTATTAATACTACTATTTTAGCCTTGGTTGTTACTATTATTAGTTGTTATTATGCTATGAAAAAGGGTTTTGATAAATATCTAGGTTTTGATTAGATGTAATAGCTTTATTATTCAATGTTATCTCCCCATTTTCTAACATATTATCAATGAGATGTTTGATATACATGCAATGGCATAGATTATTCCCATTAACCTAATGGTATTCACACAATTCATTTTATCTATACCAATCTAGATAAGGAATGGCCTCAAGATAGTGCTTTGAAATTAGCTGACTAATCAAATTAGCAGTGGCTAACTTGAAAAACATAGCTTCAATTGGTTATCCAAGGTCACTAAAAACATGATGTGTAGGTAAATTTATCCTTAAATGAGGGGGTTCCAAAGGAAATGGTTGCTACATTTTTTGAGTTGGTCTTGGTTGCTATAAAGGTTACACTTACTGAAGAGGTTATGCTTGAGGAATAATTTTCATTTAGAGCATTAGTTGAGTAGACAGTGTTTACACCATTTGGACATGTCACAACTCGGTTACTCCATTTCTATAAAAATTCTTGTTGTGATTAAACTGTTTAGATTTTTTATAATTACTAGCCTAGGCTAATGCCAACACTTGCACTTAGACTTGGTTTTGGTTTTGGTTTTGGCCATTTCCTTGGATTTGATTCAACGAGGTTAACTTGATAATCCCTTTGTTAATAAGGGCATTTTTGATTAGTAAACCTTTGTCAATTATCTCCTTGAAAGTATGCCCACATTACAACTCTAGATGGTAAAATATCTCAATGTGGAAAATTTGGTAAACACAATAGATAATTAATTGTTTGGTAAGCTATGAGTAAAATGGATAGTAAGTGCTCTCCATTTCCTTAAATATCTTGCAAAACTTTCATGAGCTTTTTGTTTGGCTTGAGTCAAATCCACCAATGAAATCTCATGCTTAAGATTGTAGGAGAAATGCTGCACAAACTTATCTGAAAGATCATAAAAATTAGATACTGAGTTCTTTGGAAATTTCATAAACCAATCCAAGGTCTATCCTATGAGACTCTAAGGAAAAAATAATAAGAGATATATGTCACTGTAATCCACTAACTGACAAGTGAAAAAGAATTATATTAAATAGGCCTTAGGATCTCCTTTACCCTTGTATTTGTCAAATTTTAGTGGTTCATACCTTGGAGGAAATGGTATTTTAAATAATCCATGTTAAATGGGTAATAACACACATTATCCAAATTAAAATTATTGGTCTATTTCTTATATTTAATGGCAAAAATTGCATCCTTCATTTGTTGTAGTTGTTGCTCCAATAAACTAGATGGAATATTGCCCTGAAGTGGAGGCTGGGAAATCAAAGGTGGATTACCTTGACTAGGGTATAATAGAGGCATGCTTTTTTATGGAATGTTAGTTTGGTTAGGAAATTAACTAGGAATATGCATTCATAAATTAGGATGTGATTATTGAAACTACACACATTAAGATGTGATATTGTAGTTCAAATTTGGTATATAGGCTTGGTTTTGAAGGAATTATGGCTGAGATGGAAGGATATGGCTCTGGGTGAAGTAATATTTATGTTGAAGTTGAGTAGGGAATTGTTTATAACTAGTCAAACCTAGTTAAATAAGGGGAACTTGTTGTGAAATAAGGCCCAATAATTAAATTTGTGGCATATTTAGAATGAAAGGTAATTATTACCTAATTGGCCCTTATTAAATAGTAGTACCTCTTGGTTGCATGAATACTTGTTGTGAAGTAGATGGTTGTTAGATATTTGGCATTTTTTTATGAATAATGAACATACATTATTTATTAGATAATGTTTATGAAGGTATGTTGGTCTATGACTGAAGAGGTATACTTGTCACTACCTGATGAAGTGGAATGTTAGTTACCCCTTATTGAGGTGGTAGAATGTTTGATCTCTATGGAATCAGTAAATTGGAATTTGCCTATTGTTATGGACTTTTAGTTATCACCTATTATTGTGGAGTAACATTCTTCATGTTTTTTTGATGCAAGGTACCAATTTGAATTTGACATTTTATCCTTGTGATTGTATACTTGATGAAGTAGCTAGTTGAGGATTAGAGGTACATGTTATCCATTGTGTTGGGCACATTTTTTACATAGAAGAAGTAGACACTTATTCGATAGTTAGGGAGTTGAAAATGTATCCAAATAAACTAATTTTCATGAAGGGGTATATACCCAAATTTTATTATCCTGTCAATTGGATTAATAATCCTATTGAAGGAACTAGCTTGATAAGTGGAGCATTAGACATAGTCATGTTATTGTATTTATGTGATAAATTTAAATAGGTTTGATATATTGTATGAATTTGTATAAAATGATCCTCCATGAGGCCTTTTATTATGACAAGCATATGTAGGTCTTGGTATGTCATCGACATGAGTGATTTAGGATTTATAAAAGAGGCCTATTCAATGGTTTGGTTGTAAGGCATAGTTGAAGTCACTCAAACTATACCAAGTAAGTTTTTGTGGGGGAAGTATGTTGGAAACTTGGCACCTACCTTTGCAGATTTGAATAAAAATTTGTCCTTATTTACAAGTAGGTAATGATAAAACAAATAGGGATCATATATTTATGGCATCACAATATAGTACTATTTTTATTGAAATTGGTCTAAAATTGAAGGTATACTAGTTAGGTATTGTGTTATTTATTCTTAGTCCTACTCCAAGTATAGAGGTGTGTTGACCAAATAGTGAGCTAGAGGATATTGGATTTGTTCCCGATATTAATTGTTGTAAGGAAGATAAGGATCCATTCACATACTACATCATCACCATAAGGTTATTAAATAAATTATTCTTGTGCAACCACATTATCATATCCTAGATTGTGCATGGCTTTGCTGCGAGTATGGTGAGACATATTAAAATCAATGATGGATGTTTTACAAAAAATATTAGAGCTATATAAAATTTTAAAATAATTTCCAAAGGACAAATGGTTCTAACTTGGTCTAAATTGGTCTAAAAGTGGATCTATATCTCTAAATGATGTATGTTAAAACTTGGCATAAAACAATTTAATGTCAAATGTCTCACACACAAAGGTCAAGTGGATGAATAAAAACTAGAATGCCAAAATCTCGGTATAAAGTGTTTCAAACAAGAATAATCTAAAGAATTTTTTTTTCTAGGTATTTTGGAAAATGTACAAAATATAGGCTTAAAATAGGCACATGCTCAGTGTTTTGAAAAATTCACTAAAGCTAGAATTTAAATGAACAAGGTAAGAGATTTAATCTAACAAATTTGAAACACTTTGGTATAAACTACTAGGCATTTAGATTTAAACATGAACTTGGTAAATTGGTATAAGGCATGAAACTCTAGGCATATGGAAGATAGGCTATTTTTTCTAAATCTAGGCACAAACAATAGTTTTCAAATTGAATAAATAATTAACTTAAGTTACACAACCCAATAGAGAAAGATCGATATCTTGGCCAAAATTAGATAAAGCATAGGAAAAAATCAATAAATATTTGGTTTTGAACTTTTCAAGGTTAATTTTAAACTCAAATTATAAAATTAGGCTTCTTTTAACAAACACAAAACTATACAAGAATGGGAAATATAATGACACTAGGTAAAGATCCCAAAAACCGCACGTGGATGTTATTTCAAAAATAAAATTTGGACACAAGGAAAACAAGTCTTTTATAATGATTTGAGTAGTGTAATGACATTATCATGATTTAAAGATACAATCAATGGTTTATTTTAAGATTAAAAGCACAATATTCAAAATGAATTGGGTAGCGTAATGACACCCTTTTCAATCAAATGACACACACAAATAATATTTGTCAAAAGAATAAGGCAAAGGTATGGTGTCAAATAGATGGTGTAATGCCTCTTTAAAAAAAGGAGTGATGTATAAAAAATACGCATTTTGACATGATAAGATAAAAAAATAGATATTTTGACTCAAAACCATACGATAAATTATAAAATGACACAAAAACCTAAGTGTAACGTATTAAATCTTAAAACAGATAAGGTTGCATAATAATATCAAACTATATCAATATACTCACTTTTGAGAGGATTTTAATTATAAATACACAAAGTAAAAATGTATGAAAATTAATATTTTTAGGCCACCTCTTCTCTCAATAGTTTTTACTATGACATGAAACTTTAGGAAACTCACTTTGCATCAATAGTATGTCCCAGACAAGTGGGGTTATTTTAAACTATCAATTTTTGCTCATTTATAGATGGTTCCAAGAGTGGATAACACAAGAAATGATCACATAAATTGGATTAATGACAAATAGATTATTTTGAAAAGTTATTATCTTTTTCTTAACCACTACATCCATTACTTGTTCAATGTAGTGCGATATTTGAGTTGATCATACGTTTCAAAGGTAGTAGTCACTAATAGAGGTAGTTTAACCACTCAAACTACCATCCCAGTGATTCACCAAATCAAATTATATACCCCATCATGAAGTGGTGTTAAAAAAATTCTAGGAGATGAATTATTGGGTTTACATTTTACTAAATAACTCACGAGGAGGTGATGAACTCTCGCTCACAAGCCAAAATACATGAAAAAATAAATACAAGTGAAAAGACTTTAGGGTCATTTTGGGGTCACACAAACCATATAGATTGGGGGAGGGCCTTAGTGAATATATCTTCATGATTTTGGAATAAGTATACATAATGAAATGAATTAGAATTTTTGGTCATTTGAGTTCCCTAAAGGGGATAGGGAGAAACCATACATGAATCATTCATTTTGCTAAAACAAACAACTTTCAACAAATAAGCATAAAATGAAAAACTCTTATGAGTTGTCTAACTAATGTGAGTATTCATTTTATTTCACTAATATGAAATGTGTTTTTAAGTTTTGTCCCCTTGGCATTTATTTAAATATTTAAACAAAATGAAAATGATTTAAACAAAAAGATTATTAAAACACCAATTTGAAATGTGAAATTTGCAAGTTAAAAGTATTATAAATATCTCCTTGTGGCTATTGGGTCCTGTAAAACATGTTAGGGAGTCCTTGTGATTAAAATAACTTAATGGGTGAATAAATGACTTCAAATATTGATCTCAATTTTACACAAAGTGAAAAACCACATAACATAGAGCAAAATTGTAACTAATTCTACAAAACCATGATTCTCAGTACAAAATATCACAACTTACAAAAAAAGAGAGTATTAAATGAAAAATCTTTAATTTAAGTGAAAACTCACTAAACTTTAGGTAATATCTCTACTATGAGAATAATGATATTACAACTTGACCTAAAATAGCCAGCTTAGCCACTACTGATTAAAACACAATATCTCTACTTTTTGGGTGATGTCACATCTTTCAAAGTTATAATATTGCGATATCATGACTATCAGAGTCATGATATTACAATATAATATATTCCCATATAAGCATAAAATGGTTAGTATAAACCTTTATAGTTAACCATAAAAATTAACAAATTAGACAAAACCACAACTATGTGAATGGAGACATTGTGGCAATATCACAATTCCAAAGAGCAAAACCATGATTACAAAGGGAAATTTTATGACTTCCAGGAAAACATCATTTAGACTTCAATTTTCACCTATTTTGATCAAAAATCTTAAAATTTTACATGAAAATCATTAGTATAATTCTCTTAAAGGCCTTAGGAGCAACTCCATGGTGTGCAAGTCCCACCAGGCATGCCAACATGTGAACTAGGAATTTGACATAGAGGGGAGGTTTGTCTTATGTTAGTCTCATAAAACCATTGAAATAAATACATTAAATTCCTAATATCTTTATCCTAGACACTAGGTAGAGCTTAGATAATAAAAACTAAATGAAATCATAATGAAAACATAAAATACATAACTCTTTTATCTTCCTTGGGAGATCCAAATAGCTTTGTTGAATGGCTTGCTCGGCTTGTACATCAAGAAGTCTTCATCAATGGACATTTTTTGGCTCCTTCTCTCCTTCTCTCCTTGGATTTAATTGCTTGGATTAAGATCTGGGCATGGTAACACTACTTTCATGAGTCTTATGGATAAAATCCTACATAATAACTCTACAATATCCAATCTTATAAATAAAGGGGTATGGCCTTGTATTTATAACCTTAGGAATTAACTCTCACCAAAGGTGGTTAAAGTTGAGTTTAGGCTTGGAATGGGTTAAAAATAAACCTAAGTGTCTTAAATATAACTCTAGTAGAGTTAATAGTTATCAAGTAATTATGATTTACAATTACTAGGCATGGCTCTCAAATTAGATATTTTAGGATATTCTCAAAGAACTTGACAACTCATAATAAAGGCAATGTTGAAAGGATAGGATATTTTGAATATTTGAATTTCATTTTTTAGATAGTCATAAATTTAAAATGGATAATTCAACTATGCATTTAATTCTATTTAATTTTTTAATTGATTTTTATTAGCCTTTTAGCTCTTTCAAGATTTATTTAAGTGTGCAAGTGCCCCACTTAATAGGTCCATAGGCCAAATTGATGGTTGTGATGCCATAAGTTGATTAAAGATGAATATATGAGAGGTTATTATTGTATATGGTATAATAACCCAATTAGGGATGCCTCAATATGATTCTGAGTATTGATGAGTATTACACAATCAAACTTGGGACATTCAGTGATTCCCATGCTTAATTTGCAATGGTTGGTAGGAATCAGTCTAAAGTTTAGCTAGAACCCAATTGTGGAAAATTTTAGGTGTCTACACATATACATTACTTTTATTTTTATTTATTTCATTTAAATAATTTAATTTTAGTTATTTTACGCTTTAAAATACTAAAATTTATTTAGCTTTAGCATTGTGTGTTACTATGTTCTTTTCTCGAAGCACCATCCCATGTTATACTTGAGTGACACGTGATGAGATTAAAGTGGGAAATATGTATACACAATAATTTCATAATTTATCAATTAATGATGCTTTTTATCTTATAGGAACCTATCAAATCTCAATTTATTTGAGTGCATGCCTTAAAGGGTGTACCAAGAAAGGGGTGGGCAAACCATTATTTCTTTGAAATATTGTTGTCCCTTATGCCACCCCTTGAAACCAACCAAAAATTATCCTATACAATTCCCTAATATTTTACACCTCCCTTATACACCACTCTAAGTATTTCATTAACTTCAACAACCCCTATCTAAGCCAAACAATCTTTTTGACATTTATCAAACAATGTCAGCCTAGGCCAACCTTGTACTTAAATTATATTAGCACATTAAAAGTATAGATCAACATCGACTAACCCATACCAAAACCAGACTTGATTTTATTAATTAATGATATAGATTCAAATTGGGTTGACATTATCAGCTAAACTTTTGAAAAGGTTTAGGGTTAGATTTAACTATACACACACATTTTTTTTGCCATTTCTGAGAGAGAGATATAGTTAATTTTTCATTTGCATTTATTTACAATATATTCTTCCACCATTATACTTGAGGAGTCATTGTTTAAGGTTTATAATTGGAGAAGAATCTTGTCTTATGGAAAAGTCTTAGATACCTTGACCTATTTTAGTGATCCTTACAAACCATAATAACCTCTTGCGAAACACCTTTGTCTAAGGGAGATATTGAGTCTCGATGGGTTCATATTCAAGGTAAGTATATCTAAATTTACTCCTCTATTTTAGTAGATGGAAATAATATAAATAATGTTTTTTAAATGTATTTCTCTCTCCATGAATTACAGTTATATATATATATATATAGTTTAATTAGAATTATTCTATGCATGTTTATTTTCCTATTTATTACCCCCATTTTACACCATAAACTTGGTGAGAACTAGGTTAGATTTCAATTTAATTTGTGAATAAGAAAACATAGGACCTACCTAGGGTTATCGCATGGTGTTACTTGACTAAAGGCTTTGGAACTCTCTCCAGTGATATCATAGTGGTAATGGGCCCCTTGGTTAGGTATAATATATCCATCTTGGTTATGAACTCAATTGTATAAATGTACCAATAAGTAGAAGTGTAACTATGATTTATCTTCTTTGAGCTAGGATTGATTTGTAGGTCAGTTACATTTTCCCTTGTATACAGAAAGTATATACATAAAATCAAGTAAAAACACACCCAAAAGTAAATGCATGCTATACAATAAGATATAATTTTTAATTTTTTTTGATTGATGGTGATATTATTGATTGGATAAGTATTTTAATGGAATGCAATCCAAGATAATGATTTCTAGATTGTGGGAAGTTTATAGATTTTATGAGCTTTCTAATGTTTTTTTATATTATTATTATTTTGTAGATTTTAAATGTTTTTTGTATTTTGTTGGATTTTAAAGTTTTTTCTTAATTTTATTGGATTTTATATACAAGATCTACTAGCAAATGGAAAACATGCTCTAACACTGAGGAAGGGAATCACAGTGGATGGAAAGGTTATATTAGGGATGGATAGGAGTGGATTGAAATTAAGATGAGAATTCCTAGGAACACATTACCTAAAAACCATGTGTCTAGTCATCAAAGTACCATTTTAAGGATATACCAAGATGTTTCTAGCAACATGTATCAAGACATTTCCACTTTCTTATCAAGGTCAAAATTAGGAAGAAGGATGATGGTATGAAGGAAAGGGTTATATTGATAAGGATGGGTTATGATGGGTTTGGAATGAGTAAGGATGGGGTAAACTTAGATGGATAAAGATGGATTTGGGATATGTAAGTATTAAATGGATAAGGATGGATTTTGATGGTTTAGGATAGGTAAGGATGGAGGGATGATTTTAAAATATCTAGGATTGAGATGTAATGGTTTTGGACCAAAGTGTAAGGTAATTTTAGACAACTAATTATTTTATGCACAATTATGGAAACCAATTTTTATCATGGTAATTTCCTAAGGAATGATAGAAATAGTTTTCACCTATGGATGAATTTATCTCTCTCTCTCTCTCTCTCTCTCTCTTTATTTTTTTAGGTATATCAAATATGTAAGTGTTTGATATAAAGGATGTTGATCTCTATTGATATTTTAGGTATGTTCTCTAGATATGTCTTACATAACTTTATTGATTTATAATTTGGCTTCTTCAAAATTTGCCAATATACTATTATAGCCCCTGTGATAGAGGATGCTACCAAATATGGTAAAGCAAAAGGTGTGTTGGATGAAGGATGTGTGTTTATTGAATGAATGATTTGGAGGGATGGTGCGATTATTATGTAGAAGGGGGATTGGGACCAAAATTCTCACATTCCATGAGACTAAGAGTAGTAACAAGTTGGATGATTGATATATTTTATTTTGTATTGATTGTGTCTATAACAAATGATGTAGATTCATCTTGTGACTATATTAATGCATGAGGGACTTTGATTTATTTGATTTATTTGATTTTGATTTTGATCATTGTCTAATAGTGCCTCAAAGTGGTTTTCACTAAGGGATGATGATTTTATATTTTTATTATTCTTTAGATTGAAATTTTGATTTTTATTGTTAATAGTACATCAAGGAGGTTTTTACTATGGGTTGATATTTTAGATTTGTATTTTTTGGATTGGAAGATTCATTTTTATTTAAGAACATCTATTTTTTCCTACAGTATGATGATGTTTATTTGTAATTTTTTGGCCATATGTCAGTAATGAATTCTAAATAATTTTATTTTCATGGAATAAATATGATGTTAGGTAAGAATATGGGTGCTAATTGATAGGTGTGGGAGATTGACTATCAATATGGGAGAAATGATGGATGTTGTTATTTGTTAGTCCTAATTGATGGGTGTGGAGATTGAATGTCAAGATGGGAGGAAAAATTGGTGTTGTTAATGAAAGGAGATGTGGTAACATGGTATTCATAGGGACTATGAATAGAGTCTATTTATATTATAGATTAGGATCTCTTAGAAACCACAAAAGTATCCGTAATATATTTACGTTGATTTGTAAATTATTTTTACCCAATGTCATAAGATCCATTGTTTATGCTAAAATAGATGGGTTCTAAGATTCCTTTCTCATGGAGATTGAGGCCTCTCCCTTGGTAGTTCATGATTTTTAAGATTCTAATTGCTATAGGATATTTATTGCTTTAGAAGTAGGATTCTTAGATATCATTATATGAGTAGGGATTATTGAATCCATTTATATTTTCACTTATGAAAAGGTTAAATTTAATAAATGATATGGGACCAAAATGATAGGATGTTATTAAATATTAGTTGTTTATGGTGGGCCTACAACAACTTATAAGAGTAGGGAGGTTAGCTATGTAGAAAGTGCTTTGCATTTTTTGGGTATAAATACCTCTATTTTTTGAGGTGTATGTTGTGAGGTGATGAGGGATTTGATGTGTGATAATAGGTTGGGTGATTGGCCAATGGGTGGTAGGTTATGTTGGTTCAAGGAGGATTGGAAGGATGGGATCTTGGTAAAAAATGGGCTCTTGGGAAAAAAATTAAATCTTGGTAAAAAATGGGCTCTTGGTTAAAAATAAGCTTTTCAATGAAGGGATCATGAATATATGGGTGGATAGTCAAATTTAGGTTCATAAATAATTGGAGGTAGGCCATGGTGTTCAAATATGGGTTGACCTAAAATGGGTGCATCAAAGAGAGGTTCATCAAAGATTAGTGGTAGGTCATGACCTTGGTTTGGAAGTGGAGGAACTTGACTATATTCAAGAAAGACATTTTGGCATACCCCAAACTATGATTATTATATGTGAATACAATTATTTATTATTCAATGTCACTTTTTTCAATCAAACATTAGATATAATTGTTGAATACCAGGCATCTATTAATTTAATGGACCTCAATCCTATGATAATCTCAATATTTACCCTTTTTATACCAAGTAAGCATTTTTTGGATCTTATTAAAAGGCTTGGTTTTTAGACACATGATCATATTTATAACAAGTAGTTGATGAAATATCATGCCCAAGGGATCCTTTATAGGAGCATATTTTCTATATTTAGATGTGGGTGGATTTGATATTTGGTTAAATGATGGTCCTATGATAGGATATAGTTGGTTTGTTGGATTTTCTATGGGTCAGAGGCTGGTTTAGATGGTAATGGCTCTAGTGATGGATTGGTAAAATATTTAGGTTTTTTTGAATGAGGATTACATAGGTAATTGACTTGATTAAGCAATTTGATGTAAGAGGGTTGATATATAGTTTTATATCTTCCAAATCTTGGGTTTATTATCAAAGTTGTTTAAGGATGGTTAGATTTTGGGATTGGTATGCTAGAGGTGTTTTCATTTCATAGTTTTCATGGGGGATGTTGGGATTGTAGATAGTGGAGATGATATATATTTGATTTTGGATAAAAAATCTACCAGTGGTAAGTTGGTGTTGACATGGGATGGTTTTAGATTCCCTACTAATGATGTGGCCTAAGTTTTTGGCATCAAAGTCAAAAGGAAGATGAGCACCTATCTCTATAAGGCATAAAAATAGCTTGTCCTTATTTAAAAATATGTATTATTAAATGTGGTCTCTATCAAGATTCATTTTGGGTGCCATAACTCAAGATGGTCTTGGATTTAATATGGGTTGACTTAATATTGGGACTGGATTCAAGATAGTTTGGATTGAATTTGGCATATTTAATTTTAACTCAAAATAGATTATGAACTAAATTGAAAGTATAACTACTTCTCAATATAAATGATTTATTTTTGAATATTTATTTTGGAAAAAGTTTGGATACAATTGAAAAACAAATAATTGCTTTGAAAAAAAATAAGAACTTGGTTTTGGGATTTATAGAACAAATTATGGTTTCCAATACAAAAGAAAGCTTTTGAATACTTATTTTTTCATAAGGATATAAAATAAAAGATAAAAAACAATAAATAACTAGTTATAAAGCAAGAAAACTACATGAAAAGGATAAAACTAGGCAAGGGTATTGAGCGACTTATGGGATCTCATGTATACTTGATTTCTCATTAGATAATTTCAATCCAATATTTTAGAGTACTGATTATGATAGTAGAATATAATTTTAAAATCATAGAGTGTAGATGCATGACAAGTGTGTGATGGATATAATATTATATAACTTATTTCATTTTGTATGTATTTATTTCAAAAGTCTATGGAATGAGAAAATACTAATTTGAGCTTGAACCAAATGATGGGATGTAAAGCAATAAGGCATTCTAAAGTTCTATAAATAGTGATCAGTTTTAATGGAAAAGAGTTTTGAAAAAACCTTAAAATTATTTTTGGAATTATTATATATGTAATGAATGCTTTGTTTTATTCATATTTATTTAATAATTTAATAATAGTGAGAGGTTTTTATAATTTAGTTTGCATTTATATGGATAAATACACAATTATTAATTGAAATAAGACTCAACATGTTCTATAAATATGTTTGTGTTTTATGTTTTTATCCTACTTCACACATAAACACAAATGAGCATGTTATGATGTGTTTTTCCAAGAACATATACTAACAATGGTGTGGTGAGTGTGGAATGAATAAAACACGTAGAGATGGTTACATAGAAATAAAGACTTATAATGATGGATTGATGAAACAATTTGTAATTTTTCACAAGAAGAGGTAAAGAGGATAGGAAGCTCTACGAAGTGAATTATTCATGAACATATATATGGTGAAATATAGGAAATATTTTGGTGCAAGTTGCCTATAATACTAGATGCATGGTTATCAATAAGTGAGTACTACTATTTTGAGCTGAGAGAATATAAAAATTTAACTTAGAGTCAAGAGAAACTAGAAGACTTGTAAAAGTTAGATAATGATTGGACTCATGCAATAGATCATTAGATAAAAAATACCATAAGTGGATACATCATTGAACTTAATTTACATGGATACATTGCATTATGGGTTGTGCATGATCTATTTATGAGAGGGATTAGAGGAAAGTTTATACAATTAATACCTACTCTCATTAAAATGTTGGTTGTATAAAAGGGTGTGGTTCTTACTCATAAAAATATGGAGTAGTCACTTAGGGAATTATGGGGATGTGTGTGATAATGAATTGAATGATGAATAATGGATAATGGAAGCTTAAACATGAACCTAGAAGATGGAAGACATATAAAAATAGAATGAAAATCAAATTTTGGGTCTAGAGAAACCTGAAATAATAGATAAGATGGAATAAACAAAATAATACTAATATAACCATGAGTATAATTAGAGTATAAATTTTAGAAGATAAAGAAGGAATGAGATTTAAGAGAGAAATAATTTTGAGAGGATGATGATGAGGAAATGAGAGGTCCCAAGAGAAGAGAATGTGCATATGAGAGTATAGATATAGATAGATATTAGAAGATGGATGTTGAAGAGATGGAATAATATGGTAAAAAAGAAGAGGAGTGAGTAGATTTGTTATAAGGTAGTTTTAGACCATAGTTATTGTTGACCATTTTTTACCGCAAGTAAAAATAGGTCAACCCCCTATAGTAAAGACTTGATATGGGGATATAACATCATTTTATATGGTGTGTTGTGGTTTATTTGATTCCATTTAATGATATTATAACCTTGGTCATGATCTAGTTTATTTTTATGCCATTTGGAGTCATCTAGGGGGTTAGATTATCATGGCATGTCATACAGGAATAAACAAATCAGTTTTCTTATGCATTTTACAAGTGTGATTAAAAACATTTTAGGCCAAAAAGACTACATGGACATGATTATTTTAGTTCCAAGATCATCCTCTCCAATTTTCATGTCTTGATGAGATTTCTATCTCAAGATATAAGCATTTGAAGTTGGACTGTTTGAGATAGACGTGCACGAGGACATCAAGTTTAAGCCTCATGAAATGATAATTTAAATTAAAATGATCCTAAGGTTTAATGTAGGGTTGTAAAATGGAAAGATATTATGTGTTAATATATAATATAATGGTGTGTGGGTGAATGAAATATCAATGGGTTTAACAGATCTGATGGTACACATTTGATCATGTAGATAAGATCTAACAATGACCATGAGGTTAAAAGGTCAAAATATCCTGATCAAACATAATGGTGACATGTGTCATAATTATGAAAAACTAATAATAGATAAATTTCCCACATTTTATCATAGGTACTAAGATCTAATGGTACATGTTTAGTCAAAGAGTCAAATGATTCTGAGATCAAATGCAAAATTACAAAGTGGCAAAATATTATTCAATCAAGATAATATCAATGACACATATTAAGTCATGTAGATAAGATACAATGGTGAATATTGAGTCAAAGAGTCAAAGGATATTGAGAGTGAATTAAATGTTACCAAGTGGAAAAACATCATTCAATCAAGCTAAGATCAATGACACATGTTGATTCATGTAGATAAGATCCAATGGTATGCATTGAGTCAAAGAGTTAAAGGATCTTGAGAAAGAATGTAATGCTACAAAATGTCATAATATTGGATTCTTATGTTATAGATCAATGTAAAATGTCAAAATTTTAATCAAAGAGACTCTAGAGGAGATTGATAGAGTAATTTTGACTGGATTCTAGATGAACAAGATGAGGCTACATGTCCAAATAATGATAGACATATTTTAAAATGGAATGAGTGATATGATAAGGGAATGAAATATAGGTAGCCATGTAGGATAAAAGGATTATATAGTGAATTAAACCCTTTAGACTCGTATTCTACCATGAAATCTCAGTCGAGATCCAAGATAAATAGTAAATGCTAATTGCGAAGAGTCAAGATTTAGAAGACCAATGAATGACTAAAAATGGTAAATACAGGTGTCTAGAGGATAGATAGTAGTTGAAAGAACATATTATGACTATCATAAAATTTTAAAACTTCCCTTAGATATTACATATGTGTCAACTCTCTCTAATTTAGTTTCAAATGCTCGAGATATGATCCATGATGAAAGACAATTTCTTATGCATAGTAAAAAGAGTTATATGCCACATTTAAAGAATTTTATGTTTCAAGAACCATTTGTCCCATTATACCTTGCATGGTATATTTATAAATTCATCATCCTACATTTGTAACTTCTCCTATAAATTAAACATGTGTTCTAGTGACCCTTAAGCTTCATTCTTTTCTCCTCTCTGTAAAATTCTATATGTAGCTACCATTTTGGCCTTTGTAATCTAATACCACACCATGTATGGAAAATCTGTACTAGTTTTGACATTGTAATTTGCCTTAGAATAATAAAATACAATCTAGTTTGATTTCATATCTCATCTTTTCAAAGTGTGTGAAGAGATGTATAGTGAATAATTAAGTGATATTTATCTATCCTTGCTTTCTCTCAATCCTTCCATGTTTGATGTAAGTGATTTCATCCTAGCAGGTCATATGAAGTGTAGTTAATTGTATGAATATGTTTTAAGTGTACAATGAATCTTAGTAACTACAAATGATCTATGGTTTCACTTACCTTGGATATTCTTTATGAATATGTTTTAAGTGTACAATGACTCTTAGGCTAGTGTTGCAGACATTGTCTCTTAATGAAATAAGTACAATGGTCATGTGGAAGACATCTTTGTGAGTTAAAATTTTAGAATATGTTTATTTCATGCAAATTCTATCCCTTCCCCCCATAAGAAAATAGTTATCATAGGTGAAATTACTCTAAAAGATATATTTAAGGAGCTAGCCCTTAATTCTAGAAAATCACTTCCACTATAGGTACACCCATATACTTAGAAGTGCTCCCATGTTTCCCAAATATAGAAGAGGCTTGAACACCCTCTTCTAGGGTATAATATTTTGTGACAATAGTTTTAACAGCCTGGTTGGACCCATTATCTTTAAGAAAACTTGTCAAGGTGAATGCTAATCTTAACAACATCAACACAAATTGGTGTGCTACTCAGCATTTGGTGACTATATCAAGGTAAAATTTGGTTCAATACCATTTTACTAGTATAAAATTTCTCTCATAATTCATTTTTCTCACTAGTAGAGTGCCTAACCAAATTAATCCACCTATTCAGCCTGAACTTCCCCTTGAAGTTCAATATCCTCAACCTAATTTTCCCTTTTGAGAACCAGTAGATTTCTCTAGAGAGGAAGAGGTTGAATAAATTGAAGAAATTTATGATTTTGAAGATTTTGAAGAAGCTATGGATATAACTCATGCATTCCATACCTTTAATACTAAAAATCCAATTCTTCTTCAAGCATATGATGCCATTCCTCATAATTCCACAAAAGGTATACCCATATTCAATGGTGAAAGTCATGTTACACCTAATCAACACATTAGGGATGTCTCAAAATTTTATAGCTTCCATAATATCACTCAAGAGAACATTTCAATTATAATACTTGTGATGTCCCTTAGAGGGAAGGCTCTTGATTGGTATATGACTCTATAAGGTGGATGTATCACATCATAAGATGAGTTTGGAGTGTTTCTAGCCTCAAGATTTGGAAATGAAAGGGACCATGCTTCTCTCATACATTAGCTCAATATGATCAAAATAGGATTCAAAGAAATGATGCATGCATTTAATGAGAGGTTTCAAAATACTTGGAATAAATTGCGTCCTCCTATGAGGCCACCTCCTAGTTTTGTGTTACCTACCTACTTGAGAGCCATTGGTACTAAAATTACTATCATGCTTCAACCTATGGGGGGTTACACTCTTCCCAAAGCATATGATATTGATATAAAAGCTGAGAATGGTCTCATCCAAGCTAGAATATTGCCTCCTAAGGTTTTTATGCCTCCATTATCTTATACTTCTACTAATAATCCAAATGTGGCCCAAATTACCAATACTAAAACCAAGTCTAGAGGTGCCCCTAAGAAGGAAGATAATGTCATGGATAAATATGCATATATTTAATGGTTGGAAGCTAAGCTTGGGAGAGGGAATATATAAAAAGGTACCTATCAGAATCATTACCCCTATCAACAATAACATTGTCAATAATTTATAATAGGAAGAGGTCAATGATAGCCTAACTCTAACAGGCCTAGCAATGTGTACAATCTAACATAAACACCAATGCAAGAAAGATGATACCTATGCATAACAACTTGGTTTAGGGAGAAAATTGGTAGAAATACCAATTTATGGATGATAATGAAGGTAGAGATCAAGCTCTTATTTATTAAGGAGGAGTTAGTTCTCTCTTATCAGCTGAAGATGAAGTAATTATGCAGAAAAGTGAAGGTGGACAACCTCAAGGAAAAATATTCACCAACTTTCTAGTTGAGGAAAATTTTATGCTTAATAAAGGAACCTCTATTATAGAAAACACTATATCCAAGAGAAAATATTTAGGTGGTGATATTAATGTTCCTAAAATCTCATTCAATCCTCATATAAAGCAACAAGGTATGGTTGTAGGTGTGGCAACCTCAAATAACATTGCACATCTTCCAAATTAGAATGTTGGGAACTCCAAATCCTCAAGTTACAAGTGATTCCTTGCCTTCAATAATACAAGATAAACTAGCTATGGATTATTTAAACATTTTATATTAATTGAAGATTAATAAAACATCCATTTCCCTTTGTGATGTTCTTCATATACCTGGTCAAAAAGAGTTCTTACAAAAATAGTTATCTGCTATCCCTGCTAGTGTCCCTCCTTCTAATCAAAGTAAATGGTCATGTTACTTTTAAAAATTATCCTAACACTATTATTTAACCATATACTAAGGCTAAGAAACCTCCACCATTCTATCTCACTCTCATAGTGGGTGACAAACTAGTCCATAACTACATAGTTGATAGTAGAGCTTCTACTTCAGTTATGCCCAAAGTGATAGATGATAAATTGGGACTAAAGTATGAGCCTCATAGAAAAGGATTTATAAAACTATATGGTACACCTATCAAGATGATAGGATTGATAAAAAAACTTAAATTTTTTCTTGCATGATTATCCAAGTTTTCCTATCCTTCAAGATATAGTTGTTGTTGACCTCCTAGCTCACTTTGCAATCTACTTATCAAGGGAATTTACAATCAAGATAGCTGTATATCTCTTAGATGATTGGTATTTCTTGTAATTTAAAATAATATATTGAACCAAGGTGACCATAAGGACTCATCCTCTTGTAAGGTTTCATATTGAGCCCTACGTTGAGATAAGTTCTAATTTGAATTGTGTTGTTTATGAAGAGAAGGATTCTATTCTAGATGATGGTACTTATTCCAATATTGAAAGAATTTATGATTTTTTTCTTGATGAATATGGTACCAATACCTATGAGCATGATCATTATGAATTTATGGAGAAAAATTATCTAGGAGTATATTGTATACATGAAGAAGGAATACCAACACCTTTACTTGCCAAAAAAGAAGGTGAAGATGATGAGATGTAGAAGATGTTTTTTGATGGTTCAAGAGGTAGAGGTTATGTAGGAGTTGGTGTTATGTTGGTATCCCCATCTAAATATAGATACTATGCTTCATATAGATTCCATTTTAGTTGTACTTATAATGTGTTTGAGTATGAAGGTTTAATTCATGGCCTTCAATGGGCAAGGAGAAAGGGAATCAAGAACTGGAAAGTATATGGAGTTAGTGAATTGGTTTTTCATTAGGTTAGGAATGTGATTGATTCTAAGAAACTTTTACTTAAGTCATATAAGCATAAGGTATGGGATTTTCTTGAAGACTTCAATGGATTTAACATATAATCAGTCCCAAGGGAGTAGAATAATCATGCTGATAGACTAGTTATCATAGGAGCTCAATTTGATACTCCAACTAGCATAAAATAAGGGAATAAATCTCAAATTAATATAATAATCATATATTATATACTAGATAATGAAGTGTCTTGGAAATTTTTTGATAGTGACAAACACATTACATGCTTCTTGAAAAATGAGCCTGATTTTTCTTTAAGGAATCAAAAGAGACTATGAGAACAATTTGGTGATCAGAGTGTAAAGCTAAGGACAAATAATATACATAAGGGTTTGGTGACCTTATAAATTATTATTTACACTTGAATTTTCACCCTTTGAGGAGATGTATCAGCTATCCTCATCCAAATGGAATAATTTAAACACCTCTAGGCTTGTGGGTAGCCTAAGGATGAGGTAAATCTCTAGATAGGGCTAGCTCCCTTGATGTACCACTTTGGATAAAAAATAAACATAAAATTTGGGGGGAAAATGGAGAGATAAAACTGAAATAAAACTATCCTAAGGGAGGTGATACACCAAATAATATGATGAACTCCATCCAATTGCATGTTACACATGAGAACAAGGGACAAACTAAACATACATTTCTCCAATCTACATCTTCTCACATCAATATTACATTATGAGGTTATGGATGAATGTTTAGGCTAGGAGGAATATAAAAGAGGAATTTAGTGAAACTAGTGAATATAATTAATTATTCAACCTTAACACTTCCTACAACACTTCACATGCCCTACAAGAAGAAGCTTTCCAAATGCAAATAAGATGAAAGAATGAGACAACATGCTAAGGAATCCATAGTCTTCACTAATCAAGATCAGAATTCAAGTAGAAAATACTATGAATAGTAATGAATAGGTAAAAATTAGTAGTATTATTGATTAAATGGTATGAAATTATCAAGGCTTCACCATACTTAGGTGGAGCATAAGTTACAAAGGCCAAAATGGCTAGTTCTTGTATAACTTGAGAAAGAGAGAGGAGAAGAGAGAAGTAAAAGGTTCATAAGGAAACTTGTCAAGATGATAAAATTAGTTAATTGTGCATGAGAAGAATATGTGGGATGAACCATGTAACAAGTCTCCATATAAGGCATGAAACTCTTGCAAAATGGCATAATACTCCTTATTCTGGCTCAAAAAAATTGCCTTCATGATTAGCCTTGTTTTAACATCTAAAAAATGATTATGGATAGGTATTATGATTGGAATTAAGGTTAATTATTTAATTCATGCCTCTCCATGCATTGGTTTTAGTCTTTGTCATCTAGAATCATCAAGGAATGAGCTATAATCATCTATAATCCAAAAAACTCTTTTTTCATGCACCCTGCACACTTAACCTCAAAATTGCCTTTAGTTTTCAATGAAAATACATGGGAGTGAGTGTATGAAAATTTTAAATACCCTAAATGGGCTTATAATCATTAGGAACACCTTAAAATCAATCTAATTGAAGTTTTCCACCTTTCTCACCATTATGTCCACTATGCTAGTTTTGATTCGCTTAGATGAAGTAGCTTATTGAGATACTTGGGAGGTATTATATTGAATTAAATGTACATGGTGGGTTATATTAAGTCCTAATATTCCCTCCCATGTGATTGGTAGCTCTTGAAACCTCCTACAACTTGCACAATATACAAAACTATCAAGAAAAGCCTATTTTGTACTCAATCTATATAGTTTCATACAACTAATATTGATGGGAAGTATCATAAAAGAGTATTATATATCATATAATCATAATTATATGAAAAATATTCCATTATAGTAGCTTACCATCCTCATCTTCCCAATTAGGTCCTGATAAGGGTTTTGCAGGGGTTTTGAGTACTTTGTATTCTTAAGGTTTGTTCATGAAGCTATGACATTGGATTTTAAAAATAATTCCACAAATTAATATTTAAAGACATTAATAAAAATACATAAATTACTTTTCACTCCATACAAACCCTCCAGGAATATGTGGGCATTTGAACCTCTCTTATCAGGCTCTTTCCTCCATTCCAATAGGCCTGAGTTGTCCTAATGTCCAAAAATTTCTTCCTTTGTTCCTTATACGAATGTTTAAGGTTTTGAAACATCTATATACATATTAAAAACATGTTAAAATAGGTTTAAATTCATGTCTAAGGCTAAAAGTGTGAATGACCTCCTCTTTGGACACTAGGCCTAATCCTTGTTTAATGAACCTAATTGAGACCCTTGTAGTCTAGGCCATCCAATTTGATTAATTTAATTAAATAATATTTAAAACATACATAATGGTCCTAAAAAATTCGTAAACAAGTTATAATTATCATCTCAATGTGGAATTAATAATGACTCTCTTTTTGGCTTTTAGGCCTAAACTTGCCTAACAAGCTTATGTATAACCCTTTTAGGTTTAGAATATTATATTTAGTTTAATATATTTTAGATTGGTTTCCATAATTTTAATAGGTTTCCATCAGATTTCCATACCTTTTTTAAATGTCTCCTTAGTTTTTGGATTACTCCTCTTACCCATCTGTCTAAACTTGCTAGTTTAAGCCTAAGGAAAAGTGCCCTCTATCTGAGACAAAATAGAGGGAAATTTCCATAGTTTCTTAGGAAAAACAAATGTTTGAGGCGATTATAATATTTTTATATAAATTATACACCAAATTTAAACCTCTGGTCCCAATATTATATCTTCCAAAAGCTTCAAACTCCTAGACATACTTCTTGAAGGTAGACTATGTGTATGTCTGGAGTATAGGCTTTGTGTTGATTGATTAGGGTTCAATCCTTATCTATTTACATGATATTAGTGTATAATGAATAATAAATTATAATTTAATTATTAAATATCATGTTTATTAACCCTTTATAAAATTCTTCAAGACATACCCTTGAGTTGATTGCTTAAGGAGTTAACTGTATTTTCTACATCTCCTCCTCAACAATGAATCTTGTAGGTCATTATGCACATTTTGACCATAATTATAATGTTTTAATATATTATAAAGGTTATTATAACCACATATATTCATATTAATACATATACAATCATGTCCATACTTATACCTTCTAACCATTTGTTCAAGCTTACTAAATGAGATAGTCAAACACAGTTGGCTATAGGTGAAAATTGGTTTGTAAAATCCTATGTAGACATATTTCACACATAAAAAAGCTTATGGAGATGATAATGGATCTAATTAATGTTTTAATATCATTTATTTATCATTTTAACATTCCCTTAAACCTTATTTACACTTTGAGCTGACCAAACTGAGCTTTCTTTGTCATGACTATGACACTTGCCTTTTTGATGCTTATAGGAACATATTAACTTAAATTGAGCTTAGAAATGGTGTATGGATACATTAAATGAAGAATTAAATCCATATATAATTTTATTATACATTTTTTTTACCTTTAATGTGCTAAAAAACACCAATACACCCTACTCTTTGATCACTATTTTCATATTTAACTAAAGGTACTCATCTTCCATTAGGACACCTGTAAGTGCCCATGGAGCATGGAAAACCATACATAAATCATGATTATCATGATATTATGCATAATTTTTTCTCCAATAAATATATGGGACCACTCAAAAGTGAAAGTGTGGCCTAGTATGTAACCTTGGGTTGAATAGGTCTCTTTATAGCTCAAACCTATAGACATGAATGTAGGTTTTTAGTGTATTTTTAGGAAACTTTGAGCCCTCAAAACATCACCCTCCACAAATATTATACCATATAAAATTTTAATTTATATTTTATATGATAGATACTTCAATCCGTAGTTATCAAAATGAATAAAAGGTCTTTGCAACCCTGCTATGAGATACCAACAAAACACTAAGGATCTCTATTTTACATTTTTTGGGCAAATAGTCCTAAACAAAATCAATTTGTGTTTGATGGTGATCCATACTTATATTTTGATATACAACCCATAAAAAATTCTTGTCATGAGCCTTAATTTAAAATAGGACCTCCAAAATTTCCTTATCTTTAACTCATTAAGCCATTTGTAAGTGTAGATTTTTAGTGTATACAAGTAATGGGTACATATATAGACAATATGCATTATTTTAGACCTCTTTTGAGTTATATATCCATCTAAAAAATTCAAATTAATACTTCACACCTAAAATATATTGAAACCACTATAAATTTTCCCATTATAGCATGATGTCATCAATGAAGGCTCTTGTAGGTGCATATGAGCTATATGCAGGCAGTGAGTGTAGAATGGAGCAACAAAGGTGGATGAAAGGTTTCAAGAACAACAAAAAATAAATTTAAAACCTTATAATTCATAATTTATAGAAATTATATCTTAATACTAGTTCTAAAACATCCCTTTCAATGTGAAAACCACTTGCAGACATATGGAATAGAGTAAGAAGGTAAACTAGAGACTGGTTGGAGTGGGGAATGAGCTTGTAACTAGTCTTATATATTACTTAAAAAACAAATGAAATATCCTCAAATATTGATGAATTAGATAGATAACACACCCTAATTACCATTCCATGAACAAGTTCGACAAGCTCTAAACATGTGACTACAAGTGAAATTTAGCATGGAGTTGACTGTGAGGGATGTCAAGACTACAAGTTACCCAAAGCATGATGTTATAAAAATAATAATGAAGGGAGGTGATAAATATGACATGGATTCAAGTAAAGACACCATATCCTATTCAATTTAAATCCCTTGTATGGAATTAAACCTTTTATAAGTAGAAAATTGACTAAGACTGCACATGGTGATACCTTCTTACCACATGAGACAAATTTGCCCATAAAAACACCATAAAACATGAAAATAAGAATGGAAATAATTTTAGAAGATATCAAACATCATCTAGAGCCAACATCACCAACTATTTCATATGGACTTGCCTAAAATGGATCAAAACCTATAGGGTACATGAAACATCAAGTAGAAAAACATAGTCAACTTCATGAGGATGGTTCATAAATTACATGCCACCATTATTAAAAATATTATAATTTAAATGAAGGTATCTAAATTTAATACCACATACCAAAATAATTTGTGCTGAAACCTCTTTAGCTATCTGTACTAAGTGCAAACCTATTGGTCACTTATGTATGTCTAGAAAGGCAAAGAAGGAGTATAATGGTTTTGGCTAAAAAATGGAACTTAAAAAGCATGTAAAAAATTTATATTAGTATGAGGAATATGAATAGGTGTTCCATGACCTTAACCCATGTGACACACTTCCCCATGAGCCGTATAAGTTCCAAACTCACCTTTTTCAATTAGTTTTTTGAATTTTAGTTAGATAACCTAAAAGATTCTAATTGAACTAACATTATTGATAGGTCATATGACCTATTTTATGATTAGATGGAAAATAGGACACCTAGACACCTTGGGAACCATGCCACTTGCATTTATGACCCCTAAAAGCCTTCTAAAAGACTCAAAATGATAAATTGACTAATATGACTAAGACCAAAGCTAGGATAACATTAAATGACATCAAATAACATATAATACACCCCATGAAAATATATTAGACCCCTTAAAAAATATAAAAATATATTTTTTTACTTATAAGGGCCCCAATTTGACCTATAGGGTCAAATTTGGTCAACATGTATCTTAAACAAGATTGGTCAAAAGAATAAGGAAAAAGTGAGTATGCCTACAAAAGAGTATAAGTATGAAAGAGTCTTGATATTCAAAGATAAAATTCTCAAAATAGGTAAGGTATGTTCTACATTAGATAAGTGAGCATTCATCAATTTATGTAAAGAGTTTCATGATATCCTTGCTTGGAATATAAGGACCTCAAAGGATTTGATCTTAGCCTAGCATACAATACCATTGAATTAGAACCTAGAGTTAAACTAGTTAGATAGAAACAAAGACCCATCAATCCCAAGCTTGAGCAATTCATGAGGTTAGACTTTAGTAAACTCAAATATGACATAATATTTTCTATCAAGCATTCAACATGGGTAGCTAACCTTGTGCCTATTAGAAATAAGAATGGGGAGATAAGACTTTGTGTGGACTTCAGAGACCTTAATAGGGTGTCACTCGAAGATCACTATCCTCTACCTTCAATGGAACAAAATTTTCAAGTTTTCTTAGGGTCTCAACATTTTTATCTCTTAGATGGATATTTAGGTTATAATTAGATTCTTTTCAAGGAGGATGATTAGTTTAAGATACCATTCACTACTAAATGGGGGAATTTTGCTTATAGAAATATTCCATTTGGTATGTCAAATGTTGGTGTCAACTTTTCAAGAGAAATGGACATGGTCTTCAAAGGTTTGATCAATGAGATGTTGTTGGTTTATCTAGATGATATAATAGTGTTTTCTAAAGATGATAATGAACATATGCAACAATTGAGGAAAGTGTTTGAAAGATGTATGTAGTATAGAGTATCTCTTAATTTGAAAAAATGCATCTTTATTGTCCATGAAGGTAAGCTCTTAGGACACATTATTTTTAAAGATAGTTTGGCTATTTATCCTAGAAGGATAGAGGATATTTTAGGCTTATAATTTCTCTTACATAAGAAAGGTATAAAAATTTTCTTAGGTAAGATAATTTTTGTAAGGAGATTCATACCTAGTTTTGCATCTTTGGTGAAACCTATCATAGCTATGCTAAAAAAGAGTTAGGTCTTTTCATGGACTAAGGAAGGTAAGAACAATTTCAAAGCCATTAAGAAAGCAATTGCATAAGCTCCTAATCTTTTAAATCCTAATTTTTCTAAAGACTTCATGTTGCATTCATTTTATAACTTTGATACTATCTCAACTATGCTAATACAAAGGAATGAGGAGGGTGTAGAGAAACCAATTGCATTCTTTAGTCAAGATTTGGAGAATTATGAAATCAAGTATACCTTTATTGAGAAGAAAGTATTTTTTGTTGTAAGGGGACTAAAAAATTTTAGGCATATGGTTTCAAACAATAAATTTAATGTTATGGTCTCTCATACTAGTACCACATAATTTATTTTGAGTAAATACCTTAGTGAGAAGAGGGCAGGGTAGTTCACTAAGGTAATGGAATATGATGTTGATATCAAAGTAACAATGTTGATTAGAGGTAAGGGACTTTGTGAAAAAATCTAGATTTATATCTTCATGAGTCAAAATAAGAGGTTTTAATAAATCATGATTACCCCCCACCAATTGGTTCCTTGCATATATAGAGTTGGACACAAGATGTGATAAATTTTATTCAAAGTGGTGAGTATCCTAATGATATGAGTAGATCTCAAAGGAGATATTTTAGATTTCATGATTTTCCATTTTGACTTGTAGATGGTGTGATTTTTATAAGAGATACTAATGGTGTATTATTGAGGTGCATTGACAATGACCAAGTTGGAGTGTTGCTTGAGAAGTTTCATGATAGAACAATAGGAGGTCATTTTTGGCCAAGAATCATAGCCACCAAGATCATGAGGGTAGGATATTATTGGAATAAACTATTCAAAATAGACCATGCTTGGGTGAGAATGTGTGTACAATGTGCTTTCTTTATGGGAAAATATAATCTTGTAGCTCTTCCTTTGAACCATATCCAAGTGGATCAACCTTTCGAATAATGGGGTCTTAATTTCATTGGCATGATAAACCACCCATCCAATGTTGGTCATAAATGGATACTCACAAAAATTTATTACTTTAAGAGGTGGGTTGAGGTATTAACATTAAAGGAAGCTAATGAGAATGCTATCTTGGGGTTTTATGAGAACATCATAAGTAGGTTTGGCACTCCAATTATTATTTCAGACAATGTTCTCGATTTATGGGTGATAACATTACTAATTAAGAAAATAGTAATATCATATTATTGAGTAATTCATATAAATATTACTCTCAAGGTAATGGGTTGGATAAATATACTAACATAAATCTGATCAGAATCATTAAAATAACTTTGGAGCATAACGAAATGGCTTGTTACACCAAATTAAAGACAACTTTATGGGCTGATAATATAAATCCCAAGAGGTCAGTAGGGAATTCTCATTTTGTGCTTGTCTATGGAAGAGAGGATAGGTTATATATCTATCAAGATCTACCTACCTTAGAGTTATCACATTAATTAGAGTTTCTTGAAAACACTCTAATGGAGGTGGGATTGTTAGAGTTAATGGAGATGTAAGAGACTAGAGATAAGTCTCCTCAAGGTATGGAATATCACCAAGTATTAATTAAGAGGTATTTTTAAAATAATGTAAATCCAAGATAATTTCAAGAAGGTGACATAGTATTGAAGTGGGATGGAGATAGAGAAAAACCAAGGAGGCATACGAAATTTGACACCTTATGGAGTGGACCATATGTCATCATCAAGTGCAAGCAAACCAATTTTTTCCAATTAGAAATTATGAATGGAGAAGAGCTACCTATTCATATGAATGGGATATATTTGAAACCTTACTATTGAGGAGTAAATTTTAGTTTTATAGATATTTGATTGTGTGTTTTATTTCAATTGTGTGTGTTATGTTCCCTAAGTGTTCTAATTGAACACGTGTGTTTCTACTTTGTGTCTTGATCTTATTGTTTTATATTGTTTGGTGTGTTGTCAAAGGTAATTTTGTGTCAAAACTATGTATAAGTTACACAATATCTTAATGGATATGATTAGGTAACTAATCTTGGCATATCAAGCATACCACCCTTGGGACATCACCAAGAATGTTGACCATTTTTTACCACAACTAAAAATGTGTCAACCCCCTATAGTCAAGACTTGATAGGGGAATCTAACATAGTGTTATAGGGTATGTTGTGGTCCATTTTATGTCATTTAATTTCATTATAACCTTGGTCATGATATAGTTTAGTCTTATTCCATTTGGAGTCATTTGGGGGGTCAAACCATCATGGCATGTCACAAAAGAATGAACAGATCATTTTGATTATGTATTTTAAATGTGTGATTAGAAAAAATTTTAGGCCAAAAATACTATATGGACAATCTAATTTTGGTGTGAAAATCATCCTCTATAAATTTCATGTCTTGATGAGCTTGCTATCTCAAGATATAAACATTTAAATTTAAACTAGCAGAGATAGATGTGCACAAGGATGTCAAGTTCAGGCCTTGTGAAATGACTGTTTGGATTAAAATGATCCTAAGGTTTAAAATAGGTTCAAAAAGTGTCAAGATATTATGTGTTTAGATCAGATATAATAGCATGTGAGTGAAGGCAATATCAGTGGGTCTGAAAGATCTGATGGTACACGTTTGATTATACAAATAAGATCTAATAGTGAGCATGAGGTCAAAATATCTTGATTGAATGCAATGATTATATGTATCATAATCATGGAAAACTAATAATATATGAATTTCCGACATTTAATTTTAGGTACTAATATCTAATGGTACATGTTAAGTCAAAGAGTCAAAGGATCTTGAGATCAAATACAAAGCTACCAAGTGGTGAAACATCATTCAATTAAGCTAAGATCAATGACACATATTGATTTATGTAGATAAGATCCAATGTTTTGCATTTATTCAAGGATTTAAATGATACTAATGTTGAATACAAATATTCCAAGTGGAAAAATGTTGTTCAATTAAGTTAAGATCAATGACATGCATTGAGTTATGTAGATAAGATCCAATGGTGCGTGTTGATTCAAAGAGTCAAAAGATCCTAAAAAAACATGAAATGATACAAAATTACATAATATTGGATTCCTAGGTCATATATCAATGATTAATGTTGAAATTTAAATTGAAGAAACTCTAGAGGAGATTGATAGAGAAATTTTGACTAGATTCTAGATGGACAAGATGAGGCTACGTGTCCAAATGATGGCAAGCATATTTTCAAATGGAATGAGTGATGTAAAAATGGAATGACACATAGGAACATAACTAGGATCAGAGGATTTTGTATCAAATCAAGATTTTTAGACTCATACACTACCATGAAATCTTAGTTGAGATCCAAGATAAACAATGATTGCCAGATGTGAAGAGTTGAGGTCCAAAAGATCAATGAATGACTAGAGATGGTAAATATAGGTGTCTAAAGGATAGATATAAGTTAGGAAAAAATATTATGACTATAATAACATGTTTTAATCTCACTCAAATATTACATATGTGTCAACTCTATCCAATTTAGTTTCAAAATTCTTAAGAGATGATCTATGATGAAAGGTGGTTTCTTGTGCATAGCAAAAGGAGTTCTATGCCACATTTTAGGAGTTTTATGTTTTAAGAGCCATTTTTCCCATTAGAAATTGCATGTTATATTTTTTAATTCATCCTCCTACATGTATAACTCCTCCTATCAATTGGACATGTGTTTTATTGACCTTTGAGCTTCATTCTTTTCTCTTCTCTCTAAAATTCTATAAGTAGCTAACATATTGGCCTTTGTTATCTAATACCAAACCATGTATGGTGAATCCCTATTGGTTTTAAAAATTTACTTAGAAAAATAAAATTCAATTTGGTTTGAGTTCATATCTCATCTTGTTAAAGTGTGTGAAGAGATGTATAGTGAGTAGTTAAGTGATATTTATATATCCTTGCTTTCTGTCAATCCTTCCATGTTTGATGCAAGTTATTTTAACCTAGCAGGTCATATAAAGTGTATGAATCTATTTAAAGTGTATAATGCACCTTAGTATCTAAAATTGATCTATGGTTTCACTTACCTTGGATAGTCTTCATGCATCTTACATTCATATTGAAACACTAATGCTAGTGTATTATATGGCTCTTAGGTTAGTGTTATAGACATTATATCTTTGTGAAAGAAGTAAAATGGTAATTTGGAAGAAATATTGGTGCATCACCCTTTTATAATATGTTTATTTCATGTAAATTCTATCCCTTACCCCCACAATCAAATAGTTAGCATAGGTGAAAGTACTTCAAGATATATTTATAGATCTAGCCCTTAAATCTAGAGGCTCACTTCCACCATAGGTACACCCACATAATTTGAAGTGTTCCCATGTTTCCAAAATATAGAAGAGGCTTGAACACCCTCTTCTAGGGTGCAAGATTTGGTGATAATAGCTACAAGGGAGGATATTATTTGGAGAATAAAAGGAACAACCCTTTGAATAAATTATGTGAAATCACAAGATTAAATTAGGTTCAAGTTTAGATGAAGTAGAAGTCACAAACATGGATCATTAATTTCAAGGGTACACATCACCTATGCCTAGTTTATCAATATAAAGAAGAAAAAGTGTAGAAATTAGTACATGGTTTGACTCTTTTTAGAAAAATTTGGGAAATATAGTGTAGACATCAAGAAAGTTTTAAATAAGAATAAAATAATTATGGTTAGATTTTAGGTTACAACAAATATTAAGACATTGGAAAATTCTAGTCCACAACCTCCATTGGTTTCAAGTGTGAAAATAAGACACATGGATCTTAATGTAAGTTTTTTTTATCACTTTGAAATTGTATGATGGGCCTAATAACCATGATTAATATCTTCTTACCTATAAAATTAAATGGTGGATTGAAAATGTTACTTCAGATGATGCAAATAAGTACAAGTTCATATAAGTCTTAACATAAATAAATTTAGAGTTCATATATAAAAGAGATGATGCCATTTAACTGAGCTTTCATTATGTCAAAGACTAGTTGATAGGAGAATTCAAAGTGAATAAATGTGTGAAATAGACAATCCAAGAGTTGAAAGATATTTGAAAAAAATTAGGTGAGTCAGTATGGGGTTATGATCATAGATTTTCTAATGTAATGAACATAGTAGACTTTGTGTTTTAGGATACATATAAAGATGCATGGTTTACAGAAGGAATTCAATCTCAAATTAGGTTTGGTATTATTTAAATATGGTTCAATAATAAGTTAAATGCTTGGGTAGATGCACTTTATGTGGATTAGATAGAGGATTTTTGGGATAAACCATAACATACTACAAAAAATGATACAAATATAGATATTGTTTTGTAGAAGATGGAGGAGCTATATGAAAGTAATAGGCCCAACATAGGCCTATAGTGTATGGAGTGTGGAAAATAGGGGAACTAAAGAAATGAATGCCAAAAATTTAAGATATAATTCTATTAAATTTACCATGTACTAGGGCATGAAACTAAGAGATGTCATTTATTATAACAATACACTCATTAACATCATATTTTACAATATAACTTCTATAAGATACACAATCATGATGAAAAAAATTGATGATCACTCTAATATTTTAAGGAAGACATCACCAATAATTTCTTCTTAGTATCAACATAATAGGTTTCCTCAACAAAGCTATGGATTCTAAGCCTAGTTATAGACATGGAATCTATGACAGGCTATTCTTGGGTGGGTGTTAACCTCACCTCAATATCAACTATAATCCCTAATAGGTTTGACACCATAGTTTACCTAATACAAGGAAAGATGGACTTCCCCATTTCCTCAATACCAATAACCATGAAACACTACATCACTGAAACAATAACAATTAAGATGGAATCCATATTCTCCCCAAGGAATGTACAAGGGATATGATGGCCACCAACAATAATATTAAGGTTCCCCTCAAAGGCAAGGAGGATATGAGGGTCAGAAGTAGTTAGGTTAGGGATTTGAAAAAAAAGAGGATATAGAGGAGGCTACCAAGGTGGATACCAAGTAGGTAATCACATACAAGATGAACAACATGGGCATCAACTAATTATCTACTACTTGTGTGGAGAATAAAACCACTTCACACAAAATTATCCAAATAATCCTTAGAGGTAGATGTATTGTATCTAATTTATTATTTATAGACACCACCAAATTGAAGATTGTCTAACACTATAAAAATATAGAAAATATAATCCTATAAAAAATTGAACTTGATAAATTCACACCCAAAGGATCCTACATTCATACAAGTAATTATGTGCCATTATCAAGTAGAGTAGGGATTGCCTCCCTTAGAAATGCCATAGGATTATAGAATCATAAAGGAAAAGCATGAAAAATATCCTAACTCTATGATAGAAAGGGATTTTATATATCAAGAATATCAAGTTCTATAAAAAATTCAATAGCAGGTTACATCACAGGGAGATGCCATAACCATTGATGTGCAAATGTATGTAAAAATTGTGAATAATATTAGATAATAAGGAGTATTCAATGATATGGCCAATATTATAAAACTTTTAACAACTCTAATAAATGAATACATATCATATTACAAATATTCTATATAACCTATTGGAATTCACTTAAAGAGGTCATCATCACAATGATAAGGTAGTATGGTATGTGAAGACTAATAGTACTTTGGATGTTGACTTTGATAGGGATATTGAATTGATAGGATATGAAGTACCAAATGATATGTTTGATTTTGGAAGCATAATAAATATGATTCCTTAGTCCACATGGGAAGCTATTAGATGATTGAATATCGATTATAGGATAGTAATGTTAAGTCTTGCATACTATGGGAAGGTAAAACCTATTGGTAGACTGGAAGATGTGGAATTTTTTTGGCTAACCTAAGGTTGTGAGGATAATTCAAAGTAACTAACACAAACACTAATCAAATGCACTACCCTACATTTATTGGTAATAAGTAAGCTTATAATGGTAAGATGGCCATTAATATAATGTTAAATCAACTAAAGGTACACAAAGGGGATGAAATTATCATTATAAACATTAATAAAGATGAGAGCAAGCCATATATAATAACCAAAGAGCTAGATTCACCTTTTTACTCTGAATATAATAGTTAGTTCAAGGTGGGCATAAAACCTAATCATAAATCACTACAAACTACATAGTATCAATTTTTACATATAGAAATGGAGCCTCCATATAAGATACAAAAAAATGAAATTTATTCTAGTCCTATGATAATAAAGGCATAAGTTTCATATTTCCAAAAAGGAGAATGTAAGTCACCATCTATGTGATTACAAATAAGGTCTAAATGGCATTTATTTTAGAAAATAGGTGTGATGGACATGGACTATACTTATCCAATAAAAAGGTATTTTAACTTTATAAATTTCATCTTCAATCATTGGTGATTTAGATATCCACATGTTAAATTGGGTAAGAGAAGATCATGAGGTGCATCTAATGAGAATGTTTTTTTCCATAGAACATCAACTACCTTAATATTTTAAAACTAACAAATGGGATCAATTCATCTTCATAATATAAAATTATGTGACTAATATAGGTAGAGGGTGAGTGCACTAAACTATGCACTAAGGGTAACTACTATGACTTGGTGGGAAGTTTATAGGATAAACCAATTATAATGGGATGAGGCTTGTGAACTGTCATGAGATTGATTCCAAGTACCACGTATCATTAGAAAACACTAGCCATTTTTAGGAAGGGAAGTGCATATAAGTGAACATCCATAGGTGTGTATATGTATGGTATGTGTAGTGTGTATAACCCAAATATTGGGTACATATATTTAGATATACCTTGGCATCAGTCCCAACAACATGGTACATGCATCAAGAGTGAAAAAGGAAGACTAATAATTGGTCACATGTTTAACATGATTTTACTAAAAAAAAACTATTTAAAGATGAGAAACCCTTGGTAAACTAAGCCCTATACAAATTTAATATCTTCTTATTCTATAATTAAGTAGAGGATCTCAATAGTATACAAGATTATGCTTCGTATCAGGAAGCAATTAAGGACTTAAACACAACTCTAAAAAACCATAAGGAGAGTAAACATAGAGAATATTTTTTTGTAAAACCTTTCAATCAAATCATTGACAAGGAAGAACAAATTGAGTCCAATGATAATAATGAGAATCTATATTTGAATGGAATTTCTGAACCTGAGTGAGAAGTGAAGCCTAGATCCAAAATCATAAGATCAAACTGAAGATATTGAGCTATGAAATATTAATATTTAGGAGAAGGAAGGACAAATAAACTATAAGATTCAATTACAAGGGATTTAAAAACATATATATCAGAATCCATTAAATAATTTGGTAGGGAATTTTGGGACAAAATCTATGCCTAAACATACAACTTTAGGTGAATATTAGACATAGAATGAGAGTTAAAAATGACTATAACTACCATGAGATTATCAAGATGTGTTTCCAACAAAGTTCATAGAAGTAAAATGTGTATACCATTCATTAGGGGAGATGCACATATAACTAAATGAGTGTGTACTTCCTATGAAAAAGTACCCATATAGGTTAAACCCTAACATTAAGTTGAAGGTAAAGGTTAAAATGGATCAAATGCAAGAAGTAGGTATTATTTATCCAGTGGAAAAATAAGATTAGGTTAGCCCAATGGTGGTGTATTAATGATACAATCACAAATATTTTAATAGATTAAGTCTTTGAGTCAGTCACAAACATAAAGTGTATTATTTTACAGATGAGTTTAGTGGCTACCATCAGATACCAATCAAAGTAGAAGATCAAACTAAAACCACATTTGTAACATAATGGGTATATTTTGCATACAAGGCAATTCCTTTTGGCTTTAAAAATTCTCTTATTGTGTTTTCCATGGCTATGGTCACTGCATTTAAAGACTTCATCCACGACTTCTTAAAAGTCTATCTATATGATTGGATTATTTTTTATTTATCCAAGGAGAACCTATCTAAGATATGACTAATGTTGGAATGTTTTTGAGTGGTGTATTATATTTAATTTAAATAAATGATTGTTCTTTACATATTCTAGTATCTTATTGGGTCATATAACATGTAGTGATGACATGTTGTTGACCAAGACAAAATTATAGTTATTGTGGGCATGACACATCCTAAAAGATATAAAAAGTTATGATCATTTTTTGGTCATACATGATACTACATAAAATTCATAAAAGTATACACAACTATATCTTCCCTCATGGAAAAGATACGTCACAAAGACACTAGCTTTGAATCAACTAATGAGTGTCAACAAATGTTTATGAATCTAAAGTAGAGACTAATAGAAAATCATATTTTAGTTTTTCTTAACTAGATCAAACCACTTCATGTTCATGTAGATTCCTTGGGAAATTTAGTAAGAGTTATTTTAGCATAACCAAGAGATGGAGGATGGGACGATTCCATTCATTTAACAAGTTGCAAACTGTTAGTTATAGAGAAAAATACACAACTAAAGAATGAAAAACTCTATGAATGGTTTTCACACTCCATAAATTCATACACTACTATCTAGATACATCATTTGATTTTGTTTATTGATTACCATGATATATGATATCTACTAAATAAGACTATATTAGGAGAAAGGATATCAAGGTGGTTGATGTTGTTTCAATAATTTCAATTTAAAATACATGTGAAGCTTGGGAGAGAAAATGTGGGAGCAAACCACTTGAGCTTAACACCTAATGGAGAGGAACCTAAATAACTTCAAGATGAATCACCAGATGCCCATTTGATTCGAGTCTCTATGATTCTAGAAAACATGGAGGACAATTTTTTTTTGGAACAAGGGATTTTTTTATGCATTATATGGAAAGGGATAAAAAGTAGTTGATCACAAGATCCATTCCATTCAACATCATTAATCTTTTTTGTATAAAACAGACAAAGATGATGTATTACATAGAGTAGCTTTAGAGCATGAGAGACCATAAATTATTGAGGAAGCACATCAAGGAATCATAGATGGACATATTTTAAGAGAATCCATTACAAAGATGATATTTTAAAGTGGCATGTGGTGTCCTACTCTATTTAAAGTTGTGCACCAAATAGTAAAACACTAAAACATATACCAAAAGATAGGAAGACCTAATCACAAATATGAAATGCCATTAAATGATATGTTAGCTGAACAACCATTTGAATAGTGGGGAATTGACTTTGTAGGACCAATCAATTCACCTAATAAATACAGTCATGTAAAGTACATAATTACTGTGACATATTACCTCATTAAATGGGTAAAAAATATTATGTCACCAAGCTATAACACCAAGTATACAACCAAATTTTTGTATGAGAATATTATAACCATATTTATATGTCATCTAAAATTAATTAGTAATAGAGGAACACATTTCCTCAATAGTACCATCAAGACTATGATAGAGGAATTTATGATAATACAACACAAAAACACAACCTATCATCTTCAAGCCAATGGGTATGAAAAGGCATCAAACAAATTCATAATAAATATGCTCAAATAAATATTTAATGTGAAAAGAGATGTTTGGGAGGATCAAATTATTGTGATCCTATGGGAATATAGGAGAAACTACAAGTGTGTAATAATTTTCACTCCATTTCAGCTGGTTTATGGATTAGAAGCACTTATCCCAATGGAATACATAGTCCCTAGTTTGAAAATTATAACAATCATGAAAATAGGATATTAAGACTCTCTTCAGGCATCTTTGATGGATTTAAATAGGATGGAATAAAATAGGAAAAGATCACAATGAACATAAAAAAGTTAACAAGTAAAGTAAAAAATTATGGCATGATCATAATCTGTGATCTAAATAATTTCCCCTAAACAAAAATTATTATTATATGATAGTAGATTCTGAGAATTTATAGATAATATGTGCATCTAATGGAAATGGCCTTACATAATTCCTGACATATCAGAACAAGGAAAAATTGTGTTAAAGGACTTTCAAGGAACCATTCTCCCAGAATGTGTAAATGGTTGTAAGATTAAGCCTTACCATCAATAATCTCTATCAAATCTCATGGAAAAATTAGAGAGGGTGTTGAGTGGTACCATGTATATTAAGATTTTTTTAAATATATTATTTTCTTGTTTTGGTTTTAGGTTTATAATGTTTCTATACAATGTAATATTTATATCATATGACACCATAACAAAGTTGGAAAATTCAATGTCACAAAGTGTGACACAGAACACAACCCAGCATGAAGGGAAAAACATCATGTTAAATTTATATATTAGTCATCAAATAATTCTAGGAATGAGGCATTGATAAATAAAGTAAAAAATAAGAATAATTAATGGTAATTCAATAATTTATTAATGATGACACACTTAAAAGATTTCATCTTCCCTAATTGGATTGAGTGTCATAATCAGGGGATGTTTAATAAAATAAAGTGGATAAGGGAAAAGATGACACATTACATCAAAACCCCCATCAATGAAACCAATGCTTCTAAACATTGAATTTCGAACATCAAATCATCAACTATTTGTAATTAATTTAATAATAGAGTGATATATGGACATCTCAACACATTTAAAGGGATGCGTCAAACTAATTCAAGTAGGAAAAAATATATAAACAAGGGCATGAAGAACATAATAAGATTATAAAATTTTGTGAACAAGAACCCTCTATGATTTGTGCCTAATTCATTTAGTTGCATGTCTATTTCTCACCAACACCAGTTCAATTGAAGCTATCATTTGAATGATACTAGAATAATAACCATGGGGATTTGTATTTCATTAAAACAAATAAGATACCATATATACCTCTTTGACATCATTGACACAACATAGGCCAATTATTTTATTTTATATTAGTGAAAAATAGTGCAATTAAGTGCCTTAACATTACAAAATCACCTATGAGGAATTGATGCATATCACCTTATAAAATTTCCAACATTTATCCAGCTTGATTAGTTGATGATGACATTTATTAGTGGGTAAAATGAGGGTGCCATTCATTTTTCATAAAACATAATTATTATTATCAACACCATGACCATGGTGTAGGAAACAAAACTTATGGATCGATGTAAATCTCTCCTTTAATACAAATCCAAGCCCCCTCTGATTCACTTAGATGATAATGAGAAATACAGTAGTGTATTCAAGGGAATACTTATAAAAAAATATAGGATATTTAGGTGTGCATTATCTTTAAATGCACCACAAATTACATTTTGTAAACAATCAAAATTTCAAGACAAGATACTAAAGGGGTCATTAATATTGCATATCAAATGACTTGGATAAATGAGGACTTCAACTAGCTAGAGTTTATAGTCTCTAAACTAGATACAAACATTCAAAAGGTCTTAAATGACACATCATAGGTGTTTCAATACCATTTATTGGTATTAATCTTTTGATTCATGTAGTGGAAGTCCCCAGATGACCCAATCAATTTATACATAAACTTCTAGCCTATGACTATATTCATAAACATTACCTAGATAAAAATAGGCAAATATTATGAAAAATTAGGTAGATTCAATGCATAATAGGTGTAAATTTAGTATATTATCATTTCACACCCTTGGGCACCTAAATATGTCATGAAATGTTTGGGGTAACACACTATAATGACTACACTCCATAATCGTATCCAAATTAGAGTCTAGGAGCTCTTGAAGGCACCAGTTATTTCCTTACCATTATTCATCAATATGATGGATGTGTAAGTGGAATTTCTACAATAATATTATCTATTTGTTTACTCAGTAGCACCCATATTAATGATACCTCTAGGGGTGTAAAATCCATTGCCTCACCAATCAACATAATAACCATAATAAGAGGTATATGCACCACACAAATCATAATCAACCCCTTCACATAATGTTATGGAGAAGATGAAGGCACCAACCCATATAAAACTACCACCTTCATCAAATAATAAGACACATAATACTAAATCATGGACTTTTGATAGCAATGTCCCATAAAACACTATAAAATGTAATCTTACTTAACTAGGTGTCATAGGAGAGAATGTGTAAAAGTCAATGATTGAGGATATAGGCACTAAGGTCTATGAGGAAGAATAAGAATAATATTTTTTTATTTTGGAAAGTAGTGTGCACTTGTCAAGTGCAAAACAATGTTCAAAAAATCCTTATGGTGGACATTCTCACACCTCTTATGTTGATGATTATTGATACAATGTAAAATGAAGAATAATTCACATGCAATATGGATATGATTTTTGAGGGAACATAAATCATAGGGTCTTCATGGGAAAAAACAAGTAAAAAATAATAAATAAATCCAAAACACCATTAATATGCAAGCCAATGACCCATACTACACCTCAACTATGACTAGTTATAGAGCGTATGGGTTCCTTTATTGAGCCATAATTAGTTGATTAATTTGAGATAAAAGATGATCAAGTGTTAGAATACCAGACACAATAGATGATTTGGAATTATAAGTAGTTGAAAAATACTTTGGTACCTCTATGTAGATAAAAGGCACCAACATGAAGGTGCACTATGGTTGAATCCACCTCTTCTTATTCTAATTTGTAGTCAATCTCATCTCTAGGTTTTTAAAATATTATGTATGAGTCAAAAGAGACCACATAATAATAACTGGAGTGGTTAGACATATAATAAGATATCATAACACAAGATCAATTTAGTAAGGATTAGTTCGAGCAAGAAACAGATCAAAAAGTAGCTTCAAAGAAGGTTAGAAAAGAGGAAAATAAGGAAAAGAGAGGAAAATAATAAGAGGAATGAATAAGTCATACACAAGGTTACCAAGGAGGAGGAGCAAGAGAAAAGGAAAGAGGAAGAAAAGAATAAACATGATAAATAAGCTATGAGGAAAGAGAAAAAATAAGTAAATCATGAAGTGCAAGTAACATAGAAGTAGAAGGTGAAGGATAACATACAATCAAAGGAAAAAAAAGAGGAGAAAAATAAATAATCCTCATGAAATTAGGAGGAAACACCAAAGCAAGCCCAAGCTCAAGTAACCAAGGACCATGTAGAGGTAACTACTAAAACAAATGACATATTTAGAGTTTAAAACATAGGTAAAAGTCATAACACAATAGTAAAAAGAACCTACCAAGAAGGTGGTGATACCTAGGGTCCAAAAACCATATTCTAAATCATAAAGCTTGGGTCCCAATCAATGGGGTGCACAAGAGGAGGCATCCCAACACAAGCCACAATTCCATATCAAATTTTTGTGGGACATCCCTACACCCTTGTTATGATGGATAAACTTCTCACTTTCAATGGCACAAATAAATAAGGAACATGTGATGTATGTGGATTATACTTTGGACCTTTAAATAAAAGTGAAGGAAACATCAATCAATACTTCTTAGTTATCTTTGTTTAAGCAAGTTAAGGGAATGACTATGGTGTAAGATTCTATCACATAGAAGGCTTTGACACTAGAATAAGAGGCATCATAACTAAGGGAAGAAAACATAGACTTACTACACTCTTACCTAAACAAATATAGATAATTGATTAATAACACTTGTCATGCCTTAGTAACTCAATTTTTGGGTGACCAAGTCATGTCAAAGGAAAAATAATGTACAACCCTTTTATCCTAATTAAAAAATACTGGCTCTTTGTGCATATGCTAGAATAAATTTGAATGTAAGGTCAAAATTTTATGGTAGAAAAAAAGACTATTTTTGATCTCCTTAAAGAATATGAGCAAGTCTTGGACACTACTATGATCCAAGCTCAACACATAGCTAGAAGCATGCTTGACTGGAAACATCAATTGAACACCACATGGAGTGAAGTCAACCTAAAATTCATAAAGGATGACAAAGACAAAGTAAAAAATGGGGATCAATTAGCTACCTCTAATGATTTGAATGTCATATTGAAGTGCTCTTTTGATTCAAGAGACATAATGATGCATAAGTTATAGACAGACTAGAGGATTTAACATAATAATTATAATATAATGTGTCACATACTAGGGCCATACTCACAATCACAAAATATGATGACATTCAAAATATTATGGTGTGCCGAGTCCCTATGTGCACTATGAATAGTATGGTGCCAAAAGTTCTCATAGATTGAAATATGTTTAAGGAATTTTCAAATTTATATTTATCCATCACATATATCACTAAGGATTACCAATTCAACCCACCAAATAATATACAATAAGATCTCCAATAGAGAAAATCTACCATAACTACATAACCAATCATCTGAGCATAACAAACACAACCAACACTTGATTTTGTAGCTATGAATTCTTCAAAAACAAATCTAGAAACATCATCTTCTTAGTCTCCCTTAGTTCCAATAATGCTCCATATGCCTCCACCTTCTCTTTAGGAAATACATAGATCCCGGGTTTGAAATTTATAAAAAACATTTGTAGTAAGGAAGGATTTAACTATTAGGAGTGGGCCTAGGTTGGTTAAAAACTAGTAAAGAGTGGCCGCCTAGTCATGATAATATATAGAAAACCTAAAAGGGTCATAGATTGCTATGATACTTAGTTGAAAACCCACAATGATGACTAAGTAGTGAAAAAGAGGTGAAACCTGGTAAAAGACATATTGAAAGATTACTACAAGTAATGTTTTGGGACCAACCCTTCAACATAGGCAAAGTGATAATGTATTGTAAAGTTATATAAATAGTGATAAGTTTTAATAGAAAGGATTTTGAAAAGATAAATATTAATATAGATGTCTAATAATGGTTTTCTTGAATGCCTTTTTATACTTATTTCATGCACATTGAATGCTTTATTTTTTCAAATTTGTTTAGTTATTTAATAATAATGAAACTTATATATAATTCAATCTATGTTTCTCTAGATAAATATGTAATTTTGAACCAAATTTAGACTTGACCTATTTATAACTATGTCTACATTCTAAGTTTGTATCCTACTTCACACATAAAAAAATTTAGCATGTTATGATGGGATTTTATAAGAGCCTATGCTAACAACTAAATATGGAAGTATTGCCATACCCATATCCCAATAAAATCAGTTTCAAGGGTATGTTGAGAGTAGCTTATCTAGGTTATACAATCTATATACACATAATATTTTTAAACTTAATCAATTAATGATGCTTTGTCTCTTGTATAGACCTGTTAAATCTCAATCTCTCTAAGTGCACACCTTAAAGAGGATACCAAGAAAGGGGTTGGCATACATTTTGTGCTTCTTAATATTGTTGGCCCTTTTACCACCACCTAAAACTAATGCAAACTACTCTTATTCAAATCACTAAGAATTAAGACCCTGCTTATATACTCCCCTAAGTAATTCACCATCTAAAATAGCCCCTATTTTAGAAGAAACCTATTTTTACCACTTTTCCTACTATGTCCATTGGGTTAACCCCATTTTGGGTTTAGAACATGTTACAAAACATTTTTGTCCCAAGTTGACATAATTTAAGCCCTAATATCTCTATTTCTTGCCTAACAAATTTGACCATGATGACTTCATCAGCTACATTATTGAGAGAGTTTAGGGTCAATCCATGGCCATAAATACCCCCTCAAATTTATATATAAATAGAGGATCATTCAATTTATCATCATTACCTCTCACTAATACACTTATACAATCAATAGGAGATTTCATTGCTTAGGTTTTTACCTTGGAGAAGTAACACTTATCTTGTGGAGGTCTTGGAGGCATAAGAGAAGTCTTATAACCTAAAGATGATTTATTCTTGTGATCCTTGAAATCCAAAAAAACCTATTATAGAGCACCTTTATCTAAGGGAGATATTGAGGCATGATGACTTCACTTCAAAAAGATAAGTGTATTCCTAGCCCTTCATATTTTGATAAGTAGATATTATAGAGCTAATATATTTGAATTATATCTCTCCTTGCTTAGATTATTTCTATGTTATATTATATATAATTATATTTGCATATTTATTAGCTTCCCCATTTGTGCAACAAGCTTTGGTGAGATCTATATTATCTTGTATATCCATTTACTAGATTAGTTTGCATAGTTATTTAGTAGATTACCTTGTTTAATATTATTACAATCATAATACCTAACTAGGGTTATCACAAAATCGTATTTGACTAGAGGCCTTAAAAACCTCTCATTTGTCATTATATGATAATATATCCCTTCGTATAGGTTTATCAAATCCATTATTGGTCATGACCCTGATATAAATGTACTACCAAGCAAACTTGCTAGTTTATTACCTTTTTATATCTTGAATATTATTGAGTAGGATAAGTTATAGATATGTCTAGTTTCACTTTCTTACACTTTGGTGAACTCGATATGAATCTAACCCTTACATATTTTTAATTTTTCTTTAGAGATAATTGGATTGGCCATATCAACCTAGTTTAACACTCTATGCATAGGTTTTCATACTCTATCGACCATGTCAACCTAGTTCAACTATGTGTGTAAGTTTTTATAGATTTATCGACTTGATCGACCTAGTTAGGTCATATTTTTATAGGTCTTCCAGTTGAGGTGATCCTATCAACCCTATTCATCTTGTTATGCATGAAATTTCTAGTACCAAAAACTAGATCAATCCAATCAACATAGTTTCTTTTCCTATTTCAACATTTAACTAAATCGATCTATTCAAATCATTTATTTTATACCTTTTTCATTTTATAACTAGGTTGATCAGATTGACATAGTTCTATTTTTTTCTATCATTTACCAATTTTTATTTATACTAATTTGAGTGGTTTGATTCTGTATAAATATTTTATCTTCTACCTCTATAGTTTTAAATTTCCACCTGGACAATATAGTTCAAAATAATAACTCAACATCTTCATTAAAATCACTACATCGACTTGGTTGACTTTGTATTATCTATGAGGTCCACTCTAGATAGATTAGTAATTTATCTTTCTCAAAATTTCTTACTCTTTTTCAAAATTTAAGTTTCAGTACTATCTTTACCAATTTTCTAGTTCTATAAAACTATACCTTTACAATCAACTAAGTTGATCGAATTGACTTAGTTCGATATCTATTTTTTACCCAAAAAACTAATTTAACTTGTTCAACTTCATTTATTTTGGCGTGTCTTCTAACAAACTGAGTAATCAACTTGACTCTATTATATTTTGTTTGTACAAGTTGGTTGACCAGGTGGATATTATTCTATTTATATTTATTCATAGCTTAAATAAAGGTAAGTAGCCTACATTTATAGTAATTAAAATCATTTTAATTTTTAGTTGGATACTATTTATTTAATTTACAAAAACTACAAATTAGCTTTCAAAACCTATTTTCACTCTTATTTTTCACTTTGTTTGGCTTTCCCTAGAAATTATGTATTGGATATTTAAAAAATACTTAGATAATGTCATGATGGGATACTCAATAATATATTTATAATCATTTTCTATCATTTAAAAATATTATGGCATGAAGGGCTTACCCCAATACTCATAGCCATATTATAAATCTAAACATGGTCTTTAGTCTTTGCCTACTTCATGATATTTTGGAAATGCCTTGGATTTACCTCTTTATTGAAACTTATGAATCAAAGCCATCCATTTGTTTTTGTGGTGCATCATTTAATGGTTGGTATTGAAAATTTAATTCCAGCTTACAATTGAAACTGGGTTTAGTGGGCTATGAGAATGGCACTTCCTCCATAGTCAGTACTTTGATATATTAGTTTGACACTATCCAATGGACAAGCAAGTATATTTTAAATCCTAAAATTTAATTATTATTCTTTTTGTTTGATATTCTATGTTTTATTGAAAATTTTTATTATCCAATACTGATACAATATCTATGTTGTGTTGCAATTAGATCAACTAGTTTGACATAGTTACATATGTGTTTCAGTTATATTTTACTTTAATTATAACTAAATCATATAAAATTATACCATTTAATTTTTTCCTAGATTAAAAAACTCAATCGACCAGCTCAATCCAGTCTATTTTAGATTATTCTAATTTTTCTTCCATAGAACTTAGTCAACTAGCTTCACTTAGTCTACCATAAATTAAATTTATACAGATCATAGTTGAATAACTCAGCTTAAATTGATTTTATATTTTTCTTATTACACTACCTTCCTAATGACATTGACCTATTTTAATGCATACCTATTGGAAGACTTAGTTCTCTCTCAAACTGCTTGACCTTATACATTTCAATAAACCACTACATTGACCTTCTCAACTATGTATTAGCTAGCTAACATAGTTCAACTTCAATCCTGTTAGTTACTTATTAGAAAAGGCATTGATCTATCTAAATATGTAGTAGTTAGATGATATGGTTCTTTTTAATACCTAAATTTTATCTAGGTGATCACATTCATTATCTATTTGACTTAGTTTTATTCCCATAATTTTATTCCTTTAGCACAACCTGCACATTCCTAGCTTTTTTTTACCTTTTTAAAACATCATGAAATCACCTATCAAAATATTTATAGATAATATTAATCCATACATGGGTTTTTCTTTCTTAACTACCTTAGCCACCTAAGAGGATAATCCATCAAGGTAATTATTTTCCCATCCTTTATCTCAATCTATTGATTTTAACATGGTTCAAATCACCCAAAGTTATGATTTAGATGGTTATAAACCATTTCACACTTCTAAAGATACCACCTCATAAAAACTACCTTACTATAGTATTGAATAAATTGATACAATATTAATGAATAATCCCATAAGGAATCCTCCAATAGGAAACATCCATACTACTAAAAATGGGAATGTTCCTCCTATCAACACTAACATTACTCTTCTTAACAATACTAATATTCCACCTCTTAACACTAATAACCAGAATACACAAATTGATACTACTCAAATCTTTGTACAAATAGTCTAACAAATGAATGTTATGCAAACAACAAACACATATCAAATAATGAAAATACAAACATCATCTATTACAAATGACTAATCAAAATCCTCTTATATTACCTCAAAATAATCAAAATTTTATCCCTCCTATTCTTAGAGATGTAAACGAGAATATCATTCTGAACCCCTTATGCATAATAATATTCTTCAAATTATCCAAAATGAACCTTTTATCCACTTTCAATGTATCCATTAATATTAGAAACATTTCTCCAACTATTAAATATGATATAACTAAAGATGTCACATCTTTTCTTAATACTTTTAGTAATCTCTACAAGGAATGGATCCAATCAAATACCTTTGCTACTACCAAAATTCTAGTCAAAACATTTAAATATGATGTTTTATAATCATATAATTAATTACCTCAACATTCCAAAACAAAATTAGAATATTTGGTTAATATTTTAGTTAAGGAATTTCAAAACAATAATCTTCTAGAAAATTACCTTAGTCATTTTATCATTGCTAAGCAATCAACATATGAATCGGCTCATGATTTCATTAAATGATGGAAATTGTTAACTCATAAAGTAGAACATATCATGAATGATGATATCTTCACATTATTCATGACTACTATAACACCTTCCTTTAAATATAAGGTTAGAAAATTTTCTCAAAAAACTCTAAATGAAGCATTTGATCAAGCCAAAAGATAAGATTTCCTTATGAAATAGTTTGAGCCAATTTACAGATCAACCAAGGAGTATTTCTAAACCTCAACTAATGTAATTAAAATTACTCCTAAAATGAAATAAGGATTCATCAAATTAGATAATCAACTTACTTCCCACCCACCATTAATGGTACCATAAATGAAGTAGTTATTATCTCCATCTAAACCTTTCACCTATAATAGTGCCCCACCTTCATGGTACGACCCTAATAATTTTTTTGGTTTCATGTTGATGTGTGTCATTTTCATGAAACATGTTGGGGGCTTGTAAAATTTTCTATTTTTTTCATATTTGGAAACACATTTGACTAAGATGTTATGATTAAATTATGTCATCATGATTATATTAAAGCTTCCCAAAAGAAATAGGTTACTAAAACCATATCTTCCAAACCTCAAAAGTATAACTCTACCTATAACACACAACATTATAATGATAATATTTTTGCAATCGATGTTGATTATGATCAACACTATACCAATTCTAAATATGTGAGCACAACAAAAGTCAACTATAGACAAAAACCTGCTCACAAAGACCCTATCACCAAACCTAAGAAACCCTCCAATGAGTAACAAATTCTCAAAGATACCACAACTATTACACCCATATCTTCCAAATCAAATGAGGAAACAATTCCATAACTAGAACCCCAACCTAGTTCTCATATTTTTAATAAAAACATTGCACCTCATAAATCTCATGTTGTTCTTCATCCTCTAAGTCACATTGGATTTTTTTTGGAAGAACTTAATTCAATACCTTGTAAAATTCCTCTTATGGAATTAATTCATTCTTCTCCATATCATTGTAAATTCATTATGCAACAATTAAAAATATCAAATAACTACCATCACTTCATTTGAAAATCCTTGCTAATGATCCTTCACTTAAAAAAGTACATACGATTGAAACCATTTCCACATCCTCTAAATCATTTATATAATTTTATTGAAGAGGATATGATTAATGATGAAATTGTTTTTCAAGCAGATGATCCACCCATATTTATTAAAATTATGATCAATAATACCCTTATTCAAAAAGTCTTAATATATGAAGGATCATATATTAATATTACCTCTCTTTGGTTAATTCAAATAATTAGATACAATAAATAAAATATTAAACAAACACATCTCACATGTAGAGGATTTGATAAAACCACTTGGATGCATTTGGCTCCCACTTACTATCAGAACTAATAAAATTTATACTAAGCTCATGGTTCTTGATCTACCATTATCTTACAACATGCTCCTTGGTCACATGGACACATTGTGTGTGGGATATTGCCTCTCTAGGTAGTCAATGTATTGAATTCATTTATAATGGTAAAATTTACAAAAATGAAGCTGATCCTAACCTATGGAGTATAAAACTACCAAATCTTAAATCTCAATATCACATTTCAAGTATTCCCCACATTAACAGTCCACCTTTACCTAAATTCATTAACATGAATCCTGATATACATGTTAATCTCATGGACTAAAATGATGATGAACTAAATGAATTACAAAACACTTGTAATACCATTAGAATTCCTCCTTATGTTGTGGAATGGCTTCTTCCTTCTTTACTTACATGTGATTTCACCATTACTCTAATTGATGATATTAATAATACTTCCCCTCTTTGTAATGCATATGAAGCTTCTTACATAGAATATGAATTTACATGTAATGAATATGTAATAGCCAAACTATTTCAAGATCATTTAACCATGTCTCCTTGAAAATCTAGAAACATAGGTAATTCAACCATTGATTATCCCACATAAATATATGCATACACTATTTATCACACTTATGATGATAATTATGTGATCCAAAACTCAGAGGGTTTGGTTGAAAGATAATTCAAAAACACAAAATAACAAAATCATATAATGCTATCTCTAGGAAGAGATGTTTTATTTCTCAAAAAATTGTTGAAAACATATGCTTATCTCTAGGAAGAGATGTTTGGTCCCCTTCTTAGGATACATCTATTTTTATACATACTTTAAAGGTAGGAGGATAATGTGGAAGGTCACCAATATTGATGGATATGAAGTGGTTTGACTTCCATGATTTTCAACACAAAATTCGAGAAATTACAATTTTTAAAAACTATTTATTTTTTGTTAACACTATTAAAATTGAAATTATGGACACTTCTATTGGGTTTTTGGGGGTCAAAAACCATCAATAATATATATGTGCCATATCATCATGTTCTCCTCAATATTATATTTCCAACAATTTGAATAGGGAATCAAACAGAGCTATGGTTTAAAAGTTATGGCTCCCAAAAGTTCTACCACTAATTGGGGTAGAACAGTTGCTTGAATTTTCACCTAAAGTGTTGCTTGAATTATCTCTTAAAGTGTTTCTTGGATCATTATGTCATGTCCCAAAATTAATAACAAGATTGAAATATACAATACCATCAAAATATAATAGAAAAAATACATGTCTTTAATCATGATGTCCATGTCATTCATATCTCATCTGATATTAAATAAGAACCTAAATGTTAGGTATATCCTATTAATCCACCATTATTAGACACCCCATGGATAATCAAAAAATAATGACTCACACATTCTATGAACTTTCTACACAACCTAAACTAACATAATCTATTGTAATTTATCTTCCTCCCTCTTATGATCATATCGATACCACTGAAGTTATACAACTCAATTCACCTAAAAATTTATCCATTGAATAAACTAATACACAAATTACCAATATGGTTGACTCTATTCAACCAAATCTCAAAAAAAATAATCTGTACCCACTTTTACATCATAAATTACCTTAGATGCTGAAGCCACTGATGTGAAATAAATACATTGTAAATATGATAAAAAAGGTAATCAAATCATTGATATCAAAGTAGATGTTGAATAATATGGAAATTTACCTCCACTTTGTAGTGATAAATCTATACTAGAGATCTTCCATGCTAAAGAACCTCAACTTCCACACCAACATCATAAACTTTGTAACTTTAAGAAAAAGGTTCCTTAGTTTTATAATTTCATTGCTAGTGTGGATCCCAAAATACACCCTATTTATTCCCTCCCTCTCGATCTATACCATTTCTAAGATGGAAATGATATGCTCATCGAGGAAATTAAAATTTTTTAATATGATACATTGACATGCTCTTGATCTATTACCATTTCCAAAGAGCCCACTCTTGAAGAGCATGATAATTTTAGTCTTTTATTTGACAAATTTTGCAAGCATTCAATTGGTCATATGAAGATATTCTAGGGATTAATCCTAGAATCATTGTTTGTAACATAATAATTTATCTAGATGCTAAACCCATTAGACAAAAAAAAAAATACCCCCTAATATTTATAACTTATGTCATAAATAAATCATTAAACATTTGGACACTAAATTCATTAAACCCATGGACTACTCAGAATGTGTCTCAAACATTATTCCTAGTCATAAAAAAGTTACTATGGTTCTTATTATATGCATTTATTTTTATAATCAAAATTTAGCATGTCCAAAAGATAATTGTCCTTTACCTTCAATAGACGCTATCATCAATTCTAACCCTAGGTATGATATGTTATCACTCATGGATGATTTCTTGGGATATTAACCAAATTCATCTAGCTATATAAAACCAACATAAAGCAACATTTACCACATATTGGGGAATCTATTGTTATATTAAAATGCCTTTTGATTTCAAAAATTCTTAAGCCACCTATCAATTTGCAATGACCCATATTTTTCATGGTCTTATACACAATTTTTTTTCAAACTTATATGGATGACCTTATTGTCAAACATAAAATTTTCAAAACTCACCTTCATGATTTATATATCACTTTTAATCGTATAATTAAATATAAAGTTATACTTAATCCATTTAAATGTGTATTCAGAGTTACATTTGGTAAACTCCTAGGCTTTCTAGGTTCCATTTGAGGAATTGATATTGATCTAGCTAAAATCAAGCTATCATCAACATGCTTATTCCTCACTCTATTTATGACATACAAATATACCTTGAAAAACTTGGGAAATTTCACCTTTTTATTCCAAAAATGGCTCACTATATTTTCTCTGTCAATTCTCTCCTTAAAAAAGGTAATGCTCTAGAATGGATAGAGTCATGCCAAAAATCATTTGATAGTATGAAGTAATACTTTCTTCATCCTCCCACTCTTTATCCATCTTCAAATGATTATCCAATAATTATATATACATCTTTTACCCCCATATCAATTGGGGCAATGTTTTCCCAACAAGATGACACTGGTAGATAATATGTTATTTATTATATCAGTCAAGGCTTAATCAATTATGAAAAATGTTATACCAAGGTAGAATGTGATTGCATTTTCCTCACTATCTATTTCAAAGTTGAAAATGTCCATCAGTATATGCTCTATCAAACTACTTATGTCATTGTCCATTCTAATCCACTTCATCATTTCTTCTCTAAATATTTCCTACTTGGAGATATAATCAGTAAATGTATGGTTCTATTGATGGATTTTAACCTTTTAATTGTTACACAAAAATATATTAAATTATAAATCATCACATACCAACCCATGATATCTTCCATACCAACTATAAACCACCTTCAAGATACTCTCCTTGATGAATAAATTCTTTATATTGAAGGTCTTAACCAAGAAATTTCTCTCAAGGATTATTTCATAATTTCTCTATTGATCTGAAATCAAATAACTAAGAAGAATTTGATCTCACTCCTTTTATCACTAAATCTAAATTAATTTTTGAATAATTATCAAAAGTTACAACTGAATTACACTAAGACACTTGGAAAATTCACTTTAATGGCATAAAATGCCTTCAAGGAGCTAGGATAGGTTTTATCTTAACCGACCCACATGGTTAAATCATAACTTTAGCATTTCAATTAAATTTTTGATGTCACCAATAAAATGGTTGAATATGAAGCTCTAATATTAGGCATTCAAGCCACAATTTATTTAGACATTCCATCTTTACATGTTTTAGATGACTCATAACTTATATGTTTCCAGGTTAGGGGAGATTATCAATGCAAAAGTAAAAACTTAATCACATATAATCAAATTTATACTATGCTTACCAAATAATTTACCTCTTTTACCATCAAACCAATTCTAAGAGATTAAAATGATATAGTTGATTATCTCGCTTCATCAACTTCTCTATTTCACCCTCAATAAGTACTTCATGATTCTCAATTTCTTATTCAAATGAGAAAATCACCTTCTTCTTTACAAAACAAAAATGATTATCTAACTTGTCACATTTGAGCTATTACTATTTGAAGAATCCCATGGTATAAAAAAATAACTCAGTTCATCAAACATAAAAATTACCCTCCATACATGGATTCTCATGAAAATACGCGAATTCAAAAATAAACATTCTAATATGTTATTTAATACAACACCATTTATTATCATAATACAAAAATAACCCTACTACACTATGTAATTCAATAAGAATTTCATACTCTCCTAAAACAAACACATGGGAGAATTTGTGGTGGTCATTGTAGTGATCACACAACAATCCACAAATGCCCACATATGGGTTAATTTTATCCTACTATTAAAACAGATGCCATTTATTTTGATAAAAAGTGTAATCCTTGTCAACTTCATGAAAATATTATCCACTCTCCTCTAGACAAACTAAAAATAGTGAAGTATCCTTGCCCATTCTCTATATGGGGATTAGATATCATTGGTAAATTACCTAGATAACAATATGGTCATGAACTCATTACTACTACCACTAAATATTTTACCAAATAGGTAGAAGCCAAACCTCTTGTTAATGTTACTGGAATTATCATTTCAAAATTTATTCTCAATCAAATCATATATCATTTTGGAGTTCCTCACACCATCATTTTTGACAATGGTGGAAACTTAAAAAATAAAGATATGAAACAATTATGTGCAAAATTCAAAATTACACATAAAAACTCAACTCATTATCATATTCAATGTAATGACCAAGTAAAAGACACTAATAAAATTTTGAAAAAAACATTACAAAAGACTATTAGAGAATATCATATTGATTGTCACCTCCACCTTTATCCTGCACTTTGGGCTTATCACATTAGCATACACACTGCTATGGGGCAATGCCATCTTCATTAGTATATGGGTTTGAATTAGTCTTTTCATTAGAAGTTTTGTTCCCATATTTATGTATTTATATTAATGGTATAATTCATGATGAGAAATTACATGAAACCTTTCTTCATGCTTTATATTTATTAGATGAGCAACATATGGCTGCTTTATAACATAATTGCCAATACAAGGCTCGCATTGCTAAAAAATATAGTAAAAGGGTCAAACTAAAAAAATTAAATATTGGTGATATAGTCCTAAAACTATATTATACACATGAAAAATAAGGCAAACATGCCCAAAAATGGTTGGGTACTTACATAGTCAAAGACATCCTTGGTCATAGTACTTATAGATTACAAATTAATGAAGGACACAATTTTTAAGAACCCACTATGCTCAATTTTTTTGGAAATATTTTGCTTAAATATTAAATTTATATTTATACTTTCATATACTATAAATAATCACACTTTTTTTAGGTTTCCTCTAAAGATATCTAGTTTATAGTGGTACATTATATTTAGTATCCCTAGTTCCTATTATTGATCCTTTAGTCTATCTAGATTACTTTCATTTAATTCATGAGTCACATCATTAGATCATATAAATTACCCAACCATCCTCATGAATATTTTAAAATTTTAACCCAATTTTAATATTTCTGTTTGATTATTAATTTTTCTTTTTACAAGATTATTTTGGTTTAATTTTGTGAGTTGTAGTTATGACCTTGGATAGGACTAAGCCTTCTTCACAAAACATTTTTCATATTTTCACCTACTTCGGTTTATATTTTATGAATTGAAGTGTAAGAATTTTGATAGGACTTGGATTTCCTCATAAAATTTACATTTTTTTCAAACTATCTTTAAATCATAGAGTTTTTCATAGAAATTAAATCAATGGTTAAATATTCTGATCTCATACACTCAAAATTGGTTTTATTTATTTTATGGTAACACCTTAAAAGCAAGCCATTTCTACATGTTTCCATACACTTACATCATTTATTATGATATAGAGTCCTTTTACCTATCATTGTGTCCTTTTCACATAGTAACATCTTTTACAATTTGAGGTTAATCAATCATTTCATGTTCATTCTCCTTTTATCCCCTATTTTAATTCCACTTTGGGAACATCGAGGTTGGTTTCAAGATATCATTTTTATTTAACATGCATGTACAAGACTCATAGACCCCATGATCTATAAGTTATTTTCCTTATCTAGCAAGTCTAAATTTTCTAGTGATAGTCATTTTTAACACCCATGCTAGTTTTTTGAATCTATATGGAGGAATAGAAAACTCCATAAAAAAAGTTAAAAATCCAAACCATTTAAAACAAAATTTAATGATAAAAAGGCATCTATAAATCAAACTTAAAAATCATACTAAAAAACATGATTAACAAACACATTTTATTTTTTATTCAAATCTTAAACTCCATAATTAGCCTCATGATAAAGTTGAGGTCCATTAGGGTGTAGTAGGGTAATAGACTAGGGTTAAAGATTTCAAAATTCTCTATAGTGCTACGTAATTTCTCACACAAGTACTCAAATAGACTATTGGCTCCTGAGAAATGGGGAACACATTTTGGGAAGGTTGGTCCATTTTAATTTTCATGCATATATACTTCATGGGATGCTATTTATACTTCACTAAATAATTCAAATTTGTGTGGTTAAGGCAAGTTATCTAGATTCCTTAATGTCAAAAGTCCTCTTTTTTTTCAACTCAATTTGAGTGTTTTGATTCCATTAAAGATTTATACGCTGGTACTAGCTATATACACATAATATTTTCAAACTTTTATTAATTATTGACACTTTATGTCTTGTAGGAACCTATTAAGTCTCAATCTCTCTAAGTGCATGCCTTAAGGGGTGCACTGAGAAAGGGGTGGGTAGACCATCGGTGCTTCATAAGATTTTCATCCTTTTACCACTTTCCATCTACACTCTTAACTCCTAAAACCCTGAACCCTAACCTTATTTCTTTATTTTCTATCCATTCCAATCATTGTCATACTTTATTCCTTAATTTATTGCCATGTTTCCCTTTTGACATGCATATCCAATTAGGTTAAACTGGTTAACCTATTGTGTTTTAGGGACATTTTATCTCTTTTGCATTATTAGCCTTTTAGCCGACATAGCACAAATTTAAGGCATTAGCCCAAAAATGTAGTTGGTCAACTCAATAAACCTAGTATAAATGATACGTTTGAAAGTTTTTAGGTAAATTAATACTATATATACAAGGTCATTTACCACCATTTCATAAGAGTCAAAAGAGAGAGAAGAATTAAGCAAAGAAGTGTGAATGAAAATCTGCTTATTTACCATTCTAATTGAGAAATAAAGATTTATGGTTCAATACTTTATTTGGAGCTATAATCTTGTCTTGTGTTGAGAAGTCTTTTGGATGGTTAGGTAGGTCATGTAGCATAGAGTTGATTTATCTTGGTTATCCTTACAACCACAACAATCTCTTGTGAAGCACCTTGGCCAAGGGAGATATTGAGGCTCAGTAAGTTCATCTTCAAAGGTAAGTATTCCTAACTTTATTTCTCCTTTGTAAGTGTAGATAGATAATGTATTATGTATTCTTCTCTTCTATGTATTAGGATTCTATATACATTAACATGAGTATATGTCTTTTATGTATGTTTAGTTTAGTTGTTGTTTATTTGTTTTATTCTAACCCCCACTTTGTGCCACAAGATTTGGTGTGCACTAAATTAGTTTACTTTTCTTGTTATTAGAATAGTTTAATTTTTTTTATTAGCATAAGTGAAATATAAAATCATAAGACTCATTTAGGGTTGTTGTGTGATTGTGTTAGACTATAGGCTTTGAAACCCTTCCTATCATGATATGTTTTGACAAATTGATATAAGTGATACCTTAATTGGGTTTAGTAGATTCCCATATTGGTCATGCTCCTACTTAACAAGTGTATACCCAATTAGAAGTGTAGGTGTGATCTATATTATTCGATCTAGGATTAATTCATGTATATCATGCAATTCTAATTGCATACATTCTAGTGAACTTGATGTGAAACTAACCCTTGTAGGATTTATTTCACTTATTTTATTCTTGTTTTAATCATTTATATATTATATTTTGACATACTGGTTTGATCTTGTTGACCCAATTATTTTTCTCTATGCATAGAAATAGATAACTAGATCAATTAACTCGACCCAATATAGGTTCTCAACACTTTCTAAACTTTTAGTTCAGCCTACTAGGTTGACAAAGTTAACCTAGTACATTTTCATCCACTTGTAGTAGGTTCCTATATAGCCTAATCAATCAGCTTGACCCAATATACGTTTCAATTTTCTAAACTTCTAGATTAACCTACTAGGTCGACCAACTCGACCTAGTGTGTATTTAGACTTCCAATTCAGTCAAATATATTGACCAAGTCAACCTAGTGCATTTTCAACACTGTTTAGCAAGTTTTTGTATTATTTGGTTGAACAACTTGACCCAGTTTACATGATTTTGACAATCTTTTCCAAGGTTCCAGATCATCAATCTCATTCATTTTCATTTTTGAACCATCAAGGTTAGTCTTTTATTCTTTGTTTCTTTTTATTATATAATTTCCTTTTAAGTTTTTAGTCTTCAAAAATACCCCTATAGAGCCAACTAGATTGACCTGGTTGACTTAGTTTTATGTTCTATATGCTATCTAAAATAACTAGCTTGACCTGGTCAACCTAGTAGGTTTTTTAGACCCTATCTTCAACAAGTACTAACTTGACATTATCAACCTAGTTCTGTATGTTGTGCATATAGTGTCTTAATAATACCTTATTTCAAATTTAGAATTTACCTTATATGTTAATCACATATTTTCTTTTAGTTTTTTTCATATTTAGAATAGTTCACATAGTCTAATTAGGAGGTTTTCAATTAATTATTTAGTTGCACTATTTCTATTCTTCTACACACATAATCAAATCATGTAATATCAACAAGAATTTTAACATTTGAGTACCTAGGCCAACCTTTTTATATTTCATCACCAAGGGGGAAGTCGATTTGATGCTTTGGTCAAGTATAAAGAGTGATTAATGGTAAATTTTAGCTAAGCACTCGACACCCTTATCATTGTGGTGTGTGAAGTGAGGGGGTAAGTCCCAATACCAATATTTTATCATTTCCAATATAGTCCCTTTCATCCTAAACTCACCTACATCCATAGATTTCTATCTATTACCTTGATTATAACCAAATCCCTATCATTTAAAACTATTCTTAATAATCTAATTAACATTTTAGTTTGATCAACTAGATAGATTTACTTTCCAAGCTATCTTTTTGATCTTTTCTCAATTATGTGTGCAAGAACTTGCATTAGATAGCATTGGTGTAAGGTTTTTCCTTGTGTGCATCAATTGGATTGGCCAACATCAATTCAGTTGACTATCTATTTAATTTCTTAGATCAACTTCAAACTACCTTATTTATTTTCACAAACTTTGGTATCCAGTCTTTCTTTTACTTCTTATTCACTGTACTAGGTCAACCCTATTGACTTAACATATTTTTTAGCCTCTATATACTACACTAGGTCTTCTTTTCCAACCTATCATTATTTATAGGATTTTTCCCTCTTTTTGTTAGTCTCTTTTCTCTATATTGGGTCGATCTTGTGGACCCTGTATAATTTCACAGTCCCTATTTTTGCACTAGGTTGACCAAGTTGACCTAATTTTATTTCAATCACTTTTTGATTCTTTGATTTATCATCTTACCTCTTATCCTTTTATCATGGACTATCTATTTGGTGATAATATTGAAGTTTGGTCAATAGACATGATATAATTTACCAATCCTAATAGGGTCTCTCATAGACAAAGTAGGGTTACTTTTAAAAATGATAATAATGTTCATATTTCAGCCTGTACAAGGAACTATGGGAATCCTCATACCTCTTTGCAAAAAAATATTCCTCTTCTCTTAGATGATCAACTTGAGTTAGAGTATACTCCTAAAATGGTTTTATTTATCATGAAATTCCCTCAACATAGAGGGAAGGATCCTTCTACCATCTATAACCTCATGATTAACCATCAAGTTGAAGAACCTAATTCTCCTACTTCCACTTTCTTAACTAGATTTAGGGGTACCAATTTCTTCTATTCTCAACCTCTTCCTTCAATCTTGACTCCTTATGCCATGACATCTTCTTCCTTAATTTCTACCTCCATGCTTAATATTTCAACTAACATGGTAGGTTATGCATCTACTGGGCCTCTCATAAGATACACTATCCTTAATCCATTCACTAGTTAATTATTTTCTACCAAAATCACTCATGCTTCTTCCTCTCAACCATTTACTATTCCATATTTTAATTTACAATAAAATTTTGCCACTAGTGCCTTAAATTCTCATAGCTCTTCTCAAACTCATATCAACACTAATAGTGGTACCCAAGACACTAATACCAATTCAAACACCAATACTAATTATTCTAATAACACTAATCAAACTCATCAACTATTATTTCAAACCCTCAATCAAATGAACACATTCCAAGCTCATAATATGAATCAAATGACACAAATTTAGAACCACCTTATTAATCATCAAACCAATCCTCAACCAATGAATTGTGGCACACATAACCAAAGTATTCCTCCTTCCCCTCTTTGAGATTCTCAAGGAAATCTCATTCCTCAACCTCCTTTAGTCAAAAAAGTAATCAAACATTTACAAAATTAACCTCTTACCACTCAAATTACAAACATTGATATTAGAGGTATAACACCTACAATTTCTTATAATGGATCAACCAATCCTCCACTTTATCTTAAGACATTTGGAAATATTTATAAGTATTGTGTCAAATTAAACACCATTTTTACTACCAAACTCCTTTCCAAAACCCTCATAGGTGATGCCTTGGATTGGTATAATCAACTTGGATCTCATTTCATTACTAGTTTAGAAGATTTAGTGAATACTTTAGTAAAATCAATCTAAACTAATTATCTTCCTTAAAACACTTTGGCTCATTTCATCAATTGTAAACAAAATAAATATGAAACTACCCAAGCCTTTGTTAAATGATGAAAAACTTTGCCAAACAAGTGTGAACATAACATGGCTGATGAAAATCTCTTTCATCTCTTTACCAATGCTCTTTATCCTAAATTAAAATATCAAGTTCACACACTCTCTCCATGTAACCTTGGAAAAAGCCATTGACCAAGCCAAATGACAAGATTTCCTTATGCATCAATTTGAGCCAACCTAACCTTCCATGGGTCCTTGTCTGTTACTTAAAAATAAAAATTGCAATATTACCAATGATGGTGTTATCGATTCATATGATACTATCCATAATGTTCAAGCTATCATTCCTAACCCTTCTTCAGAACCAACTCCTTCTCAACAATATACTAATCTTTATTTCTCTTTAATAAATAAAATTAATTTTCATAAACCTCTTTCCTTAGTTAAATTCCTTAAGCGTCTACCTAGGCCTCTTCCTCGAGAGATTGAACCTACTCATCCTATGAAAACCTGGTATGATCCTAGCATATTTTGTTGGTTTCATGGTAGTTGGGGTCACTCTCATGAGACATATAGACAACTTTGTAATTTAGCTATGGATTTTCTTCTTGGCCCTAATTTTGATCCTGATTCTATCACTCACAAGTGTCAACAAACTTGTGAAATTGATTTCAAGGACTATAAAACTCATGATAAAGCTCAAGCCTTAAATCAAACAAATGTTCATTTAGTTATCTATAAAAATCCTTTACCTAATCATCAACCTATTCAAGAAAACCAAGATAAGCCAACTCCTTGACGAATAATGTATAAAGTCTTGTTGAACCAAATTATAAAGAGAATGTGGTTAGCATGACTAATATGTGAAGGGTGGGTGGATTTCATCAATCCTCAACCTCTTTACACCCTGCCTCCTTTTAAGACATTCCATGTTATCCAAGATTAATCTCTAAATCATTTGAATGAGTTGGGTAAAGAAGATCTTATAACCTTTGATGATGGTCCAATTTATGATTCTCCCTTGGATAACACATCCCATTCTATTTCTACCATTCTTCCATCATCTTCTAATACCAATGATAATCAATCTTACAATGATAATAAAAATTCTATTAACACCTCTTCCAAACTTCAAGATCAATCTAAACCAACTACTTGATCACCAAATGAAATTAAAAATTCTTCTAAACCTTCTCATTCCTATCAACACAAATTTCAATGCTCTTTGGCTCTTCCTTCCAAAGACCTCCTTAACCCTTACACACCTATATCTAAAAATATTCTCATGGGCTATGATGAGTGGGATCCCTTTGTGGAGCTCACTAATCTCCCATATTAGATTCTATTTCTTGAGCTTATGAAGACCTCTTCCTGTCATCAGAACTATCTTATGAAACTATTATTTGAGATGAATGTCCCTCATCCTCCTTTAGCTAAATGGGAGGCAACCTTATCTGGTTTCAAGGATAGTATCTTGAAATAATGTGAAGATATTTTCATCAATGTTGATGAAACTATCAACAATATCTTTCTTTAAAATTTCCCATCACATCTATGATTCCTGATGAGATTATGCTACATGCAGATGATCCCCCCTTATTTATTAAATTCAAATAGGTGATATCCTAGTTAAACAAACATCGATTGATGAGGGTTCTAACACTTGTGTTACTTCTCTTGATTTCATTAAGACCCTTCGATATTCAAAATGCAATCTTAAGTCTACATATAACACCTACCAAGGATATGATAAAAGGAAAATACCTCCTCTTAGGTGTGTGTGGCTTCCCATTATAGTCCCACCTATTACTATTCATGTAAAGGTGATGATCTTTAACTTTACCCTTTCTTATAACATCTTGTTTGGTAGTGTTTCTATGCTATTTCACTTTTTACATTCAAAGAAGGAATTAAGAAACTAAGAAGAATGGTCAAGGTTAGATGTTACCTGGATGTAGTCATGCACACCGAAATCAGATGTTGGAAGGTACTCCTCTTTGGCTATGGAAGAATGACACCTACAAAGAAAAAGAGACTAAAACACGAAAAAAGTTAGATGAGGAGATGGTGGGCTATCAAGCAAAAGCTTAATCCCTGAAGTACGAAGACTTCCTTGAGGGATATCAACCCACTGATTAAAAATAGAATATTTGACAGAAACAAAAATAGTGAAAGATAGAATGAAAGAAGTAAAAGACAAAAAGCAAAATGCATACTTGATATGTAGCAAATTGCTCTAAACAGTCACCAGTGTCGGTCTCTGTGCCGACATCAGCTAAGGAAGGGTGCCGACGTTGGTTAAAGTGCCAGCATCGGTAGGGGTAATGACCGACGTCAGTCGGGGGGGGGTAGCAGTTTTTGGACGGGGTCTGGTCAGGTTTGGACAAGGTTTTAGGATTGTAGAATGGTCTAAAGTTTTCATCTGAGGGTTAGGGAGCCGGTTTGGGAGTCAGAGGGATTGTTTGGGGGTTTGTGTAGAAATTTGGGTAGAGTTACAGATTGTATATTCTGAAAAGGGTGGATAGAGGTGATACGGGAGGAAGTCAAGTTGGGTCTATAATCTGAATCTAAGTCGAGGTGGTAATATCAATTATAAACAATAACCAAAGAACAAAATAAAATCATAGAAGAAACACTTACCTGTTACACGCTAAAGATAGAGCATGAGACATAATTGATGTTGTCGGTATGTTGCAAAAGTTTGATGTAACAGACCTCCAATGAGATGACTGAAGCAGAATACCTATACCGGAGAGAGAGAATACGAGAGATTTGATTGCAGATTGATTGGATGCAAAAGTTGGCTGATCATTTCGAAGGTCGAGTGAAAGAATGTTTTGAAAGAAGGTCCGATAACCAATCCAGAAACTGATTGGCAACCGAATAATGAATAACGGATAACGAATAACGGATCCTGCATTTCAGTCAAGAACACAGTATTAAGGATAATCGACGCTAGTAGGACCACCGACATCAGCTGAGGGGTGACTGACGTCGGTGATGTCAGCCGAGTAGTGACCGACGTCAGCAGATGTAGAATGGGGACAGAGGCTAATTTTAGCTTTCTACTCATTTTTACATGCTGCTAGGGGCAAGACTCGTGGGAAAATGGTCGACATGGGTTAAATAGGCATGGGAGAATAAAATGGGGGTTAAGGGGAGGATGACAAGGGTTAGACACAATTTTGGTGTCTACATTTGCCCCTTTTTGTCTTGTTAGTTGTTCTGGACAAACTACAAGACAAACATAGGAGTTAGTTGCCCCAGGTGTGGGATAAGGTCAATTCCGTCTTGTTGGTTGTTCGAATGAACTGCAAGACAAAAATAGGAGGTGGATTTCCCCGATTATGGATGAGGTATTCCCCCTCAAAGTAGGAGTTGAGGGAAGGGAACTGGGAATCGGGTGCTGATTTGACAAAGAGTAGATGAAAAATGGGTGAGGGTGAACACTACAATAGTTGTAATTACGTGCATACCACTTCACGAGATGGTTAGGTCAAATTGTCGCAGGTCAAGGGTCGAGGAGTGCCAAAATTAAAGTAATCGGGCCCCAACATGTGGTCGTAGCTGATTAGGTTATTTAATTAAAGCTGTAGCTCCAATGGGTCATCGTGTTCCAGGTATCTCAGGCTTAGGAAATGCTCCTATAAACACAAAAAAGTCACAAGTAGTACAGATCAACCAGCTTGTGATCCTATACTTGTGAGGGTCCAAAATATAGTCTACACACAATTTGGCTAACCAGTCATGAGGTAGCATACAGGCAAAAACAACCAAGGCAACATTGTCTTGGAAGTGGTTGAAGTCAGAGGAGATAGGCATGATCTCCAATGGTTATTGGTCGAGGTGGATGAATGGACAAAAGGATGTGGCTGAGCTAACCTCAGAAGATGTTATGTGATCTGAGTGCTGCCTACATAGCCCTTGTGTGAAGGGCCTCAGGCCAATGTAGTTCTCTTTAGAAGGGAGGAAGGGTCAAAGGGATAGAATTGGGCTTGGTCAAGGGCAAGGTCATGGTCAAAAGGAGGAAAGAAGGTTTGTCCATCAGAGAGACAAACAAATGAGGGTGGTCAAGCTAACCCCAGATGATGTTGTATCATCTGAGTGCTGCCTACATAGCCCATGTCATAGGGACTCAGACCAATGTGGTTTGAACTAGTTGAGAAGATTGGTCGATGATTAGTTTTGGTCATGATGAATGATGAGGGTAAGATGATGTTGCAGCCTTTTCCATATGGTGTATTTTACACATTGGTTGAGGGGTCTTTCATCCCTAGTAATTTTCCATATTCGTGATGGATGTATGCTAAAGATGAATTGAGGTCTATTTATGCTTCAGTAAGTATTGGTTTATGCTTAACATAAATTGCGTCTGGTCGATAGTTTCCATGTGTATTGGTGTCTAGAGAAACTAGTGTGAATAGGCTATGGGAGTGGCCTGAAAAGAGAGTTGAGTTGAGTTGATTGACAAGTGATGAAGTTGAATGTGACCAAAGTGCAGAAGAAGTGAAAAGCATATTGCTCTTTCATTGATAAGGACCATAATGACAACATAGATAGGGGTTATTAGAACAAAGAGCCCCATTCATGCATGACGTCGTTGACCATATGTTGTGTTAGAGAGGTAATCGAATCACTTTGACATTAAAGTGAGCTCGAAGTCCCTTGAGCAAGTGATAGGAGGAGGATAGGGTAACTCATTTTAAGAGTAGAGATAACCTTGCCCTTTTTATAGGAGACCCTGAGACAACTACAAGTCAAGTCCATGACTCATTTTTTTTTTTTGGCACAGACTGATCAATGCGGGAAGCCTGTATAGAGATGTCATTATGCTTGGTGGTCAGTTGTGAAGATGATCAATGCGGGAAGCTTCTAAGATAGTGTTGTTTATTGCTAGATTAGTCATAGCCATCCTTCAAGGGAGTGGTCTAGAATTTTCCTTAATATAAAGGGCTTTTGAATAGCTGTCCTTCGAGGGAGTAGTCTATTAGCTACAACAATGATAGTACAACTATCCTTCGAGGGAGCAGTCTACCTTTTTAATTTAATATTGATATGGTGACCATGGATATTTTGACATCTAGATTTGTTTTGACAGAAATGTGAGTCATGGACAAGATTATAAAAGGTCAAGGGCTCCCGTTTATTAGGACAAAGCATCCATACTGTATAAAAGGGTTATAAAGGAATTGTTAAGAGGAATAGGGATGAAAGGAATTAGGACTAAGAGGATGGGGATTGCTCAAGGGATGAGCTCAAGTTAAATGTCAAGTGAATGAGTACTCAACTAGTAGTAGAATGGTCACAGATGCAATGCATTAAGAGGCTCAGGTTCTGGTCGTCCATCAAGAAAGGACAGACAATAAGTCCCTAATCCATACTTATGTGTGATGATGAAAGGTCTGAGCCAATTAGGGGCAAACTTGCCTCATTTACTTTGCTCCATATTGGTCACATGTTGATTCTCTTTGAGGATGAGGTCTTCGATATTGAAATCTCATTCTCACAGATTTTTGTCATAAGCTCGCTTGATACGATGTTGATAGACATGGAGATGATTAAGGGTAGCAAGATGGCGTTCGTCAAGTAACTCAAGTTGAGCTAAGTGATTGTGACGAAAGTCATCATTGGAAAGGATGTCATGTAGAGAAATGTGGAGAGATGGGATCTGTACTTCGAGAGGTAGGACAACCTCTATTCTGTACATGAGAGAGAAAGGGGTAGCACCCGTAGAGGTTTGGATGCTAGTGCGGTAGGCCCACAAAGAGAAGGGAATGTGAATGTGCCAGTCCTTTCCTGTGTTGTTGACCACCTTCATGAGAATTTTAGTGAGAATTTTGTTAGAAGCCTCGGCCTGCCCATTTGCTTGTGGGTAGTAAGGCGAAGAGAAACTGAGCTTGATGCCAAATGAGTCACATAGCTTTTGGACAGTTTTGTTTTTGAAGGACTTGCCATTATCGGTGATGATCTTATGAGGGACACCAAAATGACAGATGATGTGGGTGTTGATGAAGTCGATGATCTTGTCGGATTTTATGGAGATGAGAGGAATGGCTTTCACCCACTTGGTGAAATATTCAATGGCTATGATGATGGATTGATGACGAAGAGACGAATGAGGGTTAATCTCACCAATGAGATGTAAGCCCCACTGAGAAAAAGGCCAGAAATCTTGAGTGATTTGTAAGGCATGGCTGGGGAGATGAAGCAAGTTAGAGTGCTACTGACACTTGATGCAACACCGAACATAGTCGCTACAGTCTTGATGAAGGGTAGGCCAATAATAGCCCAGATGAAGGATGTGCTTGGCAACTGAATTCCCACTAAAACGTCTACCACAAATCCCATCATGGACTTGCTTAATGGCCTGAGATGCTTCGGTGGAGGTGAGACAATGAAGAAGGAGGCCGTCGAAGCCTCGCTTATAGAGAAGACCCCCTAGCATGGTATAGCGAGCGGTATGCTTGATAAAAGCTCACTACACATTGGTAGAGAGGTTGGGAGGAATGATAGAAAAAGATAAGAAGTCCACAAGTTACTTATACTAATCATCTCATGGGCTAGAGTCTATAGTGTTGACATGATTAATGTTAAGAGAGATATAGGAAGGCAACGGCACACGATGCACCCTGACAAAAAGTCTGGATGCAGATGAGGAAGATGGGATATGCGAAGCGAGAGAAGCCATGGTGTCAACAAACTTATTCATGGATCGAGGAACAGTCTGTAGGAGGTAATGGTCGAAAGATGCAAGGAGAATGTGAGTATGGTTTTTGTACTTTTTTAAAATTTCATTTTTACAGAGGTATGAACCATTGACCTGATTGATGATGAGCTGTGAGTCATCGAAGATGTTGATGGACTTGATGCTGAGAGAGAGGGCAGTTTGAAGTCCCAAAATTAAGGCCTCGTACTTGGCCATATTATTGGTACAATCAAAGTTGAGCTTAAAAGATAGAGGCATGGGCTCCCCTTCGAGTGGGATGAGAATGACCCTGGCACCCCCACTGATTTGACATTTAGAGCCATCAAAGAACATGGTCATCTGATAGACGGTGTCATCGGTGGAAAGCACGGTGATAGATTCGTCAGGAAACTCACACTGCAAAGGTTGATTGTCAGGAAGAGGGACATCTGATAGTTGGTCAGTGATGGTTTTCCCCTTGATAAATTTTTGTTGGATGAATTCAAGGTCGAACTCAGTAAGCAACATGAGCCACTGAGCCATATGTTGATTCTGATATGGCTTGGAGTGCATATACTTGAGAGGGTCGGTGTGGGTGATGACAAAGGTCTTGTGGTTAAGAAGATAATGGCGGAGCTTGGTAGCAGCAAAGACTAATGCCAAATAGAGTTTCTCGATATGGGTGTACCAAGTTTCATAGTTGATCAGTGTTCAGCTGATATAATAGACTACTTGTTCACGGTGATGCTCATCTCGATGCATGATCATGGCACCTAACGAATGATTAGTGGCTGAGATATAAAGGTAGAAGGGTTGGTCATCTTTAGGTGGAATGAGGACTGGTGGAGAGACCAGATAGCATTTAAGGGCTTCAAAAGCCTCTTGACAGTCTTTATCCCATGTAAAGGAGACATCCTTCTTAAGGAGATGATGAAAAGGTTGGCAGCAGTCAAAAAGCTGCGAGATGAAATGGTGAATGGACTAGAGCTTCCCTTGCAAACTGTGAAGCTGTTTGAGATTGGTTGGGGGCAGGATCTATCTCGATGCCACGAAAAGAAATGATGAAGCCGAGAAGCTTGCCAAAGAGGACCCCAAAGACACATTTCTTGGGGTTGAGGTGAACATTGTATTGAAGAAGATGAGAGAAGATGATCTTGAGAATGGTCAGATGGTCATGGTGAAGCTTGGACTTGCCTAGTAGGTCATCCACATAGTCCTCCATGATTTTGTGGAGGAGATCATGGAAAATGTAGGTCATGGCATGCTGATAAGTGGCGCTTGTGTTCTTTAAGCCGAAAGGCATGACTCGATAGAAAAAAGTCCCCCATGGGGTAATGAAAGTGGTCTTGTGCTGATCTTCTGGAGCAATCAAGATTTGATTGTATCCTGAAAACCCATCCATGAGAGATAGCATCTCATGGCCGATCGTAAGATCAACAAGCTGGTCAATGTTGGGAAGAGGAAAGTCATCTTTAGGATAGGCTAGGTTAAGGTCACAATAGTCTATGCAGATCTGGATCCCCCCAGTCACCTTGGTGACTGGGACGATGTTAGAGACCCACTATGGATAATCAATGGGCTAGATGAAGGAGACAAAAAGGAGGCGCTGAAGCTCCTCTTTGATAAGGAGGGCAATGCGAGGATGCATCTTTCAAAGATTTTGCTTGATAGGCTTAGCCTCTAGTTTGGTGACAATGTTATGGGTAGCGATGGTGGGGTTGATGCTAGGCATGTCACTGTAAGTCCAGGCAAAAGCCTTGCTATGGTCGGAGAGAAACTGGATATAGTCAAGCTACTCCTGAGCATCTAAAGATTGGCCAATCTTTAAGACATAAGGAACATCAAAAGAAGGAAGGTTGATGTCAATGGTTGATTCATTTAACATAACCTAGGTCTCAGAAGGGAGGGAGCGCTAGAGGAAAGAGTCATCGATGCCCATGTAAGAAAGAATGGCATCATCGTCAACGCAGTGGATAGTGTGAATGGTCATCGACTCATCTTCTATCATGCTGGGAAAAATGAGAGGGAGAGACTTGGACACCTCGTTTCGCTGATAAGTCAGGGGTTCTAGGCGGATGGTGTTTATGTAAAAAAAACTAGGAGGAATGGAAACCACTGACTCCGTAGGTGAAGGAGGAAGAATGGGCGAGTGTGGAGGATATTGGTCAATGGTTGGTTCAGGATATAGGTCTACAGGGTCTTGAGTGGGGTCGTGATATCCCAAACCATATCGTTTCTTGGCATCTTCATCATTGAGTGGCTCAATAGGCTAATGGGAGCCCTGTTCATAGCGTCTGAAACCAAAATCCTTCCATGCACACCTATAAAGGTAAGTGTGTGCAAAGGTGGGATTGCCAAGAAATGAGAAGTATGATGTGAAAGGTTGAGGTGAAGAAAGAGGATTGCCATCAGTAGGAGCTTGATTGAGCCCCCCATAGACAAGGTTGGTTCGGAGCTGAGGAGGACCATAAGGCATGATCATCCTGATCTGATGGTCGTAACTAGGCTTGTGATGAAGGCATCCATACTCTTGCGGAGTTTGGAACATGTCTAAGGTCAGCAAGTGATACTCCCCCAATGAAAGTCTTTGGAAGATGTATTCCATGGGGTCTGTGGTCATCGCTTGAAGGGGAGGTGTGAGGGCGATCACCTTTTATGAACTGGTCGAAGCTTTCGTAGATGGAGGTGGTGCCGGGATTGATGGCTTGATAGGAATGAGAATGTCATTTGGACGGTAGGTGGTGTTACAAGTTTTGAAGGGTGAAGGGTCAGCGGGAATGGTGTGGACTTGCCTGTCGTGCTCAAATTTCACACAACGGTGCAGGGTGGAGGGGACATAGGCCATGGCGTGGATCCAGGGTCGGCCCAACAACATGTATTAAAACTCTCCTTTGATGATATAGAAGAGCTCTGAGACTATGCGTGGACCAACGCAGATGTGAAGGATGACTGTGCTAATGGTCGTGGCAGTGGTGTCATTAAAGGAGTGCAAGATTGCGTCAGTTTTGGAGATGTAATTCTTGGGAAGAGCTAACTGATCAAAGGCATGGGTGGAGATAATGTTAATGCTAGCACCTCTATCGATCATAACGCATTTAATGCTTGTCTGATCAACATAGGTAGTGATGAAGAGGGTGGCATCCTGATCTTCTATTTTGGATGTGGGAATCTCAGAATCGCTGAATGTGATGGAGGCAACAGGGGCTAAAGAGTGGACAAGGGCAGCAAGTGGTTGGGGGTCCTCGGGTTGGACCTCCGCTGCCTGTAGGGTTCTGATGAGGGCTTGATGATGTTGAGGTGAGGTTTGGATGAGGTTATAAAGGGACATCTTCACGGGTGTCTGGTGGAGCTATTTTAACATAGAGTCATGAATTGCCCTTGAAGAGGAAGAAGAGGCTTGAGGCACGCCAAGGATAGAAATCTTAGGCTTGGGCAGTTGAGGTGGATTGACGAAAGGGTAGGTCCAAGGAATGGTGGCTTTACCTTTTGCCTTGTCCTTTTGTGACCTAGTGGTTATGTGAATGGCATTGATTTCAAAGATAGGAGGTGAAGGAGATAAATGGGTTGTAACCTGTTGATGAGATGTTGATGGGTTTGAAGAGGTTGGATGGTTATGAGAAGGAGTCAGGGGTCAGTCGAGAGTGTCCTCAAAGAGAAGGGTGTCTTTCTCTAGATAGCGGCGAATGACAGCCTTAAGGGCACAACAAGTCTCGGTATCGTGTCTTGGTGTACGATGGTATAAGAAAATCTTCATGTCGTTGAACTAGGAGGGCTTAGACCCGAGGGGTTGGAAAGGCCTGATGGGTGGAAGGGTTATGCTGGAAGTCTGCAAAATTTGGTGAAAGATCAAAGAGTATGAGCCCACTAAAGGGTCCATGCTCATCGATGTGTGCGATGCTGGTGACTTTTGCTTGGGTGGAGTTGGAGGAGGCTTCCATACCACCTTCTGGGTTGATGGTGTGGCAACAGGTAGAGACAGTACATTCTTCATGAGAGGTACCACCCTTTTGGGAGAGGATAGGCTAGCAGTAGGTAAAGGAAGTAGAGGAGGCAACTGGTTTTGATTAGAGGTATGAGTGGGGAGGACTTTGGTCAAGGTCGAAGGATGAGGGCCCAAAATGGAGGGCAATGGTGACGGGGGAGGAGGAGTTTGCCTCTGTGGTTTTGTAGTCTTCTTTGATTTGATTTGAAGACTACTATTGGTCGAGGTCTGGTCTAAGTCCACCTTCACTTGTGGATGAGTGAGGTTGGAGACAGGGCGAACGCTGAGTGACTTGATTGGTTTAGATGGGGTAGATGAGGGTTTCGATCCTGATGCGGTTGATTGAGGTGTAAACGGTCTAGAAGTGGAAGTCTGGTTTTTGTTGAGAGTCTTGGGAGATTCTACCATGGGAGGATTAGCAGCATGAGATGAGAGGGCACGGGCATGTTGAATAGCTGTGAGATGCTCCCACAATACCTGATGCTCTACTTTCCTTGAAGGGAGAAGTTTGAGTTTATCCACTAATCAGGAAAATGGTTGAGAAGATGTTGGATGAGGTTTGGGTTCTTGAGAAGATGTTGACAGTTGTGGGACCGAAGGTGTGGTAGTCTCAGTCCCAAGGCATGATGAAGTCGTGACAAGTTTGTCCTTGGTTAGAGATGAAGGAGAGGCAGGTTCTTCCCTGGGTGGAGAAGAAACTGGAGAATGAGGCTCCTCAAGCAGGTAAAGGGTAGGGATGATTGTGCCCTCCACTTGTGGTCAAGGAGTAGGAAGGGTTGGGTCCTCCATGGGCAGCAAGAAGGAGGATGGTGAAACCGGTGGTGCTGGTAAGGTCGAGGCATCCTCCAAGATGAGAGAGGTTGATGGAGAACTAACCGGAGAAAGAGGTTCGTCCACATGTGATGGACTGATGGATGGACTCACCTCTTAAGGTTGGTCAGAAATGAAGGGCGAGACCGTATTGACTATTTGAATGTTGTGTTCATGAATGTCATCAATCAAGGTCTAGACATTGTTTTGAGTTGGTGGATGGGGAATGGTTGTTTGAAGATGTCGATACCCTGATTAGGTGGTGCATTGGGATTGTCTAGGATGAGGTCACCCTTTTCAAGCATGTCTTGGATTATGTTTTTAAGGGTTTTATAGTTGCCTGTGTCATGGCCTTTAACACAGTGGTAGTTGCAGAAGTCATTTTCCCTATACCACGCAGGGATGGCACGTGAGGGATCAAATTGTGGAGGTGGTCAGATCTGGGGGAGATTGAGGACCCCCTATTTGATGAGTTTTTTCTAGCACAGACGCGTATGATTCTCTGAGTGGAGTATACTGTTGTTGTATGTATCTCTGCTAGAATTGGCGGGTGATGCTTTAAGATGTGGATGGTTCAGGCTGGTTAGTTGAAGGGGAAGAGGAGGAAGATCTAACAACCACAACATTTACTGAAGCTTTAGATTTAGGATTGGATGAGGAAGGCTTAGAAGAGGGGTCATTGGTCTTGGAGTTGGGATTCTTGCTCTGCAACTTGACTTTATTCTCTTCGATGGCACGTAACTCAAGTTTGCGGGCCATCGTGAAGGCTTCGTCAAAAGTGCGGAAGGTCTAAACCCTTAAGGTGGAAGAAATATGTTTGGCACAGGCTTGGGAGAAAATTTCAATAAGTTCAGGTTGGGGTAAGGAAAAGGAGAGTTGATTGATGAGGCCCCTCCATCGAGCAATGAAATTAGCAATGGATTCATCCTCAAATTGGCAGATAGAATAGAGGTCTGTGATTGAGACCTTCTTGGTGATGTTGATAGAGAAATGATCAAGGAAGAGTTGGGCCAGCTGAGTGAACATGAAGAGGGAATGGCTGGCAAGGGAGCTATACTAGTCAAGCACAACACCTGAGAGAGACATAGGAAATGTGTGTAAAAGCAATGCATCATCGTGGGCGATAAGGTAATAGGCATGTCTGAATGCCCGTAAGTGTTGTTGTGGGTCTTCCTTGCTTTGAAAATGAGAAAACTTAGGAAGTTCCCACTGGCTGGGATATGACCTGATTGGGACAAAAGGATGAATGGGCTCATTGCAAATTTGTTCATATGAGAGAGTATTGCATGAGCCAAAAACAGAGGTCTCTAGGCTAGACATCTTGTCCATCAGCATTTTGATGATATCTACTGATGGATTGGTAGGTGGAGCACCCCCTAGATTGTAAGGCACTTGAAAGAGGCTAGAAGAGGCATACGATGTAGTCAGTTATACCAGTAAGGGTGCAACGTACGGATGACTAGTTGTAGGGATAGAAGAGGAGACTAAGGATGGTTGGGTAGAAGGCATGGCTAGGTTCGATGTTGCCACGGGAAGTTGGTCAATGGTAACATGGGCCAATGGATAGGTAGCCACCCTAGTGTTGATAGGAGCAAGGGTAGGTGGCATAGAGATGACCAGATTCTGAAAAGGGGTAGAGAGTGGTTGAGTGGGCTGAGGTTGATAGGGGGCCAAAACCCCGGTGGAAGTGGGACCAAAGATGGAGGGAGAGGCCACACTTGGATGGTTGGTCAAAGGCTGGTCATTAGTTGAGGCAATAGCCTGGGTGTCTAAAGGTTGAACTACGGATGCTGTTGATATGGCCGCAGTCTCGAGAAGAGAGGTCAGCATTTCGTAAATTAGATTACCCAAGGAGTCTCGCGTTCAGCTATTCATGAGATAGTGCTGCAAGGCTTTGACGTTGAGGTCCAAGAATCATGCAAAATCTTGGTCCCCTTCTAGAAAAATAGGAGTCTGGGTCAGGGATGGTCTAGTAGGAGTTCTTTCAGTCTCTGAGTGGAACTCCATTATAGGTCTGGTTATGGACGGGGTAGATGGAAGTGGGTGATGCCTTGCGTGATCGACTAGAGCCTTGGCTTGGCTACGAGTCAGAACCATTCAAGGCAAGAAAGAACATCCTCACAAGCTCAAACAAGTAGATAAGAATAGAAAAGATGAAGAACACAAGCAGATCCTAAAAAAAACCCTAGGAGTAAATTATTAGGATTATAGTGGCTTATGCCTTAGAATATGTGTAGAGGAAGATTGGATTTTGAGTTGGGTCCAAGAAGAAGTAGTCTATGGATGGTTTTGGGTTAGTTATGGTGCTCAAAAGTCTGTGTTAGGTTCTGTACTTGGCCTGGTGCTAAGGAGTAAGCTCCCCTCACTTCACGAGTCTAGTGATAAGCTAGTCTCGCTTAGCCAAAATATACTTCCCCTAGAGATTAGACTCTACCAGAGAACAGAGTGGGCTTTCCCCTTGGTGATGAAATCCAAGTAAGATCACCAGGATGGGTAAGGTATCTGTTGGGTGATGAAATCCCAATCGGGCCTTGTCTCAGGTAAGTTAAGATGTTTGTTTTGTGCAAGTGGTTTGGTCGTGTAACATAAAGTGGACTAGATTAATTCATGATGCGGTTATTAATTACTAGGTGTGGACTAAGAAATGCAAGCAAGCAGAAATGAAAATGCAATGTGTTTTAAGCCCAATTCGAAATATGAAGTTGGAATGAAAACAAGTTGAGAAAGGGTTGAAGAATATGACTTTTGACTAGTCTAGAAGTGCAAGAAAAGAAAGAAAAGTTCTTTTTAGTCCTGCTGATGGTGTCGTTTAGAAGAGACGAAAGAGGTGAAAAGGGAGAAACCTAATGCACCTATATGAAAAGAAAGAAAGAAAGAACCTAAGGAAGGCCCTAGGGTCCCACCGGGCATGCCAGAATGTTTCTATGCTATTTCACTTTTTACATTCAAAGAAGGAATTAAGAAACTAAGAAGAATGGTCAAGGTTAGATGTTACCTGGATGTAGTCATGCGCACCAAAATCAAACATTGGAAGGTACTCCTCTTTGGCTATGGAGGAATGACACCTGCAAAGAAAAAGAGACTAAAACATGAAAAACGTTAGATGAGGAGATGGTGGGCTATCAAGCAAAAGCTTGATCCCTGAAGTACGAAGATTTCCTTGAGGGATATCAACCCACTAATTAAAAATAGAATATTTGATAGAAATAGAAATAGTGAAAGACAGAATGAAAGAAATAAAAGACAAAAAGCAAAATGTGTACCTGATATGTAGCAAATTGCTCTACACAGTCACCGGTGTCAGTCTCTGTGCCGGCGTCGGTCAAGGAAGGGTGCTGACGTCGGTTAAAGTGCCAACGTCAGTAGGGGTAATGACCGGCATCGGTCAAGGCAGCAGTTTTTGGATGGGGTTTGGTCAGGTCTAGACAAGGTTTTAAGATTGCAAAATGGTCTAAAGTTTTCGTCTGAGGGTTAGGGAGCCGGTTTGGGAGTTAGAGGGATTGTTTGGGGTTTTGTGCAAAAATCTAGGTAGAGTTACAGACTGTATATTTTGAAAAGGGTGGATAGAGGTGATACGGGAGGAAGTCAAGTTGGGTCTGTAATCTGAATCTAAGTCGGGGTGGTAATATCAATTAAAAATAATAACCAGAGAACAAAATAAAAGCACAAAAGAAGCACTTACCTGTTACACGCTAAAGATAGAGTAGGAGACATAATTGATGTTGTTAGTATGTTGTAGAAGTTCGATGTAGCAGACCTCCAGCGAGATGACTAAAGTAGAATACCTGTACTGGAGAGAGAGAATACGAGAGATTTGATTGCAGATTGATTGGATGCAAAAGTTGGCTGATCATTTCGAAGGTCGAGTGAAAGAATGTTTTGAAAGAAGGTTCGATAACCGATCCAAAAACTGATTGGCAACCGAATAATGAATAACGGATAATGGATAATAGATCTTGCATTTGGGTCAAGAATGTAGTATTAAGGATAACCGATGCCGCAGGACCGCTGACATTGGCTGAGTAGTGACCGACGTCGACAGATGCAGAATGGGGACATAGGCTAATTTTAGCTTTCTGCTCATTTTTACATGCTGCCAAGGGCAAGACTAGTGGGAAAATGGTTGACAGGGGTTAAATAGGCGTGGGAGAATAAAATGGGGGTTAAGGGGAGGATGACAAGGGTTAGACACAATTTTGGTGTCTACAGGTAGGCTGTTGACTCATCGTATGCGAGCTATCACTTCTTCCACCTACCAATGCATTTTATTCCCTCATAATGGATCCATTTATAGGATTTAAAGAGATATTAACCCTTGTAATTTTGAATAATTCTAAGATCATGGTGTCTTCAAGATTATTACTCTTGATCTTTTGCCTAAAATTCTATTCTATGAGTCACAACATTTAAATTTTCTTGCCAACTCAACTAGAGGTTACAATGGGCATCTTGAGTTGATTGGTAACATTCCTCCCAACCGTTTAGACTTTGATGATGATGATCCTAATGAGATTAACTTAAAGATATTTTTTTTTGATTTTATGCCTCATATCATCTCACATCTTCCTACTTCATTGAAACCTCATTCTCCTAAACCTCTTCATGATGACATTCTTGTAGTTTTATCGAAGACTCGACATTCTATTCACCATGCTTCTTCTGATGATAAAGTTATTCTAACTTGTGTTATTGATCTTCATACACTAGATTATGATGATGGATATTATTTAGATGATACTTTATTAGGTGGTCTTGTCCAAGCCTAGGATTCCAAGATTGTGTGTTATCTTTCTTCTTTACTTGAATCTTTTCATGCATCTTCTCATGTTCTAACATTTATAGTTATTGATTCTTGCATTTTTCCTCTTTATCATAGAGTAGAGATAAAATTGACAGCTTTAATTTCTAAGGATCCCCATAGGACTATGCTCATATATCATGCTATGAATGAACCTTATTGATTTGACATACCTTGAGTAGTCTTCCTTAGACCATCTATTGATCCTGCCCCTCTCATAGTGGAACCTATATCAAATCTAGTTATTATTTCTTTTTCCACTAATGTTCCTTCTATTATTCCTAGTTCCATTCCTTCTCCATCATCACCTTCTCTTAGTGATGGTTTGCTTCCTTTACCTAAGATGGATCCTCTACCCAAAAAATGGGCCAATGATCAATCTCTTTCTTCCATGTCTATTACACCTTCTCCTATGAGTGTTTATCCTAAAAATACTGACAAGTGTATCTATTGATTCCATATGATAGATAATCACTCTTATACCCATTATCATAAGTTATGATAATATATTGATACCTTGCATCTTTCTTCCCCATAAATAGATATTACCTTTCCTCCTCCAAATATCCTTCCTAAATATATACCTAAGTATGGTGAGAGGTACTTCCTACATCACCAATACGACACACATCACACTGATCATTATCGTATCCTTTAGCAACATCTTAAGGACCATCTTATAGTTATTTCTAGACCTTATACCATTCTTCCCATAGGTCATTCTTGAAAGAAGTATCCCCCTTCTTCTCCCATAGCTACACCTCCTATGGTCCCTCCACCACCTTCTGTGCCTTCACCTATGGTTCCTTCTCCACCTATGGACCCTCCTTCAACCATAGATCCTTCTCCATAGATAATTCCTACATCTCCCACAGATCCCATTCCCATGCATTCTCTTGACTATATTTTGAATAATTCCACTGCTCAACATGATCCAATGAGTATTCCTACTTTTTTAGTTGAGGAGATTATTAAATAAATATTTTCCCAATATTCAACAAAGATTGACAAAATATTAGTAGTAGTTTATGTTCAACTTTATAGAGATTTATCCAATGTCTTAGATAATGTGTGTGGATATATTTACCAGTATATATGAGTACATGCATGGTTATTTATCATTTATATTTGGATCGGATGCATGCTCCAATCTTATTTCTATTTTTGATTATATCATTTGACATTGTGTCAAATTATTTCCTATCTTATATCATGTTTCTCTTTCTTGATATTCTATAGTTAGCTTATGTTTTTGTTTTACATTTCACATATACTTATATTTTCCTTATCATTACTATTTTTCAATTATCATTACTTTATTTTCTTTTAGAGTTTTTCTCAAAACTCTTCCCCTTATATCTTTATGATTGTTTTCTTTCTTATCTTTATTTTGCACAGATAGTTGTCATGGTGACTTGGTTATATCTACCCTATTCCCTTTGGTTATTATCTCCTTATACCATGTGATCAATTAGTAAATAGTCATTCTCATTAATATTTACTTTTATTAGTCCACCTTTGGATCTCCATTTTCCTTCTTTCTTTTATAAAAACTAATTATAAACATGGTTGATACTTGAGATCACATACTTATTCATTATCAAGCCTAAGTGTCCTAGTCAGTATTTTATCTTGGGTTACTTAGCTTCCTTTAACCTTAGCCTACATCTCATTTGTGTATATCACTATCTCTCTCATAAATAGTCATTCTAAATCCATATGGAGGAGGAATCTTAAAAAACCTTCAAAATAAAGTTATAATCCAAATTATATAAACAAAAGGTAATGATATCAAAAGGCAAAAATATTCTTAAAAGTCAAATCGCACTGAAAGATGTAATTCAAAGCACATATCCTTATTTTAGTTGAAATTCAAACTCCAAAATTGGCCTCATGGTAGATCTAAGGTCCTTTTGGGTGTGGTAGGATAGTATATTAGAAGAAGAGAATAAAAACATATTTTAGAGCTACCTACTTTCTCACGTAATTACCCAATCTTTGTAGTAGACCAATGGCTCTATAAGGGGTCCTAAAAAGTGGGGAGCACATCATGGAGAGGTAGGTCCATTTTAATTTTAATTGTATCAATTTAACTTCATGATTTTATCTTAGTAGCACACTTATATGCTTACAAAGCTTTGTGTCTATAGGGAATAGGTTTCCTTTGTACATAGATGACCACTAGTGACTTAGTGTCTTCTCATGTCCTTAGTATTCCTCTTACCTCCTAAGGTATTCTCATAAGATGCCTAAGTATTTTATTTTTACACTCTCTTTTTCATTCCCTTTCCTCATATTTCCTCTTAGGATTTTTTTTTTTGATTTTTGATCACTCCCCATGGGATTTCATTTGTGAATTGCTTTGTAAGACCACAAATAGGACCCGATGTTCCTCACAAATTACCACCTTTTCCATCTTATTACCCACATTCTTGATTTAACATTCCTTAATCCTTATACTTACCAATGTTGTTTTGGTAACCCTATGTTTTATTTTATGAGTTGTAGTGTAAGACCATGGATAGGACCCGACACTCCTCACAAAACAATTTTTTTTTCCAATAAAAAAGTCACCATTCAAATTACATGTGTCAAGTAAGAGATAAGAATAAATTGATTATGAGGTTAATCATCATGGAAATACTTCCCACCTTGATATTTAGTTTATTTATGATTACTTCATTTTTATTTCACCTCTTATTTTCTTATTTTTTGAGTGCTTGTAAGATTACAACCATTTCCTGAATTTCTCATACTTCCTAGCTTGAATTAGTATCATAAATTTTAGACCAAATTTTTACAATTTTTTTTTCTTTTGTACTTCCCATCATGAAATAGTATAATCGATTGACTTAATTTTGATTTATTTTTATTACCATTCATGCCATTTTACATACCTTCCATTTTATTACATTATTTTTCATACTTCCTAACATGATATTTAGTATGATTTTATGTGTTTTAATTTGGTGCAAAAATCTTTTACATTGGTTTACAAACAAATCCCTTTTTATCATCTTGTTTGTCATTTTCTTGGATTTTTATACATAAGTCATTTTTTTATTACACATTTCCCAACTTGAAATAGTGTGTAGTGCATTTTTTATTGATTCTATTTTTCTAAGTCCTTTTTCACCTATTTCTTTTTTTTACCATGCATGTGTAATCCATAATGCTAAAAAAGAAACCACATCACATATATTTCCTATACCATAAATAATAAATTTAAATACATGTTCTAGAATGAAATATATCCAAAGCATCTACTAATTCAACCATAATGAAAAAATATAACCATCTTAAAGATAACATAAATAACCAAAACCAAATAGCCAAAATGATACATCATTTATATAAATCAAGTGTTTGATAAAATATATACACTCTTTTATAATGCTCTAGATCTAAGGCTAAACTCCATCATGTATATCTCATGGCCTAACCATGATGCCTATTGAGGCCTCAATCTGACTCCTCCAAATAATATGCTATAATGAGACAGTCTAAGATCTAAATCCCTCTACATATCTCTATAGACATGTTATCTACACTTGTGCTTGTAAAAAATTAGTCTAGGTCACTACATATGTTTATGTTAGTTGGGTTTGAATCACCATATATGCATATGCCATCTATGTCACTATCTCTAGATGCATATATCTCTTATCAGCTAGGGATTACCAGACCTACCTCTCCCTTACACCCATATCTGCTAGTGATTGTGCCCTCTCTTTGTGCATCTATATCTACCTCATGACCTCTCCTACTAGTTTAAACTAGCTTTTCTAAGCTAGGGTAGATGGTACACTTAGATTCTCTAGTATCATGGGGTCATACAAATATAGAGTCTCATCTAGGATGTCATGGAGTGCTCTTTTAATTAGGGACCCCCATCTCTCCTCTTCATCTTAGGTATGACTGTAAAATCACACTAGATGGATATTAGATCACTATCATATCTCATAATATCTATTTATTTACCAAATAACAAACTTAAGAAATAATTCAACCATATTCATACCTATCTATGTCTGGACTCCTATGGTCTCACCATCCATATGACCTCTTATCATAGTCTCCCCATGTATGTGGCCTCCTAGTACCTCCTCTACAAGTCACCTACTTATCTCAAAATTGACTATCATGGATCACATCTATCTTAGATTACACCTAAGCTATCTCTCTCTCTCTCATCTCTCTCATCTCTCTCTCTCTCTCTCTCTCTCTCTCTCTCTCTCTCTCTCTCTCTCTCTCTCTCTCTCTCTCTCTCTCTCTCTCTCTCTCTCTCTCTCTCTCTCTTTAGATCCTCTTCTAACTCACCAAAGATGATGATGGTATCCACTCTCTCCTCCTACCTCTATCAATGTCATGTCCTTAATGGCCATAGCTCATCTCTATGTGGAACTGGTGGTGTTACATCTTGTATCTCTACCTTTACCTCCACATATTCTTACTTTACCCCTCATCATGATAAACCAATCCATGGTCACTCCCAGTGTGGGCTTAATGTCAATATCACTATCAATGGTCCAAGTCCCCTCTTCTCTCATGGCTCTCTCATGTGATGATTCCACTACTCAAGTATGAGTATCAGTATCATTGGATGAGGTAGACCCATCTACCCTAGTACCCATGCCACTAGATGTGGCTCTCTCTACCATGTTTAGTGCCCTATCACTTCTCTCCACCATCTATAGTGTCTTATCACCTCTCTCCTCTCTAGTGCTAATCTAATTTTGTGTCAGCTCTCCCATGTAGTCATTATCTACTCATATGGTCACCATATTATGTTAGTGCATCTCACCATCTATAACACTAGCATGTGGGGCATGGCCTATACTACCTGTCCTCCCTCCATATCCTCACCTAAGGTGACCTATCATAGACCGCATGGGAAAACCTAGCCAACTGATACATAATAAATCTCTCATATATCCATGATATCAGTAGTATGATCAGTCTCATGGTATTATGTCCTCTGATCCATATCTCAAATAGATTATGAACAAGTTGGAACTAGATAATAAAGCCCATATCATATAATACTCCCTCCTCTAACATCATCCTACTCAAGGCTACCACATATAATGGTATCTTACCATCCAAATTATGATAGATCATAGCTATGTCATAAGGTCTATCATCACCTTTTAGAGATCCAAAATCTATGATATATACACATCATCCATACTCACTCTCCACCCTAGCAATATCATCTCTAAGACTGTAGCCCACATGGCTAAGGCTTCGCTCTCTTTTATGATATTTAATATTCCTATGGTCATTAGTGCTCCTAATATGGGTAGTCCAAGGATGGCATGGACATCCTTTAGTGTGATAGCCACCTCTATCACATCCTCATCCACCTCTCATTTGAAGGTGTTAGTCAATCATTCATAACATCCAAAGAACATGACTAACATGTTAGCACTGAGGGGGGTCCTGCACATATCTGATATACCTTTGAGACCCATGGCTACTAGTCTAGCTCTATCCCCATTTGTCAACCTATCTAACAAATCCAACAACCAAGACACATCTAACAACCTCCAGAACTATGGCCATCTCTAAAATCAAGAAATAACAAAGGATGTATTAGTTCCTCCATGTCATGTATAATTACAAAACATTCTTTATACATTATAATTTTAATAAAAAATAAGCATAATTTATTCATAATTTATACATTTTATCTTATTTTGGTCTCTCTTCCCTTCTTTTGTTATTTTAAGCCATTCTAGCCCTCTTTCAACTTTGGGCATGCTTTTTCATGCTTATTCTAGTTCCTAGGTCAACCTAGTTTGACCAAAATTTCCTTATTTTTGTCTTATTTTATCCTAATTTTCTTAATTTCCCTCTTATCTTCCTCTCCCTGGTGTTATGTTTCCATTTTGGCACTTAAAGACCAATTAGACACTTTTCCACTAGGTTTTAGCTTGCAAAAAATACTAGGTCAACCTATACCTACTAGGTTGACCACATGGATTTTCCCCCTAATTCAATCAGTCAACTTAGTAGGTTTAGTGTGTTGACCTTGTATATTTTGCTAAAAATATGAATTTTTCTTATTTTCTCCCTATTTCCCTCAAACCCATTTCTTATCTTCATATTTTCTACACGTAGAATCTAATTTTGTTCATTTTTTGACATATATAAATTCTTAAAATCAAATTTTATCAAAAATTCACTCAATTCAATACAAATTTCAAAAATTGGTTTAAGATCCATAGTTGCATACCTTTAATACACCTTCTACCACCTCTAGGTGTCCTCCTCATCTAGAATGTCATTCTCTCTCCATCCTAGCCTTGTTTGGTCTCAGAGCTCTCTTTCCTTTCTTTCGTAATTCAAAATAACAAAATGACTTCTCTTTTTCCTATTTAAAACCACTTTTTATCAATTCAAATTCTTTAATTATTTTCCTTCAGATTTCTTATTTCTACTCATCTATTTTACAAACCATAAAATGCGTTAGAATCATGATGACATAGAGATTATTTTCCACTATCATATGGCTATCTTCCATTTTTTTAAAAAATTTTGGCTAGTTTTTGCACTAACTTTTATTGGTTTACCTAGTGTGTTTTACATTGGATTCCTTCACTTTCTTGCAGTATTCTTCTTTATCTATAGCATTAAGGTAATTTAAAGGTGTTTTTTTCTCAATTATATCCTTTCATTTATCTTATTTACTTCTTACTACACTTTACTTAGCATTAACATTATGTGTTATCATGTCTATCTCCGAAGCACCATCCCATGTTGCACTTATGTGACACATGATGAGCTTCAACTAAGGCATATATATACACATAATATTTTCAAACTTTTATTGATTACTAAGACTTTGTATCTTATAGGAACCTTTTGAGTCTCAATCTCTTTGAGTTCATGCCTTAAGGGGTGCACTAGGAAAGTTGTGGCTAGACCATTAGTGTTTTGTAAGATTGTTATTCCTTTTTCCACTTGCCATCCACACTCTTGTCTCCTAAAACCTAAAACCTTAAGATTATTTCTCTCTTTCCTATCGATTCTAGTCATTATCATGCTTTATTATTTCATTTCTTACCTTGTTTCCCTTTTGACCTATTCAGCCAGCTAGGTCAACCTGGTCAACCTAGTCAACCTAGTGTGTTTTGGGGACATTTTAAATCTTTTAGATTATAAGCCTTCCAATCAATTTGGAACAGACTTTAGGCATTAGCTCAAAAATGTACTAGGTCAATCTGATCGACCTAGTATAATTGACATGTTTGAAAGTTTTTAGGCAAGTTACTATTATATATACAAGTTCATTTACCACTGTTTCATAAGAGTCAAAAGAGAGTGAATAATTAAACAAATAAGTATGAACAAACATCTATTTATTGACGATTCTACTTGAGGAATAAATATTTTGAGTTCAATACTTTCTTTAAAGCTCTGATCTTCTCTTGTGGAGAAGTCTTTTGGATGCTTAGGTAGGTCATGTATCCTAAAGCTGATTTATCTTGGTTATCCTTATAAACACAACAATCACTTGTGAAGCACCTTGGCCAAGGGAGATATTGAGGATTAGCAAGTTCATCTTCAAAGGTACATATTCCTAACTTTATTTCTCCTTTGTAAGAGTAGATAGATAATGCAATATGTATTATTCTCTTCCATGTATTAGGATTTAATATACATTGACATGAGTATATGTCTCCTATGCATGTTTAGTTTAGTTATTATTTATTTGTTTTGTTATAACCCCCACTTTGTGCCACAAGATTTGGTGTACACTAGATTAGTTTAGTTTTCTTGTTATTAAAATAATTTAATTTCATGTTTATTAACATAAGTGAAATATAAAATCATAGGACTCTTGTAGGGTTGTTGTGTGATTGTGTTACACTGTAGGCATTGGAACCCTTCCTAGAATAATATGTTATGACAAGTGATACAAGTAATCCCCTAATCATGTATACCAGATCCCCATATTGGTCATGCTCCTGCTTAACAAGTGTATACCCAATCAAAACTATAGGTGTGATCTATCTTATCTGATCTAGGATTAATTCATGTATATCATGAAATTATGATTGCATATACCAACTACATTTCCCCCACCACCTATTTCATTTCCCCCTTGATAAATAATTTTGTTTCTAAATCTATTTCCCAACTTCTATATTCCTTCTTCACATCTTAAAACATACTAAAAATAATTTTGTTTTGGTTATATCTATCTTAAAAATAAAACTATATTTTTGAGAGACTATGTAATACTTCCTTACACCATTATTTTATTTTTATTGTATTTCCTTGATTTCTTTTAAAAATTATAAAAAATATTTATCAATCTTTTTACAAATAATCATTTTTCATTTGTCTATTTTATTTTTTCCATTTTTGAGTGAGTTTGGATTGTTACTTATCACTCATCAATGTTGTTTTACTTTATGTTAACTTTCCATCTCTATTTAAGTTTAGTTTTTTACTTATTTTATATTGATGTTAGATTTATTATTTCACTTTCATATGTCCTTGGTTTGGTTTAGTTTGTTACTTTTATTACTTAAGGTATATTTGTTTGGGATTATCTATCATTTAATAGCCTTGGATTTTCAATTACCCAATTTAATCTCATGTTTTGGTCCTTTGGGTTCTATCTTAGCATTTATCACCCTATCTTACTAATTGACCAAGTAATTTATTTCATTTCTACAAAGTTTAGTTATTCTGATTTCCTTAAAATTGTTTATTTTTCTCTTTAGTTTTGTATCCTTAGGGTTTATCCAAAGCAATTAATGTGCCATCCATGATCAAGATTGAAAATAAAATAGATAACCATTAAATGATAAAGGTAAATCAAGGTATATATATGATACTTTATTTTATTTTAGTTATTCCTTATTGTCATTTCAAATAATGATTGTTATTACAATTTATTAGTTTAGTGTTATGCATTTCTATGTTATTTTATCAAAACACCATCCCATGTTACAACTACATGATATTTTATGAGATTCAAGTGGGGCATATGTATACACATAATATTATTTAAATTTTATCAATTATCGATTCTTTCTCTCTTATAAGAACCCATTGAATCTCAATCTCTAGAATGCACACCTTAAAGGATGCATCAAGAAAGGGGTTGACAGACTTTTAGTAATTTTAAGGATTTTTGGAACCTATACCACCACCTAAAACTAATACATGATACTTTTATATGATTACATAATCATTAAAACCCTACTTATACACTCCCCTAAGCAATTCACCACCCAAATAACCCCTACCTAGGGAAAAACCTCTTTTTTACCACTTTTCCTACTATGTTAACTGGGTCAACCTTATTTTGGGTTTAGTACACATTATAAAACTATATCAAACCAAGTTGACATAGTTAAAGACCTAATGACTATATTTCTTGCCTAACACAATTGACTAGTTAGAGTTCATTAGATAAATTCCCCAGAGGGTTTAAGGTCAATTCATGGCTATAAATACCCCCTCAACTTCATTTTTAAATAGAGGATCATTAAATTATGCATAATTACTTCTCAAAAATCTACTTATACAATCAATTGGAAGTTTCATTGCTTAGATTTTTTCCTTAAAGAAGAAACACTTGTCTTATGGAATTCTTGGATACATAGGAGAAGTCTTGTAGTCTAGAGTTGATTTATCCTTGTGATTCTTACAAGATAAAATAAACTTTTTCAAAACACCATTGGCCAAGGGAGAGATTGAGGCATGATGGGTTTACTTCAACAGGATAAGTATATTTATAGCCCTTCATATTTTTATAAATATGTATTTTAGAGATAATAGATTTGAATTGTATCTCTCCTTAATTTATAATTTTCTATGTTATATAAGATAGAATTATCTTTACATGTTTATTATATTCTCCATTTATGCCACAAGATTTGGTGAGCACTAGAATATCTTGCATATGCATTTACTAGATTAGTTTGCATAGTTATTTATTAAATTAACTTGTTTAATATTATTACAATCATAAGACATAACTAGGGTTATAATAAAGTGGCATTTGATTAAATTCCTTAAAAACCTCTCCCTTATTATTGTGTGATAAGAGATTCATTATTATAGGTTTAGTAGATCCATTATTAATCATGACCTTTATATAAATGTATTTCCAAGTGGTCTTATTAGTTGACTACCTTCTCTGATCTTAAATATTATTGAGTAGGATAAGTTATATATCTATCTAGTTTCACTTGCATACACACTCCTCTTACATACACCACAAATTAAACATATGAATGGATTATTTAGTATTATGGTTTTTAAAATTTTCCATAGGGGTGTCCTTTATATATATTATGGAATAAGTTGATTAACAAGCTACAAAAAATGGTCTAGTCCCTATATACCCACTTCACTTATAGGATTTTAGTAGAGTGATAGCAGTAAATTAAACTTTCATGTAGCTATTGAAACTATAAGTATTGGATGATTAAACCCCCTCATGTCATTGTGTGTTTAAACCACACAATTACTTAGGTAATTGAATTAATTGATCCTTAATTTATATACCTTTCTAGTACATGGGGTTTGGCCTACCACGTGGTGGTGAAATCCACAGTCGATAGATCCCCTAGAAAAAAAAAAGAGGACTTAGATTATTTATAATTTCAAATAATCATCAAAAATGTAATTAAAACAAATATCATAATTTAGTTTTATTTTTGGGCTATAAAAATTTATAATAAGTGCTTTTGATTTCTAGAATCAGCACCAATGTGACGTGAGGAAAGAGAATACATAGCCTCTTACAATGCACACAAATAAGTTTTGAAATAAAATGAAAATAACTATTTAGTTAAAAAACTGAATAAAAAACTTGAAATGAAAGAAATAATCTAAAATGAAAATAAAATCTCTCTTTGGTGTAGTTTTCTTAAGTCTTTTACTTGCAACCCTACACAAAATTATTACTAGTTTATATGTTATGATTTTGGAAATCTAAAAACATGTTAGCTACAAAAAAAGTAATAAATAAGATTAAAATAAAAAAATCAAATAATTTATAATAAATTCACAATTAAATAGAACAAATTACCTACAAATAAAATGACAAATTTCATTAATTAGCTAAAATTAGAAATGAGAAAGTTATAGAAACAAACAAATCACTCCCTAAAAAATATATTGAGTTTAATAAAAAAACCACCAAAGTTCATAAAAAATACACTAATTTTCATAACAAGTATATTAAATTACATAATAAATCTTCTGATGTTCATAACAAGTCTACCAAAGTTCATAACAAAACTGTTGTTTCCTATAAATTTTATATAAAACATATAAATGTACAAAAATTGCACCTAAAACAACATGAAAACATCCTAGAACAATATTACACTATTATTCAATCTAATATAATTTTAAAATAATTAAAAAAATCTAATTAAAACATAGAAGATGAGAAATATTTAGGAAATGTCCCATCAGGTGTGCCAAAATGTGATAGCTATAAACTAGAAGTTAATATTAAGAAAAAAATAAACAACTAATTTCCTATTCTAGAACTAATCTATAACCTTTGATAGAGATTCAATGAAATAAAAAGATAAAATAAAAAAACTACATTCTATCTTACCAATAAAAGTGAATGCCTTCTCTTTTGATTGACTTTGATTTTCTATTACAAGTGTGTAGGTGGACACTCAATTCATTATCTAATTTAAAGGAAAGCTCATTAGTGTAAGGACATATTTGTTGATTCTCAAATCGATGCAAAAGGTAAAATTGATAACACTGAGATATATTGATGATGGATGTTGACAATAGAGGATGACACTTCAACTTATAGGATTTTGGGTGAAAAGATGGATAGTTGGGAAAATATGGATTTATTAGATTATGTAAATTTTGAATGGTTGGATTTGAGTCCTCATCCAAGTTAAAAATACAAATTCCTCAAGTTTTTGAGAGATAAGGGGAAAGTTAGTGTTGTCTTATTGAAGTGAACCCTAATAGGTCCTAAGACCTACATCAAGCGACACCCATATGGAATATTTTAAAAAATAATGGAAACAATCCTAGGTGTTGGGTGACTTGTAGTAGGAGTTAATCTCTAGAAAATACCAACTCCTTTTCAAACTACAGTGGTCCTAATTTAAGATCTGAATACACCCCTAAAACCTTGTAATCACCTAAAAGTGGTATTTGAGTGATAAGAGTCCTACTTAAGATAACCTATTCATAGCTTAGACCTAGACCTATCATAGAGCATATTATCACATTTTTCTAGCCTTTGTGTGATCACAGGCATCCCTAGTCAACTTGACATAGATGTAGACCCTAATTGCTTGATCTTGGTTCTTCATTCCCAATCATCTTCCAACTAGACATTAGTGTCACATTAAGGACTATAGATCCACATGGTGCTAGTGTCCCTAAAATGGTGCTAATGTCTTTATCCTATATTTCTGAAATAAATATATTTTCAAAAGTAAAACCATCCTAAGGTCCAATTAAGAATATTTTATTATCCACAAAAGCTACATAACACTATAAATACATGGATTTTATAATTTTATCCATTATATGGAAATTAGATGCAAAGTACCTATTCAAATGTGAAATATGTTGAGCAAAATCAAGTTAATTAATCCTTATTATACCCTAATTCTACATACTACCATCTACAGCTGCCCTAAGCTTGGATTTTCTAGATTTCCAGTCCTAAGAACACTCAAGCCATTCAAGACCACTATAATTATAGCATCACTTGCACTTGCACCAATACTTAGGTGGGGAGAACTACATTGAGCTTGATCCCTCCTTAGAGTATTATTACGTAGGCAATATATTTATAGTGGGGTGTTGAGGAAGTCCATCATATTCTACTAATGAACACACTTTTAAACTTATTCCTTACAAGGAGGATTAGGGTTTGAATCATAAATTATATATTATAGGCATAATACAAAGTTTCAAACTTCATGCACATAGGAACATAACCTAGAAACATAGGTGCAAGTTGTAGACACCTAAAATTGGACACCAATGGCCTTTGATAGGACTTTAGACTAGTTCCTATCAATGTTTGAAAATTAATCCTAGGAATCACTAAACATCTCAAATTTTCTTTTGCATCATTCATCAAGGCTCAGAATCATGTTGAGACATCCCTAATTGGGGTGTCTTACCTTAAGCAATAAAACCCTCTCACATATTCACTAAGACAAACTTCATCAAGATATTGGTCTATATAGAAAAATAGTAGTGAAGGCTAATGAATGAATGTCTATGGATTCAATATTATTAGAATAATAAATAATACAATAGATTTACAAAGACTTTTAGAAGAATTTATGATTCATAGGATCTTGAAGATAAGTGAAGAGCATACTTTTATTCAAACTCTATTAAGACTCTAGACTCTCTAATTGCTCATGCCAACTATGAATCTACAACCCTCTATTTATAGCATAAGGAGTGAGGATTATTATAATATTTTTTAACATTATTTATTACTTCCTTAGCTTTATAGCTATAAAAAATTTGACTTTTATAGAATAATGTACATTATAGTGACATAAATTAAGGTGCATTTATAAAGTAGATGTACATTAAGAAGATATCGATGTCGAGGAGAGAATATAGAGATGTTATGGGTCAGGTGCCAATCTCTAGTCATCTTTAGATGAGGATGAAATTTCAAGGTCCCACTGATTTGACCCTTGTCCTTCAAATAAGAGTCTTTTAGCATGGTGCATGATATCTTCTATCATAATAGGCTTGAAATTACATGTGATCTAGAAAAAGAATTATAATTTGTAGAATGGAGTATGAAGAGTACTATGGTAATTCACACATATGCATTTCAGAATCCCATATCAATCTTCTATTGATAATAGTGGATGTAATTAATATTTCTTTTGGATGAGGTCCATACATTTGCAATATAAGAGGTCCACATAATATCATAAACTTAATTAAGTGATCATTGAATTGTTCTTCAATTTTAATGCTCCACCGATAATTAGGCCTGTAAATAAGATCTATAAATTTATGGCACAATAATTTACTATTCAACATTTTAATTTTCAAATGTTCATACAAGTGAAACTATTCAATACTACATGCTTCAAAGGTTATTAATTCCTTTTGTATGTGCCTAGATATTTTATGATACCTTTCAATGACTCCATACCTAAATATTTCTATTTAGATAGGAATAGAAAGAGAATCAAACCTTGTGCACTTAATTTTTTCAATGGTAAAATCTGGTCTTTGGGGTCTTTGAGGCCAATCCATGCAAGATAGAGAAAGATTTCTACTAAACCAATCTGCAACTATATTTTCTTGACCATAAATATGCTTAGTAGTATAATTGAAATGATTGAAATAGTCTTGCCAATTTACATATTTACCTCAACCATCTTTCCTTCCATGATACTTTTCTTTGAAAGTCAAGAATATGGTACAATCATTTCTAATCACAAAGTGTGGTACATGCATCAATTTTAATACAAATTTCTTGAGACATTTCTTAACTTCATAAATTTATTTATCGGAGGATATCCATTTTTTTAGATCATCTGAAAATACTCCACTTGCATATTCATAGACATATTCCTTTCTATTTTCTATGAAACAAAGGATTCCTCCTCAAGCTACATTTGAGGCATCTATATATAATACATAATATTCTATCTCAAGGACATAGAGCTTTGGAAGATTACTTGTTTTTTGTTTAATAGCCTAGATTTTTCTACTATGTTTATTAGTCCAATTGTAATTTATATTATTTTTTAAAAATTCTTGAAAATAATATCTATCTATACTGTTGTTTGCATGAAAACTATTTGCATAATTGAGAATTCCAAAAAATGCTTGTAATTACTTTTTGTCTAATTGATCAGGGAATTCTAGAATTTTATCCTTGATATAGGTTTGCACTTTAAGCTTACTATTCTTGACTTCTATGCCAATAAATTTGTAATCTATCTAGAAAATATGTATTTTTGTTTCAAAATGTACAATACCAATATTTACAATGATGTCATAAATTTTATTGAGATGTTGCAAGTGATCTTCTAATGACTCACTAAAAATTAGTATATCATCTATATATACACAGATAAAATCTATCGTACCTACGAATATTTTGTCCATGAAACTCTAAAAATAAGTAGGTGCATTATTCAATCCAAAAGACATCACCTTCCACTATAAATGGCCAAAAAAATAATTGAATTCTATCTTTAGATGATCTTCTTTTACTCTGATCTGATAAAACCCTAATTTACAGTCGAATTGATAAAAATATTTACAACTTGCAACTTTTTGAAGAAAATAAGACTTATCAAGGATAGGATAATGATATGGAAAAGTAATTGAATTTAATGGATTATAATTGATCACCATTATATTTTTCCCCTTTTTTTTTTAGAATTTTTATTAACCATAAATGATAAAAACAATAGGGAGATGTATTGGGTTCAATTAAAACAACATCAAGTAATTATTTAACATCCTTTTCTATATCCTGATAATCTTGTGTAGGGATAGGAATTTTCTTTCTCATCTTCATTATTTTCCTTCTACCAAGTTGATTTTCATGGTAGGCATAAATTTATTCTAGAACTTCTAAGGATCATTGGAACATATATCTTCATTTATTTTTCTATCCTAATTTTTCAATTTCATCTAGGACAGGATTATTTGGTACTTGGTTAAGAGTTGTGATACTGGGATACTATTCTATAGCATAGACTAATCTAGGAGATATAATTATTTTTACATTAATAGTAACTAAGACACTTTTAGGAGTACTTCCATATGGATAATATCTACCAATAAAGGCTCCTCCTAACAGATAGTCTATTGGTAATTTATCATGAGAAAAGAAATCATAATAAAATTTTATTAATTGTATCTCCATGGGTTCTTAATGTTTATACTTATTATAGATAAACCCATTTCCTTATATATCTAATGATTTATAATTGTGTTTCTCATCTAATTCTTCTCAATTATCTATAACAACTATTTTATAGAATGAAAGTGAAGTACTAGTATCTACTTATGCATCAACTTATTTATCATTTATTTGAATAGAAAAAAATTATGCATACCTACCATTTATCAACTGAGCTATATATGCAAGATTTGGTTCTGATGGTATAGGAGTTACTAAGAATACCAATATGCATTTAGCTAGATCAAAGCATTTTGGTCTTCTTCTATCAAGATGAGGGCTTTCTTCTCAATCAAATTCTTTTTCCCATCTCATCCTATATTGAACTAGTTCTCATTCAATGGCTTCAAATTTTTCTTCATAAATTTCTTATTCTCTTAATTCTTATATATAAGGGTCTTTATGGCTAAGAATATCCTCATCCCATTTTGGTGTAGATCTAACTTTCACAACTTCATCAAGAAGTAAGAAAATAAATTTGTCTTTCATCCATGTATCACTAGATCTAATTTTTTTGGGAAATGTTAATAGTACTAGACTGGGAGGATGGACTCTAGGAGGTCTACTAAAATGTGCAAGTTGTTGACCTCTTCCTAGATAACAATTTTTTCTTCCTCTCTATTCTAGTATAGGAGGTTTGCATGAACTTTTTCCTCTTCCTCAAGGATTTCTATAGCTTCCTTCTCCTAAAGGGGTCTAAGGTCTCTACATAAAATCAAGATATTAAATTCTAAATCATCAACCAATTCATCGAATTCATCAAACTAAGATTCTTGTCCATTATCATCATCATTAACATCAATATTTGGTAATTTTATTTATAACCTTACTCAATAGACTTTTGCCTTTAAAATCTTGTAGGTACTCTTGTAAATTTTAATCCTTTTGATATAAAGCCTTATAGTATTTAGGGTCAAGTGCACACATGAAGTTAAAACAAATCTTGGAAATCCTAAAAATATTAAACAAAATTAATTAAAATTCTAAACCAAATTAAATTCCTAGTTTAATTATCCATGTGCAATTAATAAAATTCTAAAAAAGGAAATTCAAAAATTAAGAATATTTTAGGTTTTCATGATTACCTTTTATGAGTTGTCAAGCCTTTACAAATATATAAAAATATCTCACCCATGCTTATTCATTACAAATCATGAGGTTTTGACACCTTTTAAATCTATTAGAGTTAATTAAATCACCTAGATTAGGTTTGAACCCATTCCATGTTTAAACTACATCTTAACTCACCTTGAGTTGGGGTTATTTCCTAAGCCTATAAGTACAAGCCTATACCTCTTTAGAAAAGAGAGATTGGATAAAGTAAAGTTATAATGCAAGTTTTATGGAAATATTGAAAGAAATAATGTTACAATGCCAAAATCATAAGCTAAGCCATCAAGCCACAAGAATAAGCCACATCAAACAATCCAACCATGGTGCCAAGGAGAGAAGGATATACCCAAACTCCACTGCCAAAGATTATTTAAGCACAAGCTGAGCAAGCCATGAACAAATCACTTGAAGATCTCAATGAAGGTAAGGGATTTGTCATTATTTGCATTTTAGTTGTGATTTCATATGTATTTTTTTCACTAAGCTCCCCATAAGTTCTAGGCTTAGAGATGTTAGCTTGTTAGTGTGCTGACTTCATTTGTTTTTGTGAAACTAACACTTGTTCTATCCTCCTCACTATTTTCAAATACCCTTGATCACAAATGGCATGCCTAGTGGGACATAAATGCATCCCATATAATAAGGATACCCAGATAAAACTCATAAATATTCAAATAAATGCTTGAATATCTTTAAAATTAGAGTTTTAGCTTTATTTTTTCCATATTTTTAATTTTTATGATAAATCAAATATACACAAAGATTGACATTAGTCATGCATAATTGACATTAGTCAAGCATAATTGACATCAGTTCTACATAGCTAGCATTGATTCTACCTAACCATCATCAATTTTGCATAACCAATCTTGGTTTTGGGTGACTCTGATTGATCAAGGTGCAAGGTGAAACATGGTTCATAAATCTTGCATTTTGAATCCTTTTAGCATTCCTACTAGTTATTTCTTAGTTTCATTGACCTTTATATTCGTTGTCTAATCATCTTATTATAGGTTTTGTGGAGTTTTTATGATAATAGTGAGATAACTAACATTTTTGAGTCATGTTTGTTTTCCCTTTGGGTTCACAAAAAATTGATCTCGATCTTTATCGATCAGTTTCAGTTATCACCAACTGGCATTCATTCTATGGTAATCAATATCGATCACAAGTGATCAATATTGGTCTATGTGTTATAAAAATAAAAAAACTTGAGATCTATATTTTAAAAACTTATTTTCTCATCATTGAAAGTTCTTCAAAGTAGGAGGAAACTATCTAACCCTTGTAGGTCTAAGGTGGGAATAGAGCATGAATTTTCAAGTTTAGACTCATGAACATTTCATTTTGGGTGTTTAAAATGATTTTAGATAAGTCTTGAACTTTTCATTTTTGGGTGTTTAAAATGAATTTAGCTAACTCTTGAAAAATTCATTTTGGTGATAAAAGGAATTTTTAAGTCTTGAACATTTAATTTTAGTGTTTAAAAGGAACCTATAATTGCTAAGTATTGAACACTTCATTTTGGTGCCTAAAAAGAATGGCTAAGTATTAAATATCTAGTTTTAGTTCTTAAAATGAACATAGGTGTTTTTGATTAAGGTGTTTTATGAAAATTATTACCTTTTTTCAAATAAGTCAAGGCACCTAAAAATTTATCAAATATCTCAATTTGGTGCCTAAAATAAACATTCACTTAGATTTCAATTTCTTGAAAGTGTTTATTACTTGTGTTTATTTGTGCAAAATTAAGAGTGCATGTATGCTCTTTGCCCATCCTCTATAGGTAACTTGGGTGAATACAAGTGCCTTTTAAATTTTAATTTATGCCTAGTCTAAGGCATGTAAATAATGTTTTCTAGGCTCTCCCCAAACCCTATATGGTTTGGGTGATCTAAACGTAACCTGAAAGTCTTTCCACTTAGTCATTTATTTCATGTAATTTGGCTTGTGAAGGGGAGTTCATAACTTCTTCAAAAGTTATTTAGGGAAGTATTAACCTAGGGTTTCATCTCATATAAGTGTTTCAACCCTGATCCATAGTGGGTTATACAAATCAGGGCACACATACTATGAGATCTAGGGGGTTGAGTGTCTAACCTCTCCTTTCATAATGAATACCCAAGTTAGGTCTGGTTAACCAAGAGATTCCACTAAGTTGTCAATGGATGGAATCAATATGTAAAGGAATAGACCATTGCATAGTAATTTAAATGGTATGAACTCAATTGACATGATGCATCTTTAGTGTTAATCACACTTGGGACCAATCTAGATCTTTGAAAACTATAGTTTTAGTCAACCCCATTTGACTAAAATTGTCAGTTTAGGGATTATGAAAATATAATTAGTTATATTTGGTGTTTTTTCCTTTTTTTATTTGTATTTTGAGTCTAAAAACACATGTGTGTGATTATTACACATTAAAACCATTCTTATTTCAACACTACTCCATTGTTTATGCAAGTGTTATGCCGTTTGTATGATACTGTGCTTTCATTTTAGACTTTTGTGTCAAAAATGTTGTGTGTGTCACTTGATTGAAATGGATAATGTTATTCTTCGCAAATCATTTCAAATTTATGAATTGGAGTCTTTGAAACAAACCATTGTTCATATATTTAGAGAGTGATAAATGCCATTATGATACTCAAATTATTTCATAGACTCCTCTTGTCTTGTGTCCAAGTTGTCATTTTTAAAACCAATCCATGGATGCCTTTATGGTCTTTGTCTAGTGTCATTATGCCATTCAATTTTGTCTAGAATGTTTGGTCAAAAATCTTAAGTTTTCCTAAAGTTGAGTTTTTAATTAACCTTGACAAGTTAAGATTCAAAAATGAATTAATTTCTATTTAGGCCTTATCTAATTGGGGATTAGATAATGATATTTATATTTTGGGTTGCATAAATTAGGTTAATTATTTACTCACATTCAAAAACTATTTGTTTGTATCATTATTTGGGAGAAAATAGTCTATCCCCAAGTGCCTTTTGTTTTATGCCTCATGCCAATTTGACTAAGTTCTTGTCTTAAATAAAGTGCCTAGTCTATGCCAAAGTGTTCCAAGTTTGTTAGATTAAATACCCCTTTATTTTAAGTCTAGATTTTGTTTCCACATTTGGCCAAAATTCCTAGCAAATGCCTTATTTAAGCCTAGATTTTGACATTGTGTTTGGCCAAAAAAACCTAACAACCTTTAGTTTTCCTATAGTAGACCTATTTGGAAAACTTTGTCCTTAGAGTTTGGCATTTTGTTTTTTAGTTCATGTAGTTGACCTTATTTGTTTGAGAAATTTAAAATTAGACATTAGACATTATACTATTTTATACCAAGTTTTGTCATGAACCATTTTGGAGATATAGCTCTATCCCTTTGACCAAGTCAGACCTAGTTTGAACCTTTTAAATTTTTAGACATTGTTTTTTATAGTTTATATAATTCTAATCCTTTTTTATCTCAAAAAATTTACCATTGATTTAACCATGTATCAATATAAACGTAGTGGTGTCATGTATAATCTAGGGTATTTAAATGTTGTCACAGAAGAAGACTTTATTCAAAATCCTTATGGAGATGATGTTTTTTATGAGATAGATCCTTATCCACCTTATAATAATCAAATGAGGGAATAAATTCAAGATCCTTTGGCCCATTATTTGGTTACCATTCATTCATACTCATAGAAGTACCAAGAATAGATGTCTTAATTCCTTGCTAGTATACCTTTGGTTGTAGAACAAGTACAATAGATATGTTATTAAGTCACAATGCCATTAGACTATGAATTGTACTTACTTGATCATCAATTGATAGAGAGCAAGGAAGAATTATAAATTATAGCTCTAGAGGTAGGGTCTAATTTTATGATATAATTTCCACAAGAAAACTTTCCAAGTCTAGTAAGAGGGCCTTACAACATGCCTTATAATTAGAACAACAAAAAAACCTCTTATAATGACCTTAATACCAAAGTGATAATGAATATCAAGACCCTCTAATTATTTTCATGAGAAAAGGCCTCATAGAATTTCATTTCATTTAGATGTAGACAACATATTAAACATACCTAAACCTGACATGTAACTTTAATAATATGACCTTGTCAAGTGCTCCTCTTATTGAGTTAGCTCCTTCAATAGGAGTTTTAATTGAGTTAACAAGCCAAGAAAATAAGGGTATAAACCTATTTGAAAAAATAACTTCAATAGAAAAAACGTTCAGTACTCCAACTATCAAAGAAGTATCTTCTACTTCTACACAAAAAACTGAGCCAAACATAGTGGATAATGTGTAAGCAATGTCTAATCTAGACCAAAGTGGTGTAAACATACAAAAACATAATCCATAATTGAATGTGCCTTTAGTTAACACCACAATTGGTTCACAAATTTAGGGGGTAGGAATTTTTACCTCCCAACCACAAACAACTACCTCTAATCCTCAACCCACTGCTTAATCAAGCACCCAACCTCAAGGATTAAGTAGTCAAAAAATGACCAGTGCGATGCCTCAAAAAAATGTGAAAAATATTAATCCACCACAAAAAGTGGTGAGTAATGTTCCACAATAATAATAACCATCTAACATGCCCTCAAAATAAAGGAAAAACATTCTACCACCTCAATAGGGGGTATCCAATGTTCTACCTTTCAAGGTAGTGATGAACCTACCTCTTCAGTTGTAGACCAACATGCCAATATAAAAGTAAATAATGTCTAATAAATAGCATATAAGTATTGGTCAGTGATAAATATCAAATCTCCAACATGTGTCTACTTCCCAACAAGGATTCACACAACCAAGAGGTTTCAATGTTCCACAAGTACTAATTAGGCAATGATTGCCTTTCATGCCAAATGTGCCACAAGTTCAATGATAGGGACTTGGTTCACAATCTCTCCTAAATCAACAAGGTTTGAATAGTCAACAACATGTCCTTAATAAGCCTCAATAGGCATAGTACAACCATATCCCTCTAGCTTAACTAAAATTTCCCAAAAACCAAGCCCATATACCCAATCCCAACCAGAATATCACACTATAGTGCATGAATTTTCAACAATCACACTTTAATTTTATATTAATATTCCTATCCCATTCCCCAACCAAACCAATGTTCCCCCAAAAAATCCTTCACTATACCTTAGGTATAGTTACTTTTGACAACCCAACGTCCACCTCAAGCCAAAGTTCCCACTAGTTTCCTAGCATAATAACTAAAATAAGTGAAGCATACAATTTCCCTCATCCAAGTTGGGAAACAAATGAAGAAGTTCAAGTTAGATGACATGTGTTCTTAATCCTTCAAGATTGGATTACTTGTAGATACCATTTCCTCTAGGCTACGAATGACCAAAATTTGACAAATACAAGGGGAAAGATGACCCCAAGGCCCATTTGATGAAATTATTTATTTCATGCTAATGAGTGGATTATAGTGACATATAATATTCACCATTATTTACAAAAATCCTATAAGGACAAACATTGGAATGGTTTTTGAAGTTACCTAAAAACTTAGTATCTGATTTTGATGATCTTTTAGATAAGTTTATGAAACACTTCTCTTATACTACCAAACATGAGATTTCATTGGTAGATTTGATGCATGAAAAAAAGAAGGATTATAAAAGTTTTAAAAGTTATCTACATTGATGGATATCCCTTGCAAGATGATTTACCCATAGTCTATTAGACAAGAACCTAACCACTATGTTTACTAAAAATTTGCATAGTGAGATATCTTACCATCAGGAGCTGCAGTGTGCACATACTTTAAAATAAATCATTGAAAATGGTTTTTTGATCAAAATATACCTTATTAAAAAAGGGATTATTAAACTTACCTCATCAAATACAATCTAGAATCAAAACCAAAATAATTGCCAAAATTAGAACCAAGTCCAAGCACGAACATCACAACCATAGGCCAATAATTATGACAAACCTAAGCAGCTCAATCATAACAAGAATGTTATGGGTAATGGATTAATCAAGTCATGACATGTCTAAATGGTGAAAACACTATCTTCTCATCCTATACCATATATGTAAATTAATCCTCACCAACAACCCATTCAACAAACATAGCAAGCATAATAGCCTAAACTAGCACAACAAATGCAACAACCTATGCCTTTACAAAACCCTCCTTCAAGTAAAACCATGCTTACTCATCATGAATTTATTAAGCTTAGAGAGACCATTTAATTTGATTAACTTGCCTATTTTTAAGCACTATCCTAAGGGCATTGACTATCTAGACTAGTACAGACAAAATGAATTCTATGAGTATCATCTAGTTAATGATCATAATTTGCAACATTATGTGTAATTTAAAAATTTAATTGAGAATATGTTAGAAAATAAAGAGATTAAATATATCATAGAGCTTCCACATCTAATCAAAACCTTGGTATTTATTAGAATCCTTTTCCTCAACATAACAACCAATAATAATAGCAACAATGGCTAAGATAATAACAATAGTATCAATAACCAAGGTACAACCAATAAAATTAGCAACATAAATAACAATGTCAAATGAATGGATGGAACTAAGGCTAGAATGATGCCAACAACCAATAGACCTACCATGTATTTGCACATAACTACAATAAATTTTTAGGACATATTATAGGAGGTTGTGTTAACACCATCTCCTTCAATCTAAGACCAAATACCAATCAAACAAGAACATTACTAATCATTCCAACTCAACCAACCCATGTCGGTGATCCTTCATTGACTTGGGAATACATACAAGCATACCAAAAAGTAGGGATTCCCACTTTTGGACCTTATATTGATAACTCATCATTGGCTTGTGATCATATATCGCTACACCAATAATCAAGACTTATTCTATCTGGTCCCCCTCCAACATCATTTGTTAACAAAAATGGTCCTGTATCTAATCTTGATTGTGCAATCATAACTTAGTGGTTTAATATTACCATACCAAACCCATATCCATCTACCACTTTAACCATCTAACCAATTGTTCTGGCTAAGAACAAGCCATTTCCTACTGTGCAAGAAAAGATGTTTGATATTATGGAATAATTGTAGAAGACACCTGCATAAATCTCTATTTTAGATTTTTTACATATGTCAACCATCCAAAAAAACATCTTGACAGAGTTATTTGGCCAATCCCAAATTCTTAATTACATATCTCCTAAAAAATTTCAAGCTTTGATTAGACACTTAGCTCTAGGTCAAAAATTAACCTTTGTCCAAAGTGATATGTCATCCCTTCGCCCATTGCATAATAATTCATTATACTCAAAGTTGTCATAATGCAACACAAAGTGAAACATGTCCTCATTGATAATGGACTAGGTCTAAATATTGTGTCTCTAAAGGTCATCAAGATTCTTAGGTATACTACAACCTATATTCAACCAAAAATGATTACCATCAAAGCCTATTACAATGAAGACTGAGAATCACAAGGTACCATCAACTTTCCAGTTATCATTGGGCCCTTAATCAAAAATACACTATGCCATGTGTTAGACCTTGATTTATCATATAATATGAACCTTAGATACATGATATTCATGTAATCCCATCAATATTACACTAGTGTATCAGGTTTCCCCATTCAGGTATAGAGGTTACTGTTTATGGAGATTTTTAGCCATACGAGTATTGAAAACATTTAGAGGCCAAGTAACAAAGCTACAAATATCATTTCAGCTTGAATGAATTTCCAATAAGGAAAAGGGAAAATAAATACTTATTGATTCACCAGAGGCCAACTGCATTGACTTTGATACCTTTATTCACTTTCCCACATGCTACCTCTTAAAATGTCTAATCATTATACTATCTAGGCTAATGACCCAGGATAATATTTGACACTTGATATCTTCCACATTTATAAGCTTTTATATAACCCCAAGTCCTTTGGAAGACCTAAATCCAAACCACCTTGCATGGAATATCAAAGAAAGGGCAAAGCCAAACTACATAGTCCAACACCTATCACTTTCATACCAGCCAATGGCCAAGAAAAGGACCCACTTGAAGGTAATGAATCATGGTTGTATAATGACAAATTGGCCAACTATTATATCAATGCCAATTATCCCATTTTAAATATAATCATGGAGAGTCATGGCTATGAGAAGGAGGCCTAGGACTAAATCGACAAGGTCCACTTGAGCCAATTTTTTCCACTTGATACAAAGGAACCTATGGACATGGTTTTAAACTACCTAGGGTTAACACCATGTACCTTATTCATGTTCTGTTGCCAATGACTAGTGATGATGATGACAATAGAAAAGTAGAGTCTAATCATAGCCCTTTTGATGACCTAGATAATACCAACTTGTTTGACATTAATGCCATCTGTACCCTTTGACCAATTATTCACCATAATTTACTTCCATTATATTATCCTCAACTAATAGACTAGAACCAATAAGAATCAATAGTCCTGGTTGACTAATTTTAGAATGATGAGGCATCTTATGATTTTTTAGGCCTTAAGGACAATGTTCCATTAGGAGACAAAAAACAAGGGTTCTAAATCAAAATAGATCTTGAAGCCTATTTTGGAGAATGGGTGAACACCTTTAGCCAAAAAAATAAAATAAAACATTGAGGTCCCAAAGTGAAAACCTCTTTGAGGTACTCTTAAACCATGGAAATAGTAAATAGAAAGGTCAATCTAGTGGTGAAAAATTATTTTATATGCCAATAGACAAGGGTGTTTAACCTTCCACAAACATAGCTTAGGAGACCACTAATGATGAACTTGCCTATGAGTCTAAGTTCAGTCTTGAAGAACATGATTTTGATCAAATCATCCAAGAGTTTATAACTGTATTTCTCATATGGCCATCCATACCATTGGAGATTTTGATTTATCATGCCAAGGAGAATTTGAAGAGGTAATCCTATAAAGGACACTACCATTATAGGCTAGTTCAAATCTTTGCCAACCATTATGAAGATGGTTCAACCCTTCTAGTGGAAGACATTATAGAAGTCAACATCAGGACTCTAGATGACCTAAAATGGAATAAATTAGGTGCATCCCTCAATAAGGAAGAATGTGCAGTCTTTATAACCCTTTTAAGGGAATTTGTTGATATATTTTCATAGGAATACTTTGACATGCCTAGTTTAGATCCCATCTTGGTTGTGCATCACCTTGTGGTGCATCTTGATGCCAAACATGTAAAACAAAAATTGTGCAAGATGCATCTTTGCATTGATGTATTAGGAAAAGAAGAGATGGAAAATATCTTGGAAGCAATATGTATTAGGCTAATTGACTATTCTGAGTAGATCTACAATGTTATACCAGTTAGTAAAATTCCATAAAGAATTAGAATCTGTAGTGATTTTAGAGACATAAATAAAGCTTCCCCAAAGATTACTTTCCATTGCCAAACATAGACATGATTTTTGACTCCACAATAGGTTATGAAATGCTTTCATTGATGGATGGATTCTTAGGCTAGAATCAGATCTGAATCACACTAGAAGACCAACATAAAACAACATTCACCACTTTGTGGGGAAAATTCTATTATCAAGTTATGCCATTTGGTCTTAAAATGTTGGGGCACACACCAAAGAGACATGACCATCATATTTCACAATATGATGCATAATAGTTTTCAATGAAATTATAGGAAAATTAAAGACCAGGGATGATCATCTCAACACTAAGGATGATATTTGAGTGACTACATGAATACAAAGTTAGGCTCAACCTTTAGTAGTGTGTTTTTAGAGTTACTTTAGAAAAATTTCTTGGATTCATTATGTCTCATCAGGGCATTGAAGTCAATCTAGCCAAAGTACAAGCCATAATAAACATGCCACTACCAACCAATTTGAAGCAGCTCCATAACTTGTAGGAAAATATCCAATCCATCAGATGACTCATTTTTAAGCTAGCCAAAAAGTGCCATCTTTTTACACATTTTTTGAAGGGGTAGAATTTCATTGGGATGATGAATGTTAGAAATATTTTTATCATTGGAAGGAATATCTAGAAAATCCACCTATTTTATTGCTACTAATATGGGGAAAGCCATTCCTCTTATATCTATCATTTATGAACAAAACCCTAGGGCACTTATAGCTTAACATGATAACATAAAGGAACATGCCATGTACTATCTAAACTATATATTGGTTGTGTATGAGCACAATTCTATGCCCATTGAAAGAGCCTATTTATCTATGGTCTTCACATCTCAAAATTTATGATATTACATCTTGAATAACAAGACCATGGTCATTTCAGAAGTAGTTCCACTCAAATATATATGATCTAAAATATGTTTACAAGGCCACATGGAAAAATGGATCATGATTTTCAATGAGTTTGAGATAGAATATGTTAACCAAAATTCCATTAAGGGGTAAGTTATTTTAGATCAACTTACTCAAGCACTCCTTGTAGATATAGAGTCGCTAACATTCTAATTTCCTGATGAATCCATTATGACCATCATTGAAACACCTCTTGAGGAGAAACATTAGAAGCTATATTTTGATGGGTCATTCATAGCCCATGGATTGGGGGTAGGCCTTTTTTTAATTACTACACAAGGGGATATAATCCCTAAATCATTCAAGATCAACTTTACTTATACCAATAACATAGCTAAATATTAAACACTTGTTGTAGGGATTTGACATGTAGTATAATGGAACATAAAATATCTAAAGGTTTATGGTGACTCTCAGTTAATCATCAATCAGGTTATACACCATTTTTAGACAAAGAATGATAAGCTGGTACCATATAAGGCAATGGTTGACACACCCAAATAATATATTATTGATGTGTAGTTTGAACATATACCAAAGGCCAATAATAGAATAACAAATACCATGACCACCATTGGTTCATTGATTCATCATATAGATATGGCCAAAGAATACTATTTTCTCATTGAAAATATACTAGTTATAACTCATGAACTTTTAAATATCATAATGATCTATGATATTATTGGTCCTAGATCTATTTGGCATTCAAACCTATATGCCTATCTTTGTGACCAATTTATTCCACTAGACCTATATTATAAATAATATAAAGCCTTTGTACACCATGCCCATTGTTATACCTTACTTAGACCAACACTATACTACAATAATTTTGATGGAACCATGCTTCATTATTTAACTTTGGTAGAATCTACATTAGCATTACAATAATTTCATAAAGGAGAATGTGGAGTCCATACCAGTGGGGCCATCCTAGCTAAAAATCTCTTACATACTCAGTACTATTGGCAAATAATGGATATAAATATAAATTTATATATGAAAAGGTGAAATAAATGTCAATGGCATGCCAATTTGATTCATTCCCTAGCCAAGACTTTAAAACCAATGCTGACACCATGACCATTTGTTACATGGGGCCTCAATCTCATTAGGAATATAAACCTCACCTCATCTAATAGCCATAAACACATTCCTAATACCATAAAATTTTTCACTAAGTGGGTTGAAGCTATTCCTATCACTTACATGAATAAAATACAAAATTCCAAATTCATATTCAACCATCTCATTTACTACTATAGTTCCCCCTCTGACATTATATCTGGTAATGGTAGATCATTCAAAAATAAGGATGTTTAATCTTTATATGCCAAGTACAAGATTAAACAACATTTTTCCATGTAATATTACCCATAAGGTAATAGCCAAGTAGAAGCATATAATAAAACCATTATCAACATCCTTAATAATATTGTGAATGATGCTGGTCATGATTAACACCTTTAAATATTCCATACCCTCTGGGCATACCGCACCAATCACTGTACTCCCAAAAGAGCCACTCCATACTCATTTATAACACTAAGGCCATTCTTCCCATTGAGGTTGTGTCACCTTCTTTATTCATCTCTTTGAACCATGTCCTTGATGATGAAGACTATTGAGTAGCTTGATTGTAAGAGCTAGAATTAATAGATGAGAAATGTTTGGCTACAGTCAAGCATATTAGAAATTACTGCATGGTGAGTATAATTGGTGCATGAAGCACAAATAATTTGAGCTTGGTGATATTTTTATTAAATAAAACTGAAAGAATACCATGACTGAGAAGAAGCATAAAGTCAAGTTCAAACCCAATTAGGTATGTACTTTCATAATTATTGAAAGTTATGGTGTTGGAGCATACAGGCTCACTACACTAGATGGGGATGAACTTGATGAAATAATGAACATTATACACCTCAAGTATTACTTCACTTAAGAGACCTGATGTATTATCTATAAGGCCCATTTTAATTATACCATAACATCAAATTTATTATTTGCACCATATCATTATATCACTTTGTTGTTCCACCATACCATTATACCATACTTTTCCTATCGATCAAGTTGTTTTTTACCTCCCTACCCAACCCTTTGAGCTTGTTTCCATTCCATTGGTTCCACAACCACTTTTATCTTGAAGATTCAGATCACATTTCAAAAAATGTTTCAAGTATTTTAGATAGAGGTTGTATTTTGGAGCAATATGGCAGTTGCATCCTTCATTTCTTATTTTATTCTATATCAAGTGTGCTTGATTATAATCAACTTTGGGAAAATCAATGTCTTGTGATGATGCTTCTAATTATAACTACCTATGGTCAAATTAGTATCATTGAATTATGACATTGTTTACTAATTATATTTTCCTATGAGTAAATTAAGGGAAACACTTGTTTATCATACCTTGAAATACCACCTTGGCATTCCTATGCCATACTGTGCCATTTTATAAATTTGCCTATTTTGTTTGAATTGACTACTATACTAGTTATAATCCCATTCTATAAGGCAAAACTATAGTTACTTGAGGTCCCATCCTAGGAATATGTAGGTAATGCTCAATACATGTTGAGGTTAGCTTAATCACCCTTTGCCATGCTCTCACCATTTTACAAGCAATTATTAAGTTTGAATTCTCTCACCATTTTCTGATCTTGGAACATTTAGTATCTCATCATTCTCATTCAAGTTGAGATGATCTAAAAATTCCAAAAACATTTGTAAAATATTTTAGAAAATTCAAAAACATTTACCAATTATTTGCCTTACGAATTTTAGGAATCCTCATTTAGTCACAAGAAACCATTTGTCATTTAGTTTCCCCATCCTTACTAGATTTTTATCCCACACTTTTGCCATTTTTCAATCCCATTACCATGTTCTTATATAAAATTAATTATGTTTTATTTCTCATCATTTTTCTTCTATCCCATTTCTTGGGAGAACTACATTTGGCCTAAAGTTTTTATTGGATATTATATCCGTAGAACTATGTAGGTAGAATCTAATTTTCTAGTGCATATGGATACAACTCAGTCACCCCATTCATTTTATTTTATTCCCCAATTTTTTTTTTGTTTGTTAAGTTATTTCTTGTTTTCTATGAGCAATGTTCATTGTATTGTTTATGTTGTGCTATTTATACTAACAATCTGATCAACAGATGTTTGTTTGTTATTTCTCTTTCTTTTATTTTGTTTATTTTTATTTTCTTAGTGTTTTATTTATTTTTTTATTTTCCTATTTGTTTCCTTTCTTTTCATGCCTTGATTCAGAAAATGTGCATTCATTAGGTGATTCCTTGGACATTATTCTTGAATCGATCCATATTCATGCATCAACATTGTCATCCTAGTTTTTATCAGTGGTGCATTATTTTCCATTGAGTATTAGATTATGATTTATTCCTTATGTATATTTTGGCCAAGTTATCATGGTGTTCTATCATGATGCCTATCATCATATGTTACAAAAAATATGGGCTCTAGGAGTCTACACAAAAATGAAGCAATGATACATCTCCTTGGTGTCAGTAACATTCTTGATCTAATCCAAATCATATCCCAAATAGAATAATTAAACAACAAAATAAATTTAAGCTTTTCTAGTTTGGATAAGAATTTCCATACTAGTAGGTTGCCTAAATTCATCTTTATCCTTTGTTCCAATTTCCCATAATATTCCATATCATATTTTACACTATCAGGGTACAATGCTTTTAACCACCTATTGGAAAATAATTGTATACCATCCCATTTTCATTACCAATGATTCTAATAACTTTTGGGAAAATCATTGTGTTTCCATCCATTTGAAGTTTAATGATTAGAACCACCTTTGGGTAGATCATTCTCTTTCTTCTGCTCAACTAGGGCACATTTTCCTTGTGATAATACTTATAACCACCTTAGATCAAACCATTATCTCTATTCACCCAACTAGGGAATGGTTTTATCCTACCCATGATTACAACCACCTATGGGAAAATTATTATTTTCCCTTTTACTGATTATAACTACATTTGGGCGAATCATTACTATTTTTTATCCCACCTATGATAATGATTATAATCACCTATGGGAAAACAATCTTGTTTGTCTTCCCTAATTGAGGTAGCTCTATATGCCACTGATTCTAACTACCTATTGGAAAATCAGTCCCTTCCACCCCATTTCATTTTTTTGGTTTAATCATTTCCTCCTTTTGAGGGATCAATTTCCGACCCCTTTTCCAACCACTTCCTCGAGGGGGAACCTAAAATTCATCCATTACCATTGAATTCGTAAGCATATAGGGCCTTTTCATTCTTTGAGAAGACATCACTATGCTTACAACTTGTAATTCCTTCCCAAATAGGGGAAAACTATAGACACCTAAAATTGTCCACCAATTACCTTCAACCAGACTTCAGAATGATTCCTATCAACCTTTTCTAATTAAGCCTAGGAATCACTAAATATTCTAAATTTTCTTGTGAAAAATTCATCAATACTCATAATCACATTAAGATATCCATAATTATGGTATCCTACCTTAAGTAATAAAAACCTCTCATAGATTCATCTTTAATCAACCTATGGCATCACATAATGTAATTTTGCCTATAGACCTATAAAGTGGGGGAAATTGCACATGTGAAATTAAAACAAATCTTGGAAATGCTAGAAATCCTAAATAAAATTCATTAAAATGCTAAACCAAATTAAGTGTCTAGTCGAATTATCCATGTGTAATTAATGAAATTCTAAAAAAGGAAACTCAAAAATCAAGAATATCTTAACTTTTCATGATTACCTTTTGTGAGTTATCAAGACTTTGAAAATATATACAAATATCTCACCCATGCCTATTCATTACAAATCATGTGGTTTTGACACCTTTTAACTCTATTGGGGTTAATTATTTCAATTAGGTTAGGTTTGAACCCATTCCATGTTTAAACTACACCTTAACTCATCTTGTGTTGGGGTTAGTTTCTAAGCCTATAAATACAAGCCTAGACCTCTTCACAAAAAAGAGCTTGGATAAAGTAAAGTTATAATGCATGTTTTATAAAAAGATTGAAAGAATTAGTGTTATAATTCCAAAATAATAAGCCAAGCCATCAAGCCATAAGCATAAGCCACATCAAGCAAGCCAACCATGGTACCAAGGAGAGAATGAGATAGCCAAACTCCATTTCCAAAGACTCTTTGAGCACAAGTAGAGCAAGCCACAAACAAATCACTTATATCTTTTAAAGAAGGCAAGGGATTTGTGATTATTTAAATTTTTATTGTGTTTTCATATGTATTTTGTTCACTAAGCCCCCCCTAAGATCTAGGCTTAGATATGTTAGCTTGTTAGTGTGTTAATTTCATTTGTTTGTTGAAACTAACACTTCTTCTAACCTCCTCTTTATTTTTTAAATTTCTATAATCACACAAGTGCACCTATAAATTTAGAGCAGTCCTATATAGAGGACACTAACACTATTATAAGGGCACTAGAGCCACATGGCGCTACTATCCAAATGTGGCACAACTATCTGGGATTGGTTATGATATAGGTATATAGTATATGACACTCAAACCTATTCATATCTCAATTTCCAACACTCAAATATTTTGTATTAGGTGTTATATATATGTCTTTATTTGCACATGTTTATCACTATTTTCAAAAAGTCAAAGATGGTCAAAATTTGTAATAAATCAGTGGCTATTTTATGCATATTATTTCACTAATATAGACTACTCATCCATTTAATCAAACATGGGATTGACATTAGTAAAACCCTAAAAGGTTAAAACATTTGGCAAACCCAAACCCAAATTACTTTGAGTATTACAAATAACCCTAACCCTAGATAACCCTAGGGTTTACATTTACAACACTTATATTTAAGATCTATATATCTTATAATGTGTATTTCATATAATCATAATCATAATGACAAAATAAATTAATCACTTTTTTTTACAAAGTTTAATACTTTAATTTATATGCTTGTTCCTTTTGATTCAGAATGAATTCAGAAAAGAAATAAAAAAATGCATAGATGATGCTTTATATCATTTGAAATATATGTCACATTAATAACATATTATCTTTCTCCTATGTGGAATTTCATAAACAAGAAAACCCTTACACATATAGAGTATTTAACACATAAGCTAATAACTATGTTTCAAGTTTTAATGTCATATCTTATGCACATGAAAGAATCTCCTTTTCCCCCTGATCTCCATGAGGCTGATAGCTACTTTACCTCTAACTAGGTGCATGCTATCACTCCTCCATGAGATGGAGTAACCTATACCAATTTCACTAATCCCCATACTCAGCCTATTCACACCTCTTCACTACAAGGTGTATGCCTATATGATCAATAAAAAATAGTTATGGTTTACAATTGTGAGACTCTATATGATAAAATTATTAGTATGAGCAAGATCAATTTGCATGGAAAATCAGAATCAACTTGGAAAATAAAAATATTTCAACACTAGAAAATCAATTTACAAGACAAAGGCCTCCAGGAGATAATAGTGTAAATCATGTATATACATTTTCACCAAGTTAATTTGTGGCAATCAGTGTTACATATCAAAATCACAAATAAAAATAAAACACACCTAAAAATAGTGATTTAAAAATCATTTAAATATCAAATAAGAGTTCAATTGAGGTACTAAGGGAAATTATTAAATCTAAGTTGATCAACCTACCTCCTCTACACCTAATGATAAGATCTAAATAATTTTATGCATATCATAGAATGCATGGGCACCACACCTATTAAAATTTAACATTGAAAAGGAAAATACAATAGATAATGGATACAAATGACTCACATAATGACACATCATACACACAACATAAAATGACACATCTACAAAACTAAAAAGGGTCAAATTCATAAATAGTATAAAAATGGTTACTAAAGCATAACTTGGAACAACAAAAGGTTCACATAGCATAATCAAAATAAGAAATAGTATAACATGTAAGGTAAAACAAGAAAAATAAGCAAATATAGCTCTCTAAAATGAGGATTAACTTTAAAAATGGTATGATTTTAGTCAAAAGTATCTACAATAATTTTATTATCATGGTCAAGGTTTGGGAAAACAAGCCCAAGGCATCACTTCTTCTATTTTTGTAATTGATAATATTGGTCAACAAGGTTTTGGGTTTATTGAAAATCCTAAGGAAAATCATTCATACATATAGTTTCTCATGGAAAATCATCTAGATACTCAAGACATGTTATAGAAAGAGTAAGAACTTAAGTTGCAAATTAAAAATCATGCTAAGAAAAAAAGCATTTTCAAACAAGGATTTCTAGAAAAAGAGACTTAAAAACACCATATGTCTACAATAAGCATAGTTTCAAAGGAAAAAATCACAATAAATATTCCAAATCATAATTCATAAAGGTCAACTCCATAATATGAGGCAATTCCCTCTAGCATTCTAAGTTATTATTATTTTGATGATGAACAATACTTAGATTCTATTGCAAGAACATTAAAATACAATATAACATTCAGATTTCATAAGATATTACCATTCTTATTCTTGAAATAGGCCACAATGATAGTTATTATCCCATGAGACTCATATGTTAGTATGGTTTATTTCCTCTTATACACGCTTTATTTATCTCTTTCTTTTTATACATAGTTCATTTTCATGTTGCTTTTACATAAATTATTTTTATATTAAATACAAAAATAATAAAATATTTTAAACACACAAAAAAATTAAAATAATTAATAAGAAAATCAAAAATTTATAGATTTTATGCATTGATATATTTATATCTATTATATTTTCTAGACACTACATATGCTAGCTATCTTAGTATAGTCAGTTTTATGATACATACATGCTTCACTTGTTCTTATCGAGTGCTTGCAGATTACTTATAGGACTTAGGTCCACTAAAATAATCTAAACTTGCTATCATATACTCACTAGGGGCATTTACACCAATCCATGGTTATTTATTTGACACATTCACCCACTTGGGGGCATCCTATACACAACTTCTATTACTAGGTTTTATCTTTCCATTCTCTATAATCCAGCTTTAGCATTGTTGTATCTACATATGGATCATTTCTACTCTTACTCAGTTTTATTTATGAATATTACTAATTTACACTCAACATATGTACATCTTAGATCTTACAAAAATTTGTAGTACATTCATTCATGATTTTAATTCTATATTTCATAGTTTAGATTTGATTGAATTTTCTATGATTATTCTATTTGAAGGCATTTAAATATGTAATTATTCTTTGTATCTATGCCACTTATATCTATAGTATGTATGCCTTAGACATGTGACCATGTCCCTTGCATGTACTTTCCTAATTGTGTATACAGACATTTGAACATGTCCATCTTTGTGGCTCTAATCCAATTTGCTTCTTGCTTGCGTATATGGACATTTAAAAATGTCTTTGTATGTCTATTATCAAATTTAGTGACATGTGCCCATGTCCATTTTATTTTGGCCCCTTGGCCTACTTTTCATGCCTCATGTGTTTTATATGTATACATTTTTGTATTCATCATGTCCATGACACTTGTCTTTGCTTGTTACAAACACCAATTTTTTATGCCATGAGGGACCTCATGCATCTACCCTTCCTACTTAGGTGTTGTGATTTACATTATGCCCCATCCCCTAGGTAGCTTCTCAACTATATTTATATTTACTATTATATACATTGATTACATCTATCTTGACACACTTATGCACTGCTAGACATGACATATATCTTACATTATATAGTTATGATCACATTATCTTACATTCCAATATTATGTTTGCACATTATATTATATTATCACATAGTTTTCATATATGATCTAGATAACACACATTTTTAGAGATTTTTATTTTGAGGATAGTTCTTGCACATGTTAAACAACTACCCTCAAAATAGGGGGCATTCATAAGGGTTTGTCACAAAGATCAAGATCCTATGTTTCACTCATAGAATATTTTTTAGCACACAAGTTTAGTTTCAAAAAATAAAAAAAATAGAGGAAAAAATAAGGAATAATAAATTAGTATAATGACACAAATTTTAGACTAGATAAACATTAGATCCTAAATAAGGACACTACACCACATGGTGCTATTTTACAAGATGTGGTGCTACTATCTAGTATCCCTAGTTTTAAGATAGTTTAGATTGTCCAGAACAATACACCAAGTATAATATAGGTTTTTCATAAATTAAACTATAGTTTGATAGATATACTCAAATTTTACTTATATTCACACTAATTTAGCTTAGATTCATATCATTTGTTTAGATTGGTGGCATCATGTATGGCATGATCAACCTCATATTTAGTTTAGATACTCAGATTTAGTTATTATAACTCAATCCAAAATCTATATATATATATATATAAACATCAGATTAAGGGCATGTGTGTGACACATTATTTCCAAATGATCGATTACACACTAGTTAATCATATGGGATGACAAACTTCATGTCATTATCTATGCTATATATACTTGAAATCATATTCTAAGTTATCTCCAATTTCATAACTTACTCCATATGTAATGGTTGGCATTCTTGAGTGGCCCAAGCTACTTAATGTACCCAAGTGGTTGTAGAGTTGACACACACAATTAGATATACTCAGTTAGATATTTTCAATACTTTGTATAGTTTAGTTTTAGATGCATCTACTACACATGGGTGATAAATGATGGAGTCATAGCCTACTTGAGTTCTTTAGCCACCTATATGAGAGGGTTGAATATACTATCAATCCAATCCAAGATATTCATAGGTCATGATCCACCAAGTAGGGGTGGGAAATGATGGAGTGAAAATTATATTGAGTAATTGAGCCATACACACATGAATATTAAGCAATATATTAGTTTATTCCAAGATATTTAATGATTTGATAACTATACACACACAAACATAGGTTTTCAACAAGTTCATTGATTAGTTCATGTACCCAATGAGGTGTATTTATTCCTTTCCTCTTTCCCATGTCTTTACTCAATTTTATTTAGTTACTTCTTTACTCATCATAGTATCTTTATTTTGATATATATTAAGTAAAGATTGAATTATGCACATTTCACTTATAATTCATGCTTTGGATCATTCTTCACATAAACAGACCTAGATTCACATACTCAAAATCATATTAATGAGATTCACTTATAAGGTAAGTCCAGGTATGCCTCTTTTTCCTTTATACTAGTCATTTCACTTTACTTCATTTTTATCATAAAGTGGTGGGGGGGGGGATATAATCACCAAATAGTGGTATTTAAGTGATAAGAGTACTATTTGAGACAACATATTCCTATCTTATCCCTATACCTATCCAAAATCCTATTATCACACTTTTCCATCTTTTGTGCAGACCACAAGCATTCTTCGTAAGCTTAAATTCAACCTTAGACCCTCATTTTGTGATCTTGGCCCTTCATACCTAGTAATATTATAGCTAAACATTAGTTCCACATTAAGGAAACTAGATCCACATGATAGTAGTGTCCCCAAAATGGTGCTAATGTCATTTACCCTATCTTTATTAAATGGCTATATTTTAAAAAGTAAAACCCTCCTAAGGTTGACTTAAGCATCTATTATTGTCTACACAAGCTACAAAACACTATAAATATATGAATTCTAGATCTATATCCACTAGATGGAAATTAGATACAAAATTCCTATTCAAATATGAAACAAGTTTAAAAAAATCATGGTTATTAATCCCTATTCTTCCCTATTTATACATACGACCATCTACAACTACCATAAGCTCAAATTTTTGAGATTTACATCTCAAGAACAATCAAGGCATTCAAGACCACTATCATTCTAGTATAACTTTCACTTTCACTAACACTTATGTGGGGATAACTCCACCAAGATTGATCCCTCATTAGAGTCTTAGTATGTAAGAAACTCTCTTTATAATGGGGTGTTGATAATATCCAACTTATTCTAATAACAAACACACTTTTCAACTCATGTCTTACTTTCAAGGAGTATTAGGGTTTGCATTATAAATTATCTATTACAAGCACAATATAGAGTTATAAACTTTATGTGTGTAGGAATATAACCTAGAAACATAGGTGTAGGTATTAGTGTAGGTTTTTATTTTTCCCTATTTATTAATTAGGGAATATTATATATTTGTGCATACATGGAGTTTTCCTACATTCATGGGATAGGCTAGCTTATGTGGAGATTGTGTGTCATAAGGTGTCATAAGAATGTTATAAGTGACTCCTTTGATCGGCTATTCCGAGTATGAGAGTTACTTCTCTATTCTTAGCACCTTGTCACCACCTTTTTTGGAGGAGTCTATTCTTAGGGTGCTTTGACCACCTTTTGTGGAGAAGTCTATTCTTGGGGTGCTTGACCACCTTTTGTGGAGGAGTTACTTACTAGTTCTCTTATATGTATTCTTCATTTTGGCCATTTCATGTCAATCAGATTTTGGTTTTCTCTATTTTGTCTTGTGCAATTTATCTTCTTATTTTCAAATTGCTTTAGCATCTTGTGGTGTGCACTTGTTCATCTTGTGTGATCACGTCTCCATTGCACTCACGTTATCCGGATTCTGGCAACAACTTCGATATGGTATCAGAGCTTTCCCGGTAATCTTGTGTGTGTTTATGTTTTTAGCTTATTTTGAAATCAAGAGGAGTGGAGTTCTTTTTTTAAATTCTAGATTTGGTCTAAAATAAATTTTTTTTAAAAAAAAAAAAACTTCAAAATCTTTTCTGGTTAGTTTCCTTGGAAATCCTTGGCCTTTGGGTGTCCATTGTTGTGTTCAACAGTAGAAAGAGGAACAAAATTCAACAGAAGAAGAAGGAGCTACATTCAACAATAGAATGAGGATGGTTGGCGCTTAGTTTCTGTCCTTCCATGCCTTTAGCTGTACGACATCCAAAACAACCTTCATTTTTAGTTGTATGGCGTCCAAAATAGCCTTCATTTTTAGCTGTACGATGCGCAAGTCTATAAGTCTGCACCAACTTCAGCAACTCCTTCAGTTATATTACACCTCTGACGTCCTTCCATCATATTTTCTTTCCAGCCGTACGCCTTAGACAGTCCAAAACAAGTCTATTTTTTTTGAGAAAATGGCGCATTTTTTTGGTCTTCTCTGCTGCATTGAAACTAGCCTGCTATGCATTGGGATTTGTGAGGTCTGCTATTTCAATTTCTCTGACCTTTCTTGCCCAAAAAATTAGAAATGTGCCTTATTTTTGGGAAAACATTATGTTGTTTGTCTTTTCTGCTAGTAAAATTTTGAACTATGTTTTTGGCGCCCTCTCCTTGCTTGGCATCCCATGTGGACACTTGGATGCTTGGCCAACAGGTTAATTCTATCTATGCTTCAATTATCTTAGTTAAAATTGACTTGTTAAAACAAAAATCAGTCAATTTGACTGAGTATTAAAGTTTTTAGACAGTTTTGTATTTTGGGGATTTTCAAATTAAAACTTGTATCTTCGCCTATCGAAGACGAAGGGTGAGGCTCGAGTTGGTAGGAGGCCAATTCCCCCTCAAACAAACCTCATTTATTTTCCTCATTTCATGCTAAATCCATTGAGTGGTTGGAAGGCCACTTTATCTCCCTATAACTGGCATTTTTTAATGTTTTAGTGCTTTTTTTTGCAAAAACACTAGTTTACGGGAAAAATGTAACTTTAAAATCTTGCAAACGGTAGCTCAGTTTTGGGTGCCATTTCTTGAAAAAGTTCTTGTAATTCAATTTTCTATAGTGTAGACTTATTAATTATCAAAAATGCACTAGTTTATAAAGTGCCAAAAATTTGGGTCTCCCAAGACGCATTTTCGGCTGAGTCCAACGTCCTGTTTGCTTTAGTCTTGCACTGATTGCTCTAAGATGAATCTTTAGCTAAGCCCAACATATTTTGAGCATGCACTTGTATATTTGGGAGGGCTCAATATTTGGGGGGGTGTGATTGCTTTTCACAACTTGCAATTTTCACTTTCATTCTCCTTTTTGCATACATTCACAACATGCAATCAACACAACTTCACCTAAATTCAGCTAAAAAAAATGGATTCTTTTCAACTTGAACCCCTAACACCCTTCAAATATCATGAATGGAAATTTAAAATGTCAATCATTCTTAGAAGTAAAGGGTTGTATAGGATCGCCATGGGTACAGAAGTAGAACCCAAACTAGATGCTGAAAAGGTTAAGTGGTACAACCGTAGTGACGAAGCCTTTGGGTTATTGAGCTTGTTTGTGTCTCCAAAACTTCTCTTCGACTTAGAATCCTCCCAAAATCCTAATGACATATGGGACATCTTAGAAAAGATGTTTAGGAAGCTTGATGAGATGAGAGGTCATGAGCTCGAAAAGGAACTCATAAGTCTAAGTCCTAGCAACTTTGACACCCTACATGACTTCTTCACTAAGTTTAAGGCCCTTAGATTGAAATTGAAAGAATGTGGGATAGAGAAGAAAGATAATCAACTCATACTTTCTATTCTCTCAAAGCTAGGTCCAAGCTATTCAGTCTTTATCTCCACTTTCCATGCCACTAAAAGTGCCCTTAGCACTGCATGGAAAATGCCTTCTTTGGATTCATTCATTGCCGACTTGACTAGGGAGCAAGATAAGCTAATTCAAATGGGCACAATGAAGTCTACTCAACCCCAAGCTTTGATAGCTAAAAATGGTAAGGATAAGACTTCAACAAAGGAGAAGAAGAAAAAGAATAAGGACTAGGAAAAGAAGAAAGAAAACACCAATCCTGCCAAAAACAACACTGAGATTTCCTCTTCCAATGTTAAAACTAAGAAGGAGAAGGTTAAGTGTGCCTATTGTAAAAAGACAGGGCATGATGAACACAAATTCATGAAGAAATAGATAGATCACCTTACTCATCTTCTAGAGAAGAACAACATAGGTGTTCCTGATTCCATCAAGCATAATTCATCAACCCAAGATTCTACTAAGGCAAAAGGCAAGGGTAAGGAGAAAGAAAAGGGCAAGGCCCTTGTAGCAACTACATCTTCTACATCATCATGGGTCATTTATTTGGGTGCTTCTCACCACATGGGCTCTTCACTAGTTGAGTTTTCATCTTTAGAGCCTTGTAACATGACTTCAATTAGTTTGGGTGATGACACATCAGTTCCTGTTGCAGGGAGAGGGTCAGTTGAAATGGAAGGAAGAACATTCAATAATGTTCTAAGTGTTCCTTCTCTTTCATCCAATCTCCTATCAGTGTACCAAATCACTCACATTGCTCAGGGCATGAGAGTTGAGTTTTCACCAGATGCAGTGTCTATCAGGGAGTTGCATAGTGATACTACAGTGGCAGTGGGAAGGGCAGATCACCAAGCCAGGTTATACACCTTTTCACATTTTGCATCAAATTCTTCTCCTATAGCATTGTTGACTCATTCAAATGGAGTTAGCAAATTGTGGCATGAGTGGTTTGTCCACCTTAACTACCACCATATTGAGCAACTTTGTAAAAATGACATGGTCATTGGCTTGCCTCGTGTCCAATTCTCAAAAGGACTTTGCAAGGGGTGCTCCTTTGGGAATCATCTTGATGAAAAATTTGACAAAGGTAAAGCTTGGAGGGCTTCACAACCTTTGGAGTTAGTCCACAGTGATGTATCGGGACCCTTTCTTGAACCATCTTTCACAAGGGCCAAGTACATCCTCACTTTCATTGATGATTTCTCTAGGTACACTTGGATATATTTTCTCAAATAAAACTCTGAAGTGTTTGAAAATTTTATAGACTTCAAGGATCTTGTTGAGAAATAGAGTGAGAAATCCATCAAGGTTCTTCAAATTGATAATGGGGGGGGGGAGTATGTGAGCATCAGGTTTGAGTAGTTTTGCACCACAGAGGGGATTGATTTGCAGTGCACAGTCACCTACAGTCTTTCACAGAATGGGGTTGCAGAACGTAAGAATAGGTTCTTGAAAGATATGGCTAGCTGTATGATTCACTCTAAATCCTTAGCACCATAGTACTGGGCTAAAGCCATCAATTGTGCTTGCTACATTCAGAACAGGGTTCCTCACAAAGCTTTGAAAGGGATAACACCCTTTGAAGCTTGGCATAAAAGGAAACCTAATGTTGAGCACCTTAGGGTTTTTGGATCCCCATCCATGGCCCACATTCTGAAGAATAAACACAAAGCTATGGAATGTCAGTCCAAGCCTTGCATCTTTATAGGATATTCAGATGGTATTAAGGGATATCGACTTCTAGATCCTATCACTCATGAGTTATTCATCGAGAGAAGTGTCCATTTTTAGGAGAGTCCTAGAGAATCAACACTTGACACTTCTTCTCCCTCATCAGATCTACTTCTTCATGATGATTCCTCGTCAGATTCAGATCAGCCACAACAGGTTCTTAAGCCAGAGACATCTTCTTCTTCTTCAATTTTAGACAGTGAGGACAGTGATGCAGTGTCACCCACCTCTAGTTAGTTAGAGGGTGAGGAGTTAGCCCCTGACTCACCCAATTTTGGGCCACTTTGGGCCAGACAGACACTTGAGAGTGCTGGCACTTGGGCAGGAGATCCCATAGATGACAGATGTACTAGGGGGGATTTTCAGAGAGATCCACATACCTTCTTTGCTATAGTTTTGGATCCACAGACTTTTCGAAAGGCATCGTGGGTACCTAAGTGGGATAATGCTATGGAGGAACAATATTCTTCCTTAATCAAAAATCACACTTGGGATTTGACTTCACTTCCTAAGGGAAGAAAGATGGTTTGATATAGGTGGATATATTCGACCAAGTTTGTAGCAGATGGGTTAGTTGATAAGTACAAGGCACAATTGGTTGACAAAGGTTCTCATAGGTGGTAGGCATTGACTACTCAGAGACCTTTGCACCCATTGCAAAGATGACTTCTATCTAACTCACCTTGGCTATTGCTGCAGCACATCGTTGGAATGTGCATCAGATGGATGTGAAGAGTGCCTTTCTTCATGGAGACCTAAAGGATGAGATCTACATGGAGCAACCACCAGGATTTGTTCAGGATTCTTCCTTAGTATGCAGACTTAGGAAATCCAATTATGGCCTCAAACAGGCCCCTCAGGCTTGGTATTGTTAGGTTGTGGAGCTAAAAGCTTCAACTCTTTGCAAACATTAGGAACAAAAGGTTGTTGAGATCCAGGAGCATCGGTGTCAGCATCAGGACCGATGTCAGTTGTGAAAAGTGCAAAAGGCCACTGGCGATGGTAGAAAGTCGGCCGACATCGACAGAACCAGGCAAGCAGGGACCGGCGTCAGTCGCCTGTGTGTTCCAAAACTGTTCGTTGCATGGACACTTAGTTAAGTGAATGAAGTGTTTGCATGTAAAGACCAGTTAGAGTCTTGATTTGCGAGGATAATTGTCTAAATTAAGAGTCTAAGTTATTGTTTAAGTTAGGGATCTATTTATAGACCCATTGGCATGTATTGTAGAAGTATGAGATAGAAAGGAAGGCAAGGAAGTACCTTCCATTGTAAGATCATTGAGTTGCAGGTTATTGCAAGCTCATAGGGGATCTACATGTAAGTTTGGTCTGTTGAATTGTAGGTTGCAAGTTCATGGGAGATCAACTTGAAGTGCTATAGAGTGCTTGGTGTACCAGTAGGGTTATTACTGATTGGTTGGAGAGGTGAACACCAATTCTGTGTGTGAGTTGGTTGTTGGAACCATTTTTTGTGTAGGAGAGTGTTGTGAAGAAGAATTACTGTACACTTGAGGTGTGGGAAACCTCTGTAAGGTGGAAGAGTGTGGCGGCTCTTTGTAGTATTCTTTTCTGTAAAGTGTTAATATAAGCTAGTGTATTGTCTCTCATATTCTGTGCTATTGGTGAATTATAGTTACTTGTGTTTCTGGTTATTTCTGCATATTTAATTGCTTATATTTGGTAATCATATTGTGCTCTTTTTGAGGAGCAAGATCCTAACAAGAGGAATCAGAACAGGTGTGTTTATTCTTGGATTTCCCTACAAGTATGCCAAGATGGATTCCTTCCTTCTCATAGCAGGTTTCACTAGGTGTCATTCTGATCCTAATGTCTACTTCTTACAGCAGGATGATTCGCTGTTGATTTTGGTTCTATATGTTGATGACCTTTTGATCACCGAGAGTTCTTCATCAGCTATTGCAGTAGTGATGGCATCTCTCTAGGATAGATTTGACATGACAGACTTAGGTTTGTTGCACTACTTCCTTGGCATCAAGATCTCACAGTCAAATTCAAGGATTTCTCTTGCACAGCCTAAGTATGCTCTTGACTTATTGGCTCAGTTTCACATGGCTGATTGTAAGCCATCTCTAACTCCCTTTCTATCAAGAGTCAAGCTTGAGGATGATTATTCTTCACCATTGGTTGATGCAACTCAATATCGACAACTTGTTGGCAGTCTCATCTACTTGACTCACACCAAGCCTGACATATCATATGCAATGGGACTTGTCTCCAGATTCATGCAGGAACCCCATGAGCTACATTGGAAAGTAGCTAAGAGGATCTTGTATTACATACAGGGTTCACATAGATATGGGATTCATTACAGATTTGGCATAGAGGTTGACTTGGTTGGATATACAGATTTAGACTGGGCTGGCAATTCACAGACTCGCAAGTCCACTTTTGGTTATAGTTTCTCTCTAGGTTCAGGTCCTGTCAGTTGGTCTAGCAAGAAGCAAAATGCTATTGCTATATCATCCACAGAGGTAGAGTACAGGGGAGATGTTAATGCAACTACTAAGGTTATTTGGCTTCAGGGGATTCTTTCTAAGTTTGGCATTCCCATCAGGGAACCCACCATCATTTATTGTGACAACCAGAGTACCATTCAGATTTGCAAGAATCTAGTTCAACACCAGTGGACCAAGCACATAGAGATTCACATGCATTTCATTTAGGAGCTTATTCATAGTCAGGTCATTGAATTGATATTTCAATAGTCTTCAGAGCAGGTTGTAGATATCTTCACCAAACCTTTCACTGAGAGCAAGTTCATTAATCTACGAGCTCTTCTTTGGGTGTGGTCTACATCTGCAACAACATCATCTTCATGGGGGCCTTCTAGCCTCTTATTATATTTTATGTCTCTCTTTTGGGGGGAGTTTTTTCCTATGGGTTTTCTCCTTTTCTCTATCTTATGGGAGATTGTATTTGTACATGGGTACCTCATCAGGCTTAGTTGTCGGGACCCATTTTTTATTTCCACACTGCCCACCTAAGCTGCGCTTATGGGGGGGTATTAGTGTAGGTTTTTATTTTTCCCTATTTATTAATTAGGGAATATTATATATTTGTGCATACATGGAGTTTTCTTACATTCGTGGGATAGGCTAGCTTATGTGGAGATTGTGTGTCATATTTGTGTCATAAGGTGTCATAAGAATGTCATAAGTGACTCCTTTGACTGGCTATTCCAGGTATGGGAGTTACTTCTCTATTCTTGGCACCTTATCACCACCTTTTTTGAAGGAGTCTATTCTTGGGGTGCTTTGACCACCTTTTGTGGAGGAGTTTATTCTTGGGGTGCTTTGACCACCATTTGTGGAGGAGTTACTTACTAGCTCTCCTATATGTATTCTTCATTTTGGTCATTTCATGTTAATCAGATTTTGGTTTTCTCCATTTTGTCTTGTGCAATTTATCTTCTTATTTTCAAATTGCTTTAGCATCTTATGGTGTGCACTTATTCATCTTGTGTGATCACGTCTCCATTACACTTGCGTTATCCATATTTTGGCAACAACTTCGATAGTAGGTGCACATATAAATTTGGATTAGCCTTGCATAAAGGACACTAGAACCATTTTCAGGACACTAGAGCCATATGTCACTACTATCCAAATGTGGCACTATTATCTAGGAAGGGTTATGATACAAAGATCCAATTGAAGACACTCATACCTATTCATATTTTAGTTTCCAACACTCATATCTTTTGTATCAAGTGTTTTATAGATAAGTCTTTATTCATACATATTTATTACTATGTTTAGAAATTCAAAGCTAGTCAAAATTTGTAACAAATCAATGGTTGTTTTAAGCATATTATTTCACTAATTGAGACTACTCAGACCTTTAATAAAACATATGATTTACATTATTAAAACCCTAAAATGTTAAAAAAACCTATACTAACAAAGCCTAATTTGATCTATAACTAATCTTTTGTCATGAAAAGGGGGAGGAAAGAAGCTAAAAACTAAAAATAAGGTGATACACCAAATTTTAATATCTCCTCCACTCACTCTAACATCACAAAAAAATCTTTAAAATACTAATTTTATCTACACACTCTCATAATATTATTATAATAGAGGTATAATGAAAGGAACATCTTGCATAAGGGTTTTATTGTCTATAATTTCCTTACAAATGAGCCAAAAAATACTAATGAACATCTATAATTAATCTCAAACTACGCAAAAGAGATAAAGACCACACTATGGAATTAAAATTCTAAAATACATAGTGAAATAACCATGAAAGAGAGGCAACTTAAGTATTTTATTAATGGTTCATGGCCTAATCCAACATTATATATATTTGAATGAGTAGAGTCTTTTCATACCCAAGAGGAGGGATATAAAATAAGGTATTTCTATCCCTTTTTATAAGAAAACGAGACAAAAGAGGAAAAGAATAACTACTAGGCTACATAAATACAACTATTACATGATAAATTCAGCCTATTCAAGAGAAAAAATTGGAAAATAGGAGAATTAAACTCTATTTAATGCCTTTGTACTTGCCACTTTGATGTTTTTTGTGAAATATGGGTGTAGAAGTGAAGGAGAGGGGTTTATTTTTGCTATTTTTGTCATTTAGAGTTCTTGATCATGGTGAATATGATCTTATAGGTATGCTCAACTTGATAAAATCATACAATGATTAGTTTCAATCACCCCTCTCTTCACAGCTACATGTCAAATCCCGCTACATGATTGACTTAGAAATAGGCCTCCTATGACATTTTTAGTCTTGGGGGTTGATTTTCCTTGATGAACACTTCATATAGGAGTTATTGTCTATGAGATAAATTTTCCAATGTTTTATATCTTCCATCATGGCCTTAATCATCCTTAACCCCACCTATAGTCATGTTTACCAATCCATATGAGCATAATCAAAATAAAAAACCACCTTGAAGCTTATGTGGTGGTTTTTAAGAGAGGTAGTAGAGCTGATGTAGTGTTCTAGTTCCTCTTGAATACTCCTTGGGGGTTTTAAAAATATTTATATTCATGATTGACAATCAAATTTGTACTCTTTATCTTCTTTGTGACCCTACAACAAACTTTTTTGAGTCCATGCCCTCATGTATCACAATGTTTTAGACCTGTGAGAAACCTATTAAATCTACCTTGCAAAACAAGTTGTAGGACTCTCATCTTAAGATCATGATATTGGAAGTATATGGATATCATTAAATCTCTCCTCCATTCCTTGGGTGTTACTCAACATTCTTATTCTTTCCTAATAGTTTTATTGAGCTGATAATTACTTATCATATAATTCTTGTCTTTGAGAAACCTTCCAAATTTAAGAGGTTATTGAAAACCTACTATAATTTCATTAATTTAATAATTATATCCTCTTATTGTACAAGACCATGTTTGAAATCCTCCATTTACTAATTAGTCATACACATTATTTTCCATCTCACTAAAAGACCTTAAAGCTCACTTAATCTTGTCTTCTAGATTTAAAATCTTAAGCCTTCACAATGAGATTGTGGGTTATCTTAGACCTCCTTAAGATCACTTACAACCTAGTCATGACCTACCACATAGGCCCACTAGCTTGTATTTAATCTAAGGAAAATCATATTGAATTTTACCTTGTACTCTATCGATAAAATCTTTGAATAACTTGTTTGTAAACTTGTTCATTGAGTTTTTGGATTTATAAGAGTTATAGGAGCAATGTTTCACACACATTGAGATGAGTAAGGAGATATGAAGACACCTTATCAGGCCTAAAACCTTCTTTACTTTACTATTTAATGACATAGCCTTTATAATGTTTCCTTATTTATCATAAGGATATTTTTATAAAATTGACATTCACTTGATAGGACTAAGACATATCCCCAAATTTTTTGAAACTCTCATTGTCTAGTACATAATTACTTTCTTGCTTGATCTAGTGGAGGGTCAATAATTTATGTTTTTAGTCTTATTATAGAGGCCTTAAAGAAACCTATATTTAATTTAATAGAGATCTTGAAGATAATTTCATGCTTATAATACATTTAAAGGGTCAAGAGATGAACCATAAATTTATATTAAGGTTTTGAAAACTTACAAAAGGTCCTATAAGTTGATTTCAAACCTATAATCTCTTATGAAAATTTATTGAACCTTTTCTTGCCAACCATGAGGTACATTTAGTAGGACTTTAATATTGGGCCAAATATGATAAATGTCTTATAGCTCTACTTATAACTCAATGCTTTGCTTCACAACAAAGACTCTTACTTCATACATAAGTTTTTTGATTCCATCTAGCTCAAGGAATTTGAGCATCATTTCATTACATGGTAATCTCTTATGCAAACAAGAAAACATCTTTATCTTAGACCTTTATTTCTATATCTCTATACTCTCACCTATATTTTTATGAATCTTGGGGTTTTCTACCTCAACACAATGCTAACTCACTCAATACTTCACCTTGTACCACCTCCTAGTTCCTAAATGTGTTAAAAATCAAACTCAACAGGGTTTTGATTGTGTTTCCTAGGTCTGTAGACCTCAAAAATCACATAAATATTATTGTGGCCACCCCAAAACCAACTCACACACTTAAAAAATGATCTCTCCTAACTCCCTCTCTGATTTTATAACTTTTACCAAGAAAAACAAAAGATATGAGGATTTTGTGGTTCCTAAAACCCTAGGTATAAAATACCTATACATAGACCCAAGAGCAAAATTTATTTAATAAATTCACCTATAATGTGCTATTATGGGGGATTTATGATTGTACATGGATTTAAACATACCTATACAACTCTTACAATTTATTTTACCAATTAAATAATCATCAATGGTAGATTAATACTCTCATTTTGATTATCATATTACCAATTTTAAAACTCAAACATGTAATTCCATTGGAAGTGTCTTAGGGTTTAGATATAACCTTGTCATGAGGCTATGGAGCATCCCCATACCTATAAAAACATCTAAACACTATCATAGTCTAGGAAAAGTCTCTAGAAGCCTTTAGGAACAATGTAACTCATCAAACTTAGAATTGTCATCTTCCCCTTTTGCACGGGCTTGGAAAGATCTCAATCTCCCTTTATTTTTCTTGAAAAATATCCTAAAGGGTATTAGTGCAAGAATAAAATTATCAATATTCTCATTTCATGATTTATTATGAAATTTATACTAAGACAAAATCACCTTAAAACTCATTTCAACTTCACTCTTTCCTAAAGACTTGTAGAGGCCTTTCTTCGAATTTGAAATATTATTAAGTATGATTGCCTAGACTCCCATGGATATTTTCAGCTACCCAAGTTTCACCCTATAGAGGAAGACTATTCAAATCCTTCATAAACTTGTAATAACATGGGATTGACCTATAGGATATGGGTTACATATTTTCTAGTCCAAACCTATATATTTATTAGGTTAAATCACTTGATTTATCATTTTAATTATCTCTTTAAGACTTAATTCTATTGGGATGAAAAGGGTAAATATATTGCATAAAATAAACCTAATATAAAGGGGAATGATGCACTTATAAAATCTTTCATCCACTCAACTTGAAATCCTAAAAACATTAGTAGATAATATATAGAGCTAAAACACTATCTTTAATGTCTTCTAAGCAATAATGTTTTAGATATAGTTTGGTTTGAATATCTAAACAATGAGGGTGATGAGAGGAAGGCCTGGTCCAAGGCACTTACAATTAGGCTTTCACTTTAAACTTGGGCCATCAACATCATAACACTCTAATTTACCTATAAATAAATCTTATTAGCACCTATGTGATACTTGGACGTACAAAAGGGAAAATTACACCACTTATGCATATCAAAACAAGCATAAAAACACTAAGTACTGATCATGAAGAAGATACAATGTTATTTTCATTAGTCCAATAGGTCTATAATAACAAAACCTAATAGAGTTTCCTCATACCATCCTATGAGATGAGAAAATAAGAGCTTAATGCCTGTATATATAAAATGTTTATGCAAGGGGAAAGAAGAATCTAGGCATAGGATAGGCCATGAATGAGATGAAGGTGGAACATGGTAGTTAAAATAGTCATAATCACTCTTCTCATGCATTGATATCTTTCATTGACTCCTTTTTGGCATTGGGGTGATGTGTAGAGGCTGTAACTTCCCTATTTTACTTCATATAGAGGATGACCATGCTCAAAATAGTCTATTATTCCATCTAAGGATAGTTATTATGTGCACATGGGGTGTGACTAGACCTTCAAGAGGTATTGATCTGTATACATCCAATTCTTAACACCATTTGTGTTAAAGAAAGCATTATCTCATTTGGATGTGATCTATTCCATGGGTTAATGTCTCACTTTCTCTCTCTTTTCAAGATTCCATCCTTCTCTTTCATCCCTATATGTCCTCTCGAGTGGGCATCATGGGTCATTTCCAATTTATTTTTAACATCTCTTTTCTTTTATAAGATGTTTCTTCACTTGAATATCTTGCTACACCTTATCAAATAGGGGTAAAATGTAGACATAAAATTCCTAACACCATTTGTGTTGAAATTGTCAATCTTACTCAAATTGCACTAAAAATCCCAATTTAAGTCAAAATCACTAAAAAAGTGCTAAAAGGTTCAAACTTGTCATATACAAGTGCCTATTTAGGCCAATGTATCCCTAAATGGGGCAATGCATTTTAAGTGATTCTAACATTGATCAATTCATATCAATTTAAAATGACAATTTTTCCTTCTTGTGCTCTAGATAACTCTTTTCTTCTAATTCATTAGTACACCTCACATACCATGATTATTTTGTGTTGACAACATCCTAAATGGGAATATGGTTCCAACACATCTAACATCATCTTCCAATTCTTCTTGAGTCAAATTATAACCTAGTAATGTGACTTTTTGACCATTTTGATTAATTAAAAGCCAATTTTCAAAGAATTACACAAATATTGATTAATCTTATTTAAATGTAATTAATTTAAATCAAGAGATTAAGTGGATTTTCTATGGAGGTTATTGAATATTTATTTTTGTAAATTGATTCCTATTAATTGCATCATAATAATGACATGATCAATGGGGTGGTGTCCACAAGCCATAAGTGCATAACATATTTGAATTATGTGCACTCATGCCTAATTAATGCCCCTTCCCCCCAAATAATTATGAGGATATTTATTGATTTAATTAGAAATATTAGATTAATTCATGGCCACACATCTCAATCTTAAGATGGAAGGTCATGGTTGATTCTAACCCATTTGGAAAATATATAAATAAGAGGGCATAAAACATCATTTCTTAATCTTAAATTGTGTAGACTTACAATGCTAAAATCTCTTCACAAGCCATTTGTGTTTTGATTATTATGTTATTTACATTTGGGTAATCTTCATTTGATAGACCAATTTGTAGATTTATTCTATAGAGTCTAGGTTATGCATAGAGTTCTAGAGGCAATGGAGGAGAAAATAAACCATTGTTGATAAATACTAGAATTTTAGATCAAAGGGAGAACATGCTTGGATCCACTCTTGGGTGGTGGAATTGATTTGGGAAGGTAAATAGTATTGATTTCTTTTAATTTGGTCTTTATTATAATTATCAGACCATACATGAATAGGTTGGCTTTGTTTGTTTAGTTCCTTATGATTGTTCAAGGTTTTATTGACTAATAACCTTTGTATTCCATCCTACATTTTGGCACGCCTAATGGGACATGATTACGCACCCCATGTATTTGAAAAAAATAACTATTAAAATAGATCTTATTTTTAATCTATTTACTATTTTTTTTAATAAATTTTTGACAAGTTTTTATTACTAGTTTCATCTTAATTTCTCAAAACTTTATTAAAATATGATTTTTAGTTTAGAAGTTATTACTCTTTTAGTGACTGCCACTTTTTGTTTTCTATTTTTTGGGTACAAATGGCTACTACAGAGATAATAATTTTTTTATTCACTATTTTGACTTGAATTTTTTAGATAGGTGCACCTTGGACATATAAACAACTTTCAAAAATGTAGTGGTAAACTAATATATATTGTAAAAGTTATGATCAAAATACTAACTGCAAGTTTTTATGTTTTGGGTGTTCGGTTTTATTGTTTTTACCCTTCTAAATTATTGTTTGCATGTTTTCATAAGTTTAATATTAATTTTTTTGTTTAATTGAGCTAACAAGTATTTTTGAGCATAACATTTTTGCCTTTGGGTTCACATGTGAAACATAAACTTGAGATCTTATTTTCTAAAATTACTTATCTCAAATACAAAAGAGCTTCAAAACTAAACAGCATTCTGACAATTTTATTATAAGAACTACATGGAAAGTGATCAAATCATAATTAATTAAGTCTTTTTAAAGATCTTTTGGATGCTTAAAAATAATTTGGAATGGTGCTTAAAAAAAAGTTTAGGGTGTGTACTTGAATCATTTTTTAGTTGTTCTTTCAAAGCTTTTCAACTTAAGGCCAAGAGGCCAAAAAACACCACCAGATCTTTCATTTTGGTGCTTTAAATTTGAACTCAATTCCAAGTTTTTATTTTATACAATTTATTTATCATTTAATTAGTTATATTTTTTTATGCAAAAATAAATTTGTGCATTTATGTTTTCTCTCTATCCCCAATAAGGAACTTGTCGGATCAAAAATGCCATCTTCATTATAAAATTGTGCCTTAATCCAAAGGCATAAAAAAGATGTTGTGAAGGCTCTCCCCAAGGATTGCATGGATTGGGTGATCTAGAAATAACCATAAATCCTTTTTACTTTATTTTTATTTCATGCATTTTATCTTGTGAGGGGGAATTCATTACCTATCATAAGTTCTATAGGGAAGCTTTGACTTGAGGCTTCATCCCTTGACATCATCTTCAACTCCTCTCCATGGGTAGGGGGAGGGGTTTAGATAGATTTGGATCCCCTCACTAGGATTATGGTTTGAGTGGTTAAACCATATTTTTTGGTAGAAGCTAATCCTAAGATATATGATCATATTGGACATGAACTACACTGAGCAAACAACAAATGTAGTGGTTGTGAAAAGGACCAGACCTTTTCATAACAAGCCATTTTATGTGGATCCAATTGATGAGTTAATTTTATTGTGTGTGCAACATGAAAGCTGGTAACATGTGATCTATATATAAATGTGAAAAAAAATTTAGTTTTATTCAACCCCACTTTGCCACACCTTGTCAGTTTAGGGCTTAAGATGATTACTTAATTGTATTTAACTAATTTGGTCATATATTACTTAGTGTTGATTTGAGTCAAAACTTTCTTGTTAATAAAATATCATAACCAAAAAAATTATCCAAAAATTTCTTGAACAAATAGGCATTATGATGTCTAACTAAAAATAAATCTTTTCCTTGTTCAACTTTATCATCTTAAACATTGTGTCATATCTTATAAGATCACTTGCCAATTATCTTTAGATCCTTCATTGATAATTTAAATTTGAAATAGAAATTTTCTAAGTTCATAAGGTTGATGTGTTAAATTGGGTTTTCCATTTTCACTTAACTTGAGGGAACTTGGGTTTAATTTCCAATTTGGATTGAAGGCTATTTTATAGACTCATCTTCACATTATCATCTTTGGTGGACTCAAGTAATCTAGTGTATCACTCATGATTTGAGTCCTAAAACACATTTTATATTACCATTCCTATTACCATGTGGCAACGTTGTGCTACCCATTTGGTTTTAGATTTATACTTAAGAATTATTGCATGTTTCCACATCATGAGTTTCCTGGTGTACATTGTTTCCTTCCTAATCTGAAGGGATTTCTTATAGTTTTCTAGTATCTACTCTTAAAATTTGAACTAGATTTTATGGTATTGATGTATCTCAAAAGTCTACATTTTAGTATACTATTGAAACTCTAAGATTTTTGAGTTATCATACCCTCTTCCAATTTATATGATTTCAAACCTACCCAAAGTTGAGTAACTTTGTGAACACATTCTTCTAATTGTGTGTGGTTCCAAGCCACCATCCTTTTATAGTCTCTTTGGAACCTTAGTAATTTATTTGGAAAAAGGATCAAAATCCATACCTTGTTTAAAACATTTACAAAACATTGATCCAAATCTAGTAAAGCATATAGAGCAACCATTTCTAGACATGAATCAAAGGTTCACTCATAGTGGGGTCCCTTACAGACCTAACTATGAGGATGAGCCTTTCTATGATGGACAAGACAATTATGTAGTGTTTGAGGACATTCCTACAACTATAGAATTTGAAGGGGATTATAATGAATATAAAGAGAACCAAGCTAAAGCACTCCTTAGGTTGATAGAATATGGTGCTAGAATACCCTTATATTTTCGTATGGAGGAATTACACACCTTAGTTAGATAAGGAGAACAACAAAAATAAGAACAAGCTTTTGAAAAATCAAACATACCTTCTTCCTCTAACAAAAGTAAGGAAATACTTATAGAGTCAAAACTAACTAATCAAGATCTTGTTAACAAGATTAAGAAAATAAGTCAATGGTATATCAATCAGCTTATCGTGGACTTAACCAACTCTCTAGTTTCATCTTCAATACACAATGATATTTCTAAAGAACAAGGAAATGTGATTGAACCTACACAACAAATATTGATTGGGATCTCAACAACTGATCAAGGTATCTCAAATGAATAGAAAAAGACATAGTGAAAAATGTTTTACTGGACATAGAACACAAATTATTTAACCATAAATAAACTCTTGTTACTTTACAAACTAAGAGACCCAAAAGTTTGGTTTGAATTGAGGAAATCCCTCAAGACAATTTGGCAAGTTTGACTCAACCAACATAAAAATTGGTACATATACCAAGGAATCCCCAAAATCAACATAACACATATAGTTTAAGGTAATATATTTTGAGGAATCAAAAACCTATTTACTCAACTCTAGGATAAAATCAAAACCAAGTCATGGAATGTAAGGTGTACATCCTATTGACAAAAATTGACTTTTTAGTCAAATTGGGGCACTTATATGTAAAAAATTGATTTTATAAGTCTATAGGGGGTGTAATATGAGTGTCATATGGTTTATTATAGTTAAATTGGTGTTAAATGATGTTATATTGGCCTTGGTAAATTAGTTTTTATGTCCATATATCATTTTTGGGTCATGTTAGGGTGAAAAAGGGTGCATTTAATGATTTATATGGGTTTATTAGGAAATTTACCAATTGGAAAATATTTAAATGTGAGATTAACATTAACCACACTAATATACATAATTAAATTGAATTTTAAGTGTCATTTATTACTCAAAACTACTCTACTCTTTTCTTGGCTTTCTAGACACACAAAAGTGATTTGTAGGCTTGTACTTGGTACGGTCAACACAAGGGGTTTTAAAAAAAAATAATTTGGGAGATGATAATATTATTACATACTTTAATTTTAATATTATTATTTTGAATAATGATCAACTATGATTTATGAATCATACATTTGAAGTTGACTATGTTTTTCTGCTTGTAAATCTATGAACCCTATAGGTTTTGCTTCATTCTAGGCAAGTGCATACAAACCACTTGCTGATATTAGTTATATAAGATGTTTAATTTATTACCCAATTATAACCATACTTTTTTTTATATTCCATGGTATTTTGGTGAACAAATTATCTCACTTTATAGAAGTGTGTCATCATGTGCAGTTTCAGTCAATTTTCCTTAATGTAGACTGTGTGTTCCTCTTCAGAGGTCTCATAGGAATTTGGTGTGGTGTTTATAATAATATAATACCATATTTATCACTATACCTTAATTATTTGTCTCATACACCATGTTTTGAATAACTTACAGTCTCGCCTTTCCTCACAACCAACTCTTTGCTCAAATTCACTTGTAGCTAAGGTTGGAACACGTGTGGAAAACCTATTTAGCATTACCATGGAGGTGTTTTGGAAGTATAATGATGTTTAAAATGATATTAAATAAATAAAATATCTTGAAAAACTTCACTTCTCATGAAGGGAGACTATGCAGTTATTTACAACATTCTCACACAAGGTAGTCATGAACACACACCTATAGGTGCTTGTAAAGGTTTCAATATTGAAAGTGAGGTTTTGAGAATTGTTTAAAAATTTGGAAAGTGATAAAATAATCTTTTAAAATTATTAAATATCTTATAATTTTTCATGAAAACATTAACTACACACATGATTCCATTTCTACTTACTTCCTATACCTTTAAACAATATGCCTATACTTGCTAGTGGAGGGTATAAAGGGCCACATAGAGATTTGAAAACATGGTAAAGACACTTAAAAGTAATAATATGTGGTGTAATAATTTAAAAATATTTGAAAATTCAATGAGTCAAAATTTATAAGTTTGAACGATCTCCTATGGTGATAATAATGTTCAGATCCACTTTCCTTGAATTATCAAAATAGAGGCCCACGGGGTTTTACAGACTTCTTACAACATGATTATAATACGTTTCAGGACATATAGAGTAATAAAAATTATATAATATAGCAAGGAAAATAAATTTGAAAAATATAAGAGTTAGATTATTAGAGGAGGATAGGTTTTTGAGGAGCCCAAAATCACATTTTATGCACTAAATAAGGACAGTGAGATCTACAGGAAAGAACTCAAAATGGACATACATCCCTAAGTTGTAAAATAGACCTTGATATCAAGTGTTATTGGTTACAATATTTGAAATTAATATTTTATTTATAATAATCATCAAAAGTAATGACACTTGGTTTTTTGGTTACTCAAGTACATTCCTAGTTTGTACACATGCTCCTACATATCCACCTACAATAGGTTCAAATAGTGACCTTGATTTGATGCGAAATTTGTTCTTAAAATATAATAAGTGAATGTTAGATTATATATGTATCTTCTCACCTAAATTTATTTTAAGTAGGTACAAGGATAATCTCTAAGCATCATGTATAAGATAAAAAGAGGCATGCACACCTACAATTTTATTGAAACATAACACTGTCCAAGAGGCATACTATTGGAATGGTTAAGGTTTTATGTGAAAGGGATGGTTAAATTATTTGAATGGTATAAAAATATAAGTAATTACATAAATATAAGGTTGATATTTAGTGTTTACAGTACCATGGTAACCTATAGGTGTCCACATATAAGAAAATACACACCTATAGCCAGGGTATACATGACAGTGACCAAATATGATTTCTAGGTAGTGTTTAAGCCTATACAGGGTGAAGGAACAAGTTAAAAATAATGAAAAATGAGCTAATGGTTTAAGGGGGAAAGTAATTCAAGGTTTTCATAGACTCCAAAAATCATAATGACTTATAGGTCACTGTGGAAAGAAGGACATATAATCATGAAAGGGAGACTTTCTCTTGTCCCAATCAAGGTGAAAGAGTGTGTGGGAGGTTGGAAATACAATAGGAGATAATAATTATTTCATCATGATAGTAGAAACCTAATCAAACACTCATAATTTATTTAAATTAAAAATGAAGGCACTTCTAAGTGCAAAACACAGTCTACATACATAGGCCTTGCATAGTCTTTTCCCTAGGAGTCTATCTTGGTTTTTGGCAAGTTTGGAGGGTCATATGGGATGAACATGATATGAAATTTTTTCCATAGGGTCATTTAAATATATATTAACTCATAATTTTTTTTTGTCTATTAAAATAGGTTATGTACCCCATATTTTATCTCAGATAGGGGGTATTCTCCTCATACACAAATCCTATAGTTTTGCAGTTTAGAAGAAAAATAGTGATTGAAGAGTTGGTTAGACACAATAAATAGTATTGTATAGTTTAATTAAATATATAAAAATATTAAAAAACTTCACATAATAAAGAGATCCAACAAAGAGGTCTAAAATGCAAAGGTTGTAGGCAAGCATAAAGAGAGGGATTAGGCCTAGTGACTAGATGTGAAACCATTTCCACTTTTGGACCTAAGTGAGATATATATTAGAGTGGAATATGTTTTTGGGGTGTATATAGATGTTTTTAATATTTTTTAATTCAAATAATCTCATTTTCATGGTCCAGATCACTAAGAGTTGCAAACAAGCTACAAAGCCAATACTATGCCTAAATCTAAAGGGGGTCAACTTCATTCTAGGCTTGAGATGTGAACTAAAACCTATTGAAACATACTTTTAAGGTAATTATAGGTATTATAAAACCTTAAATTTTTATATAAGTCATGAAGAAGTTTTGTAAGGTCCAAAACCACTCAGACTTGTGTAACATGGTGAAAACAAGCTCAAATAAGCCACATTCAAATGTTCACATCTCCCTTGAAGTTATGAATGGGAATATAAAGAGATGAAGGATGTTAATATGGTAGTTTAATATCACTTTTTAATTTTTTTTTGAAGGTTGGATGCCCGAAATTTATGAACTAACCTTAAGAAGGAAGACAAACCTAAAACCCTACTAAACCCTTAGGTAGGACTCAATGGAGAAAATGAAGTTGAATATGCAATATAATGGACCATTTTTAATATAATAACTATTATAAATTTTAGAGGAATCACTCAATCTCCTTCACATTCTAACTAGTTGTATGTAATTATACGAATGGGGGGAAAAACAAGGGTTTTCTCATTATTCTATGTGTTTTGTAGGTTATATGAGATTTCAAGAGTTTAAAATCATATAAATGGAAATATTAAGACTTAATATAACTAAAAATATAAATCTAATACCTTAAAAAAACTTATAAGTTTTTAAAACAAGTGCTTCAACTAAGCCAGTCAAAACTGGCCTAGTGGACAAGCTAGGGAGAAGTGTGAAAACTTTAAATGAATGGATTTTTAAGGTGTCCTTGGTGATTATAAGGAAAATTATGGTATTTAAAGGTGTCATTAAATTCATACCATGTATTTTTAAGATCAAATAATGATAATTTTGAGGCCAAGTGTGTAGGGTGCAGGGAAGAGAAATTTTTTGGGTAGCAAATGATGATTACTCCTTTCTAGTTGATTCCAAAGGACCAAGCCTACAAATAATGCATGGATATTCATGTATTATTTTAATATATTTAATTAAAATCATTTTAAATTCTCATAATTATTTATGAGGTGTTAAAATAAGGCTAATCATGCAGGCAAATGTTTTGAGCCAAAATAGGGAGTTTCTTTCCACTTTTCATGAGGTTTATAACTTGGATTGATATTTTTACCTTTAGACCTTGAATGGTTCATACCATACCATATTAAAATGTACAAGTAACTCATTGGATAAAATTTACAAGTGTATTTATGAACCTTGGACTTATTTCTTCTTTTTTATCTCTTAAGTTCTATAAGAACTAGCCATTTTGGCATTGTATTGGATGATCCACCTGAGTATGGTGAAGCCCTAATAAAATGTATACCTTTTTATAGATAATTCAACTAATTATTACTTCCTTTGTGAGTATTCTTAGTGTTTTAAATTGGATGATGAATCTTACTTAGTGAAAAGTATGGATTCCTTAGCATGTTGCTCCATTCTTTCACGTATTTATAACCTCTTCTTGCAAGCATGTGAAGTGTTCTAGGAGATTTTCATGGTATAAACGAGTTATTATATTAATTATTACCATCATATTCCTCTTGTATAGTCCTCCTAGCTTTGAACATTCATCCATATCCTCACAATGTAGCATTGATGTGAGAAGATGAAGATTGGAGAAGTGAATTTCTAGTTTGTCCATTGATTTCATGTGTAATATGAATATGGTTGGATTTCATATTGTTATTATGTGTATCACCTCCCTTATATTAGTTTTATTTTAGTTATCCTTCTCCATTTTTACCCCCCGATTTTAGTAATAGTTTCACTCCAAAGTGGTACATCAAGGGTGCTAGCCCTATCTAGAGATTCACTTCATTCCTTAGGCTACCCACAAGCCTAGAAGTGATTTAATTATGCCACTTGGATGAGGAGAGATTTTCATCTCCTCAAAGGGTGAAAATTCAAGTGAAAATCCATAGGTGAGAAAGATCAAAGCCCATATCAACCTTTGGAGGTCAAGATAAACCTCTATTGGCCTCAATCTTTCAAAGAATAGGAAATCATTCCTTTTGAGACCATGACTACCAAGAAGATGAAATTTTATCACAATAAAGAGACTTGGAATCAACATGAAGTATGTGTACAAGGTCAAGATGAAAATTTCTACATTGGAGACCTATTTGAAGATGATTTACTTGAGAACAAGTCAAGTGAAGTGCCAAGGAATAGGTCTAGTCCTTCAAGTTTTCAATATAAAGAGAAACATGATTGGCATCCCAATATATCCCATTCATGAAGTATATCAGCCCTATAACCAACCTAATTAATGTTCTACTCCTCCTAGTCAACCTAGCCACTCCTCAAGCCAATCCATTTCCACCTTCAAGAAGACACTCTTGGGATATGAGAGATATATGTTGGATCTTGATACTCAAAGGGGATGTGGTATAGAGGTTCCTAATAATGTTATTAATAAGGTGAGAGAAGCATTAGAGTTTATCAAAATAGAGTGGGTACCTATTGATAGGGATAATTGACAAAGGCTCATAAGTGAGATGCTTGATTTGAGTGGTCTAGTTTCTTCCTTAGAGGACATGATAGGGATTTATGAAAGGCAGGCTCACCAAACTTACCAAACTTCATACCCACTTCCCCAAGTTTCCTATCAGTCATATATTACCCCTAATTTTGAGCCAAATCAAGGATATTAAATTCATCCTCTTCCCAATCAGTTGGAAGAGAGATTTGAGAAGAAAAAAATTATTTTTGAAGGTAATCTTGATAGGAAAATTGAGTTGGATAATATGCATTTTAATTAGTCCATGTTAGTAGAAAAAGAAGTGGGGTTCAAGCCCTCATTTCCCTCTCATATTTCATCCCCACCACCTCAAAAATAGACTCATGATCCCAATGTCCTAAGTTGGAACAAGATAGTGGAGTCATGGGGAAAGAAAGAGGATAAAAGGCTTGACAAAGAGTGTGAAGTTGAGAAGACTCTTAATCCTATAAAAAATCCTCCTACCTTTACTAAATAAAAGGATTATAATCCTAACATGCTAATTTGGAATAAGATAGTGGATTCATGGGGAAATAAAGAAGAGAAAAGCATTGTCAAAGAGTGTGAAGTGGAGAATGGATTTGATCCTTTGCAAGCCCCTCCCACCCTTCCTCAAGAATATTATTGTGTTCCATTTTATCCATCATGTATTCCTCATACTCATTATGATTCATATGAGCTTAAAAAAAAACTTTTCTAAGAGAAACTATCCAATAAAATTAAAGAGTTAGAGTCATAGATGAGGTTGCTAAGTCAAGGCGAGATGGAAGCTTTAGACACAAAAGAAGATCCTATGCCTAAACACACCACATATACCCTTCATAAAGAGAGTAATCAAGAAAAATAAGATGTGAATGAAATGGTTTTCAAGTGTAAGTAAGAAAATCAAGTGGTTTTAGCCAAGGTCTACCTCCCCTTCCTCAGGAGCTTTCAAAAGAGTTCCCTACCTTACATTCTCATTCTGATTTTGATTCCTATGTTCCACCTCCACCAAATAGTTTATATTTTCCTCATCCCATAAAATTTTCCTTGATGTACTTGTGGTGTGGGAACCTCAAAATTTTTAAGTGGTTGATTAAAATTCAAAATTATTATTTGAAGAAAGTGCAACTCCTTGGTAGCCTTATTAGGCCAGGTCACCAGATTTCAAGATGCCTAGTCTTGGCATCACTAGGAAGGAGTTTGAAGATCTTGAATCCATTAAAAAATAAGATCAGATTATGATATTTTTGGTAAAATTTGAATACCCTCAAGAGGTACTAAGTGAATAATAAGAGGTAAGATCTTGTGTTGAGTCTCTTTGTTTGGTTGATGAGGAAGAATACACTCCTTATGTTGAAGAAGAAATATTGGAAGAAGTCCTTTTGGAATTTAAAAAATAAGTTGAAGAAGTCTCTATTTTTTCCCCTTCATGATGATTATAAAAGTCAATATGATGATTTATGATAGATATTTGAGGACATTTTCAAAGAATTTGAATCTCTCAAGGGGTCTACAACTCCTTTAGAGTTGGTTACAAGTGATGGTAAGAAAGATGAAATTGTTTAAGATGTCATAGATGAGAAAGATAACATTACCCAAAATGTAAAGGTGATAAATATAAAATTACACATCATCATTTGGATGTCAAGACAAAACTCTATTGGCCTCAATCTTTCAAAGAATAAGAAATCATTCTTTTTGAGACCATGCCTACCAAGAAGATGAAAGTTGATCATAAAAAAGAGAGTGGGAAACAAAATGAAGTATGTGAAAAAGGTCAAGAGGAATATGAATAAATTATATACATATTTTAATATGATCTAATTGAGAACAATTCAAGTGAAGTGCAAGGAATAGGCCTGGTCCATCATGTTTTCAATCTAAAGAGCAACATGCTTGGCATCCCCATCTATCTCATGCAAAAGGAGTTTCAAGAAAATTTCCCTTTGATCCTAGAAAGAAAGGTATGAATGATTTTTAGTTGTACATAATAGTTTTTTTCATATTCCCTTAAGTTATTTGAGCACATGTATGTGTGTGTTCACTTTCTTTGTTGTGTGTATCCTTTGCTTTAATTGTTTGAGGTAGTCATTAGTTGTCTTGTCTTGGTCAATAGTCATAGTCAAAGGTCTCCTTGTTTGAATCAAAATTTATATGACCCCTAATCCCAATGGAGTGATAAGGATACTATTCTAGTTAGTATATTAGACATACTACCCCTATGAGTCACCAATTTGTTAACCAAATTTGACTTTTTAGTCAAATTGGGGCACCTATAGGTAAAAACTTGATTTTATATATCTATATATGGTGTAATATGGTGTATTATACTTTAATTGATGTAAAATTATGTTATATTGGACTTGGATAATTAGTTTTTATGTTTATTTATCATTTTTAGGTTAAAAAGGGTGCATTTAATGCTTTTTACAAGTTTTTTGGGAAATATGCCACTTGTAAAATGTTCAAATGTGAATATTAACATAATAAACACTCATATACATTATTTAATTGATATTTAAGTGTAATTTATTTCTAAAAACCATTGTACTCTTTTTTCGGCTTTTTAGACACACAAAAGTGACTTGCAGGTTTGTACTTAGTATGGTCAGCACAAAGGGTTTTGAGAAAAATGCCTTTGGGAGATGATAATATGCTTATAAAAATTATTTTTATTAGTATAATTTTTAATAATTATCAAATATGATTTATGAATAATTCATTTGAAGTTGACTATGTTTGTTTGCTTGCATTTCTATGAACCCTGCAGGTTTTGGTTCATTCTAGGCAACTACATACAAAACACTTGATGATATTTCGGTTATGTAATATGTTTAATTTATTCCCAAATTATACCCATACTTTTTTTCATTTTCCATGGTGTTTGGGTGAACAAATTATCTCACTTTACGGAAGGGTGTCACCATGTGTAGTTTTAGTCAATTTTCCTTATTGCAAACTATGTGTTATTCTTCAAAGGTCTCATAGGAGTGTGTTTTAGTGTTTAAAATAATATAATACCATATTTATCACTATAAATTCATGATTTATCTCATAGAATATGTTTTGGACAATTTTCAGTCTTGCCTTTCCTCACAACCAACTCTCTGCTCAAATTTACTTACAACTAAGGTTGGAACACATGTGGAGAACTTATTTAGCATGACCATGGAGGTGTTTTTGAGGTATAATTATGTATATCATTATATTTCATAAATAAAATATCATTATAACCTTCAATTCTCATGAAGGGAGACTATGTAGTTATGTACAACATTCTCACATAAGGCGGTCATGAACACACACCTACAGGGGCTTGCAAAGGTTTCAGTATTGAAAGTGAGGTTTTGAGACTTGTTAACACATTTGGATAGTGGTGGAATAATTATATAAAATTATTCAAGAGCTCAAAATTTTTCATGAAAACATTCAATACACACATGATTCCATTTCTACTTACTACTTATACCTTCAAATAATATCCCTGTACATGCTAGTAGAGGGTCTAAGGGGCCATATAGATAATTGAAAACATGGTGAAGACCCTTAAATTTAATAAAATGTGGTGTAATAATTTAAAAATGTTATAAGTGTCAATGAGGCAAAAGGTATAAGTGTGAACCAACTCCTATGGTGATAACAATGTTATGATCCACCTTCCCTGAATTATTAAAATAGAGACCTAGGGGGTTTCTATAGACTTCTTACAACATGATTATAAGATGTTACAAGACACATAGATTAATAAAAATTCTAGCCTCTATAAATTAAAATATCTTGGAAAATTCTAAGAGGTAGAGGATTAGAGTAAGATAGGTTTTTGAGGAGCCCAAAATCACATTTTATGCACTAAATTAGGACAATGAGATCTATAGGAAAGAGCTCAAAATGGACTTACCTCCCTAAGTTAAAAATTAGACCTTGTTAGCATGTGTCAATGGTTCCAATAGTTTAAATTACTATTGGAGGTATAAAAATCATCAAAATAAATGACACTTGGTGTTTTGGTTACTCAAGTATATTCCCTATCTGTACACATGCTCGTACACATCCACCTACAACAGGGTCAAATAGTGACCTTGATTTGATGCCAAATTGATGATTACACTCTAATAATTGAATTTTAGATTATATATGTAGATTATAATCTCAAGTTATTTTAAGGAGGTCTAAGGAGATTATTTAAGCATCATGGATAAGCCAAATAGATGCATGCACACCTACAATTGAATTGAGATAGAGCATAATCCAAGAGGCATACTATTGGAAAGGTTAAGGTATATGTGAAAGGGATGGTTAAATGATTTTAATTGTATAAAAATATCAATAATTCCATAAATATATGGTTGATATTGAGTGTTTCAATTACCATGGTAACCTATAGGTCTCCACATATAAGAAAATGCACACATATAACTAGGGTATACAAGATAGTGAACAAACATGATTTATAGGTAGTGTTTGAGCATATAAAGGGTGAAGGAACAAGTTTAAAATATTGAAAAATGACCTAATTTTTTAAGGGGGAAAATAATTCAAGGTTTTTCTAGATTCCAAAAATCATAATGACCTATAGGTCACTGTGGAAAGAACGAAATACAGTTAGGAAAGGGAGACTTTATCTTGTCTCAGTCAAGGTGGAAGAGTGTGTGGGAGGTTGGAAAGAAAATAGGAGAAAATAATGATTTCAAAATGATTTTTTTAAACTAATAAAACCCTCATAATGCATTAAAAGGCAAAAGGAAGGCACTTCCAAGTACAAAACATAGTCCACATACATAAGCCTTGCACAATCTTTTCCTTAAGAGTCTATCTTGGTTTTTGGAAAGTTTGGAGGGTCATAAGGGATGACCATGAGATAAAATTTTGTCCATATTTTCATAAAAATATATATGAACTCAAAAAATGTTTTGTTTTCCTATTGAAATAGTGGCAGTAACCCTTATTTTGTCTTAAATAAGGGGTACTTTCCCCATACACAAACCCTACAATTTTAAAGTTTAGAATCAAAATAGTGATTGAAGAGTTGGTTGGACATCATAAATAGTTTTTTATAGTTGGATTACATACATAAAAATATGAAAACAATTCACATAAACTATATATCCAATAGAGAGGTCTAAAATGTAAAGGTTATAGGCAAGCATAAAGAGAGGGATTAGGCCTAGTGACCAGATGTGAAACCATTTCCACTTTTGGACCTAAGTGAGATATATATTGTATTAGAATATGTTTTTTGGGTGTATAAATATGTGTTTTATCTTGTGGATTTCAAATAATATTATTTGGATGGTCTAGACCACTAAGAGTTGCAAACAGGCTATAAAGCTAACACTTGGCTTAGCATCTAAAGGGGAGTCAACTTCATTTTTGGCTTGAGATTTGCACTCAAACATTTTTAAAAATGGTTTTAAGGTCATTAAACATGTTTAATAACCTTAAAGTTTTAGATAAGTCATGAAGAATCATTTTTTAAGTCCAAAACCACTTAGACTTGTGCAAAATGGTGAAAACAAGCTCAAATAGGCCACATTCAAATGCTCACATCTCCCTTGAAGTTATGAATTGGAATATAAAGAGACCAGGGATGTTAATAGGGTCATTTAAGATCACTTCTGTGAATTTTTGTGAATGTTGTACATCCAAACTTTATAAACCAACCTTAAGAAGGAAGACAAACCTAAAACCTAATAAACCCTCAACCAAGACCTGATGGAGAAAATGAAGTTGAAGATGAAATATAAAAGAGAAATTTGAATATAAATATTGTAAATTGTATATGACTCAATCAAGATACTTAAAATCCTAACTAACTTATGGACTTATATGGATGGGGAAAAAATAGGGGTTTTATCACTATTCTTTGTGTTTTGTAGGTTGTAGGAGGTTTCAAGAGATGGAAATCATATGGATGGAAATATTAAGAATTAAGATAACTACCCATATAACTATATTGCCTTAAAAAAAATTATAATTTTCCAAACTAAGTGATTCAACTTAGCCAGTCAAAATTGGCCTAATGGACAAGCTAGGGAGAAGTGTGAAAAATTCAAGTGAATAACTTTTTAAGGTATCCTTAGTGCTTATAAGGACATGGATGGTATTGAAAGGTGTCATTAACTTCCTCACATGTATTTTAATGAGAAAATGATGTTAATTTTGAAGCCAAGTATGCAAGGTGCATGGAAGAATAAATTTTTAGGTAGTAAATGATGATTGCTCATTTCTAGTTGATTCTAGAAGACTAGGCCTACAAATAATGCATGAAAAGGAATGTATGATGTCCTTAAAATTAATTTAAATCATTGGACCTGATTTTAATTAGTTATAAGGTGTTAAAATTGGGATAATCATGTAGGTAGTTTTTTTGAGCCAAAATGGGGAGTTTGTTGCCATGTTTTGTGAGGTTTTTGACTTGGATTGACATTTGTACCTTCAGACATTACATGGTTCATCCCATAACATATACAAATGAAAAATTAACTCCTTGTATCAAATTTAAAAGTGTCATTATGACCCTTGGACTTCTTATTATCTCTCTCTCTCAAGTTCTATAAGAACTAGCCATTTTGGCATTGTATTAGATGTTCCACCTGAGTATGGTGAAGCCATACATAAATGTATACCTTTTTATCAATTATAAAACTTATTTTTACCTCATATATGGATTTTATTAGTGTTTTCAATTGGAGGATGAATCTTTCTTAGTGAAAACTATGAGTTCCTTAGCATGTTGTTTCATTCTTTCACCTATTTGTAGCCTATTCTTGCAGGGCATGTGAAGTGTTCAAGGATATGTTCATGGTATAAGTGAGTTAGAATATTCATTATTTAACTCATAGGACTCTTGTCTATACATATTATCTTTTCAAATTTATGCATAACCTCACAATGTAGCATTGATATGAGAAGATGAAGATTGGAGAAGTGGATTTTTAGTTTGTCCTTTGATTTCAAGTGTAAAATGCATATGGTTAGATGTCATCATGTTATTTGGTGTATCACCTCCCTTAGATTAGTTTACTTGAAGTTATCCTTCTCCATTTTCACCTCATAAGTTTAGTAATAGTTACAATCTAAATTGGTACATCAAGGGACCTAGCCCTATCTAGATATTCACCTCATTCCTTAGGTTGCCCACAAGCCTAGAGGTGATTCTATTTTGCCACTTGGATGAGGAGAGCTTTGCATCTCCTTAAAGGGATAAAATCCAAGTGAAAAAACATCCCCCACAAATCCATACAACAATAGGGGCACATTCCACCCCAAAAATAATAACATGGGAACATTCCATGCCAATAATAGCAATAGGGCCACATTCTACCCCAACAGAACTATGTTCCACCCATGAATGCACCAAACATGCAAGAGTGGAACTCCATGAAGGAGATTATATCATGTTTTGAGATTGGAAACATGATAAAAAAGTATAAATTTGATGAGATATGTCCACATCCATTTGATTTAATCATTCTCCAGGTCCCCTTTCAACCTCATTTTGAGGCACCCAAATTTGATAAATATAAAGGAAAGGGTGACCCATATAAACATATCCAGGCATTTTTTGTATTATGTTAAGAGGTTACTTATTGTAGTATATTCTTACTTGGATTATTTTCACAAATTTTAGTGAGACAAACTTTAGATTGGCTACTTAAGTTACCCAAGGGATCAATTATAGATTTGAATGACTTATCTAAAAAGTTCATCAACCATTTATTGTAAAATATAAAGCATGAATTGATCATTGTTAACTTGTTCAAAGCTAAATAATGAGATGGAAAGAGCTTCACCACATATCTAAAAATATGGAGAGAATTAACAAGTCATTTTCAGCATAATTTTTTAGACAAATAGTTAGCAAATATATTTGCATAGAGCTTACATCCTGAGGTCATGCACAATCTAGGTCTAGATCATGCTAATTCATTTGAGGAGATTATCGATAAAGGTGTACATATTAAAAAGGCTCTTATTACAAAAGGCCTTGCTAACATTTTCATGTAGGGTCAAACTTCAAATCAGACCCCATCTTCTAGTCAAATGGTTGTGTAAGATAAGCCTATGGGATTTAATAAGAATAAGAACATGGTTGGAAATGAGGTGACTAAAACAAGGAATAGATAAATGGTGCAAGCTCTATCAACCCCAAATGTACAATTATATCCTCCTAATCCACCACATAATTTATAGAGACAAAATCCATAGAGAGAAAACCATGGTGGTTTTAGGGTCTTTAGAAAATTGGGATAACCAATTAAAATAATATTCCAAAAGTTTGTAGCAGTTAACCTGATTGTATGGCTAGTACCAAGGCCATTTCCTCAAGATCAACCAAAAATAGATTAGTAAAAAGAGAATGAATGGTGAAATTTTAATTGTGTTATTAGTCACCATGTTTATTATTACATTCAATTAAGACATATTATTAAATATCTCATTAATAGTGGGGAAGTTGAGATTAAGTTGGACCCTAATCAGAACATAAATCAAGATATATGAATCTAAAAAGACCCCTTTCCTCGACATAATCAACTACCATCAAAGAAAAATCAAAACCAATGACAAAAATAAGGACAAAGGTATAATTAGAACCAGAATTAGGGTCAAAATCATAATCAACATGAACATAATCACAATCATAATACCCATTCTAAAAATGTAGGTTACAGTAACATGCATTACAACTATAAAAATATAGTGGGCTGCATTTTTATAACCCATATTGACACTATTATTGTTAAACCACATTAACCATCTGATACTCTTCATAGAACATAACCCATCATTATAGGGTCAACACCCTCTCTCTAGTAATACCACAACAAGTTCACACAATTTTGCTATGACTCCATTTACATAGGTTACTATTTCTAGACAATGCCATTATAATTATAATGGCTCCTTTCTGACTTGAAATTATAGAAATACAACTAGTCACCTAAGAGTCATTATACAAGGCCATTTGCCTTCATCTTCTAATTATATTGGTTCCCTACTACCTCTAGGTTGTGAAATCATAACTAGATGCTCATGGGTTACTCTCCAAGGTCTTTTGCCCACTTCTTCCATAGAGCCCAATGTGAACATTGCACCAATAGATCCAAGACTGACTACTATCCCAACCAAAGCCAAGCCATCTCACCCCAATGTTGAAAAGCCTTATAGTTTATTAGTCTAATTTAGAAAAACCCCTATATAGATTTATATTTTTGATCTCTTGTGGACATCTAAAGTCCATAGAACTACCATGAAAAATATTTTACAAAAATCCACTATTCCCAATGATGTAAATCCTAAATAATTCTAAAACGTAGTGGGAAATTTATCTTCATTTTGTCAAGCAACGTTTGATTAAAAAGACATGTCTACACGTATATTGAGCCATATTAACCCACTGTACATTGAAGTAATCATTGGAAAATATAAGATCAAGTGGGTTCCTATAGACAATGTTTTGGGGCTGAAAATCATATCTCTTAAGTTAGTATAAATATTGGGTTATAATGCAAAAGACATTCAACTAGAGATGATTACCATCAAGGCTTACAAAAATATTGAAAGGGAGTTTGTTGGTACTATTTGGTTACCAATCATTGTTGGGTCCATTTCACATCATACATTGATTAATATTGTGGACATTTAATTACCTTATAACATACTTCTTTATCATCCTTGGATCCATGAAGTACAAGTCATTCCCTCCACCCTACATCAATGCCTTAAGTTTCCCCATGATGGGATCGAGGTTACTATTCTCATCAATCAACAGCCTTATGAGTATTTAAAACATCTTAAGGCCTAGTTCCATAATTATAACTATTATCCAAAATTTTAATTCATTATGAAGAAGAACAAGGCTATACTTTCACATCTACCTCCATCTAATTATATCAGCCCTAGTGATCTCACTTCCACTTTCGCCGATCCATTTCCCATAAATCTTGTAAAGTAGGTTATTATTAAAGATGTGGTTATTTCCACATATAGTATTAAAGATTACTTACATGTTGTAAAGTTTCCTAAAAATACAAAAATATTTGGTAATCCTAAACCTTTAAAAAATCCTTATGGAACTAACATGATTTGGCAACCAAATAAGAAAGAGTGAAAGCCATGTATGGTTTTAGTACCTATTATTACACCAAAGAAAGATTGAGAGGATTTTATCAAGGGAGAATAGCTATATTATTAAGGCATTTCTAATTGATTTTAGAATTCAAAGTATCCTATCCCTAATTAGATCATGGATCATCTTGATTATATAAGAAAAGTCCTTGGCCCATGAAAGTAAGGAATCTTGGAACTCTTATTAGTTGGAGTACCTAATTTGAATCATGGTCTCATATTTCTACCACCTAAGGGTGACCTCATAAATTTTGATAGTGATTGTTTCAAATTGACTATAAATGAGACTTTTGACAATGACCCAACATCCCATTATAGCATTTTTGATGGGCTTGTTGACATGAACCTATTTGATTCTAATGCCATTTTAACCTTAACTATTGGAGCTTCCTATCCTGAAGTAAACCCTCATTATTCCCTATGCCTTTTCCATCTTGTACTCATTTATTAGGACCAACAAAATTTGGTCATATGGCTTGATGAGTTTCAAAATGAATAATCAATCAAAAAATACATGGGCTTATGAGATAGATTTCCTATTGGTGATCACAAACAAGGCTTTGATTTTTCATTAGATCATTATACCTAATTTGGAGAGTAGTCAAACTTTATTGGTCATAACAAAGATGAAACATCTAGATCTTGGAGTGAAAACCTCTTTGAGGCACTCATCAATTAGGGAAAAAGTAAATAAAAAGATAAGCCTTTGAGTGAAAACCTATTTTAGGCACTCTCAGGTGGGAAAGTTTGATCATCCCCTTAGGACATAAAAGATCCATCTATCCCAAGTTATATATACTATATAAGCATCTATTTAGAACAACAACAAATTTTTAAGAGTCTTGCTCTTGAGTTTCCAGAGGTTTTTTATACTTGGCATTTACCTGAGATGGTGGATTTTGATTCATCACACTATCTAAAACTCTGGGAAGAATAATAAGAAGATGTGGTAGAAGAATATAATCATGATCATACCTTGCTTATAATTCTAGAAGATGGATCCACACTCCTTGTGGAAAACATGATAGAAGTGAACCTAGGAACCTATGAGGATCCTAAAATGATTTATCTTGGATATTCCCTTAATAAAGCCTAACGTGAATAAACTATATCCCTCTTAAGGGATTATATTGACATATTTACATGGGCATACTCAGACATGCTAGGCTTGGACCCATATTTGGTTGTGTATCACGTTGTTGTCCATCCTGATGCTAAACCACTCAATAAGAAATTGAGGAAGATGCATCTATGCATCACCCTATTAGTTAAATCATGACTAGAAAAGTTCTTAGGAATAAGTTTTATTAGGAAACTAGATTACTCTGAATGGATGTCAAACATAGTCCTAGTGAATAAAAAGACCTCGAGTATATATATTTGTATTGATTTCATAGATATCAAAAAAGCATGCCCCAAAGATGATTTTCCTCTACCCAATATCAACATGATTGTTGAATTGTATGGGATTCTATCCTTAATGGACATATTTTATGGATACAATCAGATCAAGATAGCCCAATAAGATCAACATAAGACTGTGTTTACCACTTTATGGGGAACATTATATTACCAAGTCATGCCATTTGGCTTGAAGAATTCTAGAGCCACATATCAGTATGTCATGACTGTAATATTCTATGACATGATGCACAACATTTTTGAGGACTATGTTGATGATATAGTATCAAAATAAAGAACAAGATCTAGATATCTTGATGTTCTATGATGAATCTTTGAGAGGCTTCATGAATATAAATTTCACTTGAATCCTAAAAGTGTGTATTTGGGGTCACTTTAAGAAAATTGCTAGGTTTTATTGTATCAAAAAGAGGGATCAAAGTTGCCCTACTAAGTTCAAGGCCATTGTGTAAATGCCTCCATCAAATAATCTTAAACAACTATGAAGCCTACAATGAAAGATCTAATCTATATATAGGTTCATTTCTCAATTGGTAGATAAGTGCCACCCTTTTACCAATCTCTTGAAGAAAGGGATCAAATTTCAATGGGATGAATATTATTATATAGAATTTTTGAAACTCAAGACATATTTGGCCAATCTACCAGTCTTGAGACCACCATCACCTAGATGACCACTACTTCTTTACATATCAACAATAGAGCATACACTAGGGGCATTTTTGTCCCAACATGATGATCACAGTAAAGAACATGTAGTATATTATTTAAACCACACTTTGGTGTCTTATGAACATAATTATACACCTATTGAGAAGGGATGTTTATCTATGGTGTTTGCCACCTAAAAATTATGACATTATATGCTAAATAAAAAAGCTATTGTCATCACTAAGGTGGACACTCTTAATTTATTATTGTCCAAAATAGATCTTTAAGGATGCATGGATAAATGGGTTATGATACTAAGTGAATTTGACATTGAGTATCAAAATTAGAAATCAATTAAGGGGTAGGTTATTATTGATCAAATTATAGATGCCCTTATCACAGATACTTGACCACTAAAATTTAACTTTCCAAATGATTCTATTATGGAAATAGAACAAAAATTTCATGAAATTGAAAAATGAAAGATATATTTTTATGGCTCTTTTACATCCAATAGAGCTAAAGCTAGCATATTGTTGATTACACCCTAAGGAGATCTGATTCCCAAAGCATTTCATAAACAGTTTCATTGTATGAACAATATGGATGAATATGAGGCATTGATTGTAGGGATTTGCCTTACTATACAGTGGGATATTCATAGTTTAAAAGTTTATGGTGATTCCAAATTAATCATCAATTAGACCACTGATCAATATCAAACCAAAGATGACAAGCTTGTTCCTTACAAGCAAATTGTTGATAATCTCAAATGTTATTTTAAATCTATATAGTTTGAACAAATTATGAGGGCAAATAATAGATCAACTGACATAATGGTAATGATTGGTTACATGATACTAATTGATGATAGTGCTAAAAAGTATTAGTTTCTAATTGAAAGCCTTCTTCAGCCTACACATATTATATTAGATTCAAAAAGGTTATGTGTCATTACTAGTCTTACTCCCCCACTTGAATTACCATGGTTACAATATTTTTATAACTACTTCCATGACCATGTTTTCCCAGCCAACCTATCCAATAATTAGTAGAAGCTATTCCATCACTGTTTATCACATTATACCCTCCTTAGAAGCACACTTTATCATAAAGGATATGATGGAACACTTCATTATTTATCTTCAATAGAATCCAAGGTCACACTGAGGGAGGTTCATGAAGGAATGTGTGGGGCCCACACCAATGGTGTAGTCTTAAAAAAGCAGCTCCTCATAATAGGCTATTATTGGCAAAAAATGGAGACTAATGCTTGAAATTATGTAAGGAAGTGCACTCCTTATCAGCAACATATAAATTCAATACATGTACCCTCTTTTCCACTGTAACTAATCACAATACCATGGTCATTCTCAATATGGGGCCTCGATCTCATCAGGAAAATATACCCAACATCTTTAGATGGACATAAATATATCCTGAATGATATTAAGTATTTTACTAAGTGGATTGAGGCCATTCATCTCACTTATGTCATCAAGAAGTAGATAGCCAAATTCATCCATTACCATATCATCTATTGATATGGCATCCCAACTTGCCTTATATCCAATAATGGTGGATCTTTTGTAAACCAAGATGTAAAATATCTTTCTATAAAATTCAATATCACACACAAAAAAACAACTCCATATATCCCATAAGGCACTGGATAAGCTAAGGCATCAAACAAAACCATTGTAGCCATTTTAAAAAATATTTTCAATGACATTGGCCATAATTGGCACTTACAAATATTTCTTTCCCTTTAGGCCTACAAAAATAGTCATCAAACACCAATAGGAGCCACTCCATACTCCCTTGTCTATGACACATAATATATTATCTTGATTGAGATCTAGCTACCATCATTGTGAGTATATTGAAGATGATGAGGAAGATAGAGTCTTAAGGCTACAAGAACTATAACTTCTCTATGGTAAGTGTTTGGCAACCCTAGAAAACTTTAAGGCCTATTAGAACATATTATGGAAAAGATACAACAAGCACATTCTCACTTAGGAGTTTGAGATTGGTGATTTGGTACTAAAAGAGAACCAAAATACACAAATTCTGAATGCAAGAAAAAAGGTAAGTTTCAACCTAATTGGTTGGGACCATTTTTTATCATGACAAACTATAGAATAGGGGCATATTGACTAGATAAACCAAATGGTGAGGAACTTTTAGAGCCCATGAAAATTTTACACCTTAAGAGGTTATATGCATGAACAAAATTAAACCATTATATACAATATCCCTTACTTGGGGGTAATTTGTGCTAAAGTAATTTTATCCTACCAATTTATATTACCTTGGAATTCTCTCACATGAACCCTATTACTTTCATGATTATGGATAGTGAAATATTTTGGACCATCAATACTCTGAACACATTTTATCCTACCCTATACCATCCTCTTTGAGAACCATATTCTTTAGACCATTCTCTTTGAGAACCTTATTCTTTGTTATGTCTTGGCCTTATTGTAACCTAAACACTTTTGTCCCTCGACCAATTATGATCTTGATTATGTCACATCAGCATTATGAACACCTCTAATGCCAATTCAATAAAGAAATTCAACTAGGAAATAATTTCATAGATTTTTCTATAGACAAGTGAAAAAGAACACCTTTTTAGCTTAGGATCTTTACTTGTTGCATGTTTCTTTAAATTGATTTTGCACTGCACACTATTTTATATTACATTTTTTACTCTTTGGTGAACATTGTTGTCATTCTAAGATCTCACTCTCACTAATTTGTGAGAATGTGCCATTATAGCTAGATTTAGCTATTATTATAACTCTTATTTAGTTCCCTAATTTATTATTTATATCCATGAGTGCCATTGTAGCTGACTTAGTTATTTATTAGAACTTCTACTCTCAAACAAGCATATCCTTGACTAGTTGGTCCCCCTTTGTACATATTTTATTTCAAAAACATCAAAAACATTATAAAATAATCTAAAAAATAATAAAAACATTGTATTACACTCTTATACATTCTTATTCCACATGTTTACCATTTTTAAAGATCATTCTCCCTCATCCCACCATGCCACACTCTTAACATTTTGCAAGAAAATTAAGTCCCATTGGCTTATCATTTCGTAAGTCATCTCCTCTCACCAACTTATCATTTTGAGATCTAATTTAATTTTTAAATCTTTCCTATTCTTCTACAACATTAATCATATTTTTTGGTCATCACCTTTTTCTTCTATCCCACTTCCTAAGAGAACTACATTTAATTTAAAGTTCATGTTGGAACATGCATCTATGGAACTATATAGGCAATGTCCACTTGTATTATACATCTAGAGTTATCTCAACCAATCCCTTCTTTTTCTTCTCTTCCCCCATTTATTATATCATTATTACTCTTTAATTAGGGAAATAATCTTGTGTCCTTGTTCTTTATTACATTGTAGTGGAAAGTATTTCCTCTACCATGCATGCATGAAAAATTGTATTTAAATTACATTAACTTAATTTTTGTTTGTGTGTTTATTTATTATTTTCTTGGTGTTTTGTTATGATTTCATGCCTCTTCATTTATTTCTTCTTATTTTCTCCTTTTATTACTTCTTTTCTCACCTTGGTCTTGTGTTTCCCTATATGTTTTTTCTCTTATCTTTTGTTTTCAAGAGCATCTTGATGATTCACATGGATCTTGATTATTTATATCTTAATCTCATGTTGTTAATATGTTCTTGATTTTTATTTTTAAACATTTTTATTCTTACTTAATCCTTGATTGTTTATATATTTATTTTAATTTGGGATCCTTTAAGTTTATCCTTTTATTTTTCTTTGCTTTTTTATTTAAATGTAAATAGTTATAACTCTAGTTTCGGTCATTATTTTACCATTATAATTAGTTATAGGTACTCACACTTGAACCAAATCCATGAATTTGAAATGCCATATAATTATGAGTTATTCATACTTATGATGCATTTTTTTTATAGCAAGAACTTTATGCTCTAGACTCAAGTTTTAACATCAACACAACTCTAATGAATAAATCTCAAGATCACTATACATAAACTAGGATTAATAGGTTTAACACCTGACACAATGATTAGACATGATTATATTCACATAAATCATGAGTCTAATCAATTCTTGGTCATTTTTCATCATCCCTCATTCCATTCTATCCCACTTTTGGGTGAACTACATTGGTTTGAGGTCCATTTGGACTATGTAGGTAACACTTCAATACATGATGTATCTCAGGTCAGCTCAACCATATTTATTATTATTTTCATCTCTTTCATCACTTTTTGCATTTTTGTATGCCTAGTTTTTTGGTGGATTTTTCTAAGCCATTGCACCATCATATCTATGTTTGCACTTGATCGCTTTAATCTATGTTTTTAGGTTATATTTTTTGAGCTAATTTCTTGCCAAATTACCCATTATGGGACACATCATTTGAATTAGTTAACAAATCTAAATCATACCTATAGGGTAAATCCATTATTTATTATTTATCAATGATCAAAATTAGCCCTGATAGGGTAAAAACTATCTTATCATGATCAAATTTGCCCTACTGGGGCACTTCTTATTATCATCTTTTTGGAGACTAAAATATCATTTTATTATAATTCCAAGATCTCCACACTTTTTCCCATGATGTCAATGTTTTAGTGTTCAACTTATCTCAAGATTAATCAATGCCATAAGCACACAACTTGCACTCTCAAATTGGGTGTTTTCAAAGTGTGCCCCTTACATTTATGGATTGAATCCTTCCCATTCCCCCCATATTTGGGGCCCATTATACCTCTAATTATATTTTCATCATTGATGATAACCACAGAATGAAATCATTAGCTCATATAAATGTGATATATTCTATGGGTTAATATTTCACTTTCTCTATCTTTTTAAGAGTCCATCCTTCTCATTTATCCCTATATATCCTCTTGAGGCAACATCATGGGTTATTACCAATTTATTATTATACACTCTTTTATTTAAAAAGATGTTGCTTCTCCTGAGTGTCTCAATACACATTTTCAAATAGGGGAAACATGTAGACACCTAATTCCTAACACCATTTATGTTGAAATTGTCAATCTTACTTGAATTGCACTCAAAAGCCCAATTTAGGTCAAAATCACTAAAAATATGCTAAAAGGTTTGAAATTTTCATATAAAAGTGCCACTTTAGGCTAATGTATCCCTAAATGGGGTAATGTATTTTATGTGATTTCTAACTTTGATTAATTCATTTCATGTCAAAATGATGATTTCACCTTTTTGTGCTATGGATCACTCTTTTATTCTAATTCATTAGTACACATCATGTACCATTGTTGTTTTGTGTTGGAAACATCCTAAATGAGAATGTGGTTCCAACAAATCTAACATCATCTTCCAAATCTTCCCGAATCAAATTATGACCCATTAATATGACTTTTTGACTATTTTGATTAATTGAGGGCCAATTTCCAAATAATTGCACAAATATTGTTTAATCTTATTTAAGGCTAATTAATTAAAATCAAGAGTTTAAGTGGATTTTACATGGAGGTTATTTAATATTTATTTTGAGAAATTTATTCCTATTAACTACATAATCATAATGACATGATCAATGGGGTGGCATCCACAAGCCATCAATGCATAAAATATTTGAATTATAGGCACCCATGCCTATTTGATGCCCATTCCCCCAAATCATTATGAGGATATTTATTGATTTAATTTCAAATATTAGATTAATTCATGTCCACACATATCAATATTGAGATGGATGTTCTTGGTTTATTCTAACCCATTTGGAAAATATATAAATAAGAGGGCATAAAACATCATTTATTAAGCTTAAATTGTGTAGAATTATAATTCTAAAATCTCTACACAAGCCATTTGTGTTTTTATTATTGTGTTATTTGAATTTGGGTAAGCTTCATTTAACAGACCAATCTGGATATTTATTTTATTGAGTCTAGAGTATGCATCTATTTTTGGAAGCAATGGAGGAGCAAAGAAACCATTGTTGATAAAGACTATAATTCTAGATCAAGGGGAGAACATGCTTGGAGCTGATCTTAGGCTGTGGAATCAATTTGGTATGGTAACTATTACTGATTTATATCAATTTTTTCTTCATTATCATTATAAAACCATTCATGAATAGGTTGTATTTTTTTGTTTAGTTCTTTATGCATTTTGATAGATTTATTGACTAAAGCTTGACTAAAAACATTTGTATTCTATCCTACATGATCAACCTCTCCTTCAATGTGCATGTTGACTTGTTATTGAAACTATCCCCATTACTTCATAATGGTATTCAATATGGAATTTAATCACCTAAATGGATATTTATAAAGTGCAAATATTGGCTCATTAACCTCACAATGTCATTCTATGCCCATTATGACCTTTTACTAGTTGATCAAATAGGCCTCATTTGCAAGTTCTTCACCTTTATACATATTCACTAATTGAATGACTTGGAAAATTGAAATAAATTCTAATTTTTTTATAAGACTTATATTATTTCTATATTAACCCTCTACATTGGCATTTACACCCTTCAAGCATCTTCCATGTGTAAAGACATCTACTTTGCTTGAGTAGGCTAATTAGATTAGCTTCATAGACTGGCTAATTAGGAGGATCTATAAGAAAAAATTAAAATAAAACTCATGAATAATTAATATTTTGGAGGAGTGAAAAAACTTAATAACTAACCTTTCCCATGATTAATAATTCTTTCATGGCTTATACTCCATTTTTTGCTCAAAACCTTGTAAATATGCATTTTATAGAGGTGGCTATATAACCTCCATATAATTAGGTATCATGGATATGGGATATTATGAGTTAGAAACACATTTTAGGTGTTTCTATAGTTATCCATATCTATTTGGATACATATTTCACTAAATCTTCCTAGTCGAGTCCCTATTAGGGTTTTATAGGGGTTTATGAGTGTTTGGGACTCTTAGAAATGGTTCATAGAGGTTAGTGGTCAAACCTATGGACCAATTACAATAGATACATGTTTATAGACCCATATACATCTATTAAATTTCTTGAATCCCCATTAAAATTATCCATATAATTTTGAGCATTTGAAAATGCTCCTTAGGTGAGAAACATGCCTCTCAAGTAGTGTTAGGGTGTTTACATGCTAGAATGACTCACTATGAGAACTGTATAAAATAAAAAGTGATTAAAATGTGTCTAAAAATCATGTTTAAATCTCCCATAAAGGTATAATATACCCTTACTTCTAAAATGGATCTATGTTCCACCTTCTTGTGACACTGCTCCAATGAGGGTGTTAGATCAGTCTACTTATAGACATGAATATTGAGCTTTAGTTTTAACCCAGGTGCTATGTGTTATAAGTATATACTAAGAATGGTTTAATAATTAGAAAAAAATGTATATTTAATTCCATTTACAATTCCATGAAGCATACATTCACATAATATCAAATATTGTATAGAGAAACAACCATATGAGAACATCACAAGATAACACAAGAGATTATATAGGAAAACCTCTTGGGGAATAAAAAACACTAAAAAAATAACATGGAATACTATCCTATAATTAAAATATTCAATTTTTACTAGCACCAACTGATCAAGGAGCACCCACCCCTTAATTTAGTCAAGCACCCACTTGACCTTTAAATAGCACTAACCAAGAAGGAGGTTAAAACCCCATAGATGATCAATCATAAACTTAGTCACATCCAAAATAATATAAAATGCTTATATAATTTTTTATATACATGATGATGGACTTATTTTTATCTAAATCCTATAAACCTACCTCTTTACATCATACAAGCCACTTAGGTTTTTTCACTTAATATGCCTCTTTTAGGATTCTTAAGTCCAATGACTTGTGGATCCACCAAAAAAAATTGATTAGATATGAATGATTTATCATAATTAATATATGATGTTCCTAAATTACTTGATCCTTCTCTTTCAAAATTTCTCTCCCTCGCTTCAATTCACTTTAACAACTACAAGTCCAAATAGGCCTATTAAGCCTTGCCTTTATACCACATACTTCATCTAACCCATATTGGTAAAAAAAGATACTTTCATACTTGATTTGAAATTATAATAGGTAAAAGAATATGTTACATTAGTTATAAAATCCACTCCATAGGTTTGTCATACGTATTTAGCCCAAAACCTTAATTAGCCCTTACTGAGACCTAAAATAATTAGGTTTATCCATGTACATGTTACAACTTGGACTTATTGGATGAGATTTATCATAAAAAATGATTTATAAATATATAAAAACCTCAAATATACCCATTAATACTTCCTTATATGTCCACACAATCTAGAACTCCAAATCACCACTTGAACCAAGCCATTTTGCTTACTCACTATTAGCCCTCATATACCTAGAAAATGTATCTCATATAACTAAAGCATTAAATAAGAATTATAAAAAAATAAACTCAAAATTTTTTATGATAATATCATAAATTACCTTATAAACATCATAATTTCCATTTTAAATCTTCACTCAAGTTCTAAACATTCAAAATCACCTCTACTACAGGACCAATCAGACTGGTCAAACATAGTCAAAGTATAGTCATGTAAATGTTCATGTTTATAAATTTTAAGAGTAATTAAAATATATATAATTAAAATTTATATGTAATTTTATTCATATATATCAACCTATAATATTTATTTCTTTTGTTCTAGCATCATTCATTGGTTTAACAAACTAATTCCTCAAACTACTTTCACACTGTGCATACATAGTTAGACAAATTATTTTGGATTCATCATCCCAAAACATAAAAATATATAATAAAATTTAAAAAAACATTAATATATCAATTATGTCTCAAAAAAATCAATATATTCATTATATTCATCAACTATTATCAACGAACCTCAAACACTTCACTTCCCGCACATGCCTATAGCAATTATCTTGAATAAAAACATAGTCATGGTGAACATGACTCCTAACAACTATAGAGTCACTTAATTTAACTAAAAATTAAAAAATAACTTTATTATCACCTCAAATCATAAATTTATGGGGGTATAATATCATATAAGAAACATATAGATCATTCTGTGAGACACACTCCTTCACTGTCTTGACTTACACAGATTAGTCACTTTGTGAGCACCTTATAGCTTGTGTATAGACATAAAAAACACTTAAAAAAATGTAGTATGAGTAATATATCTTAAAATAAGACCCTACACCATTGGATTCATCCCTACTCACCTTTAATTCTTCCCTAAACTCTTCATCACACTGTCTGGCTTTTTCTCACTATTTTTACTATTTGTAGATTTATAAATAGGAAAATTTTATTGACCAAAATTATTGATAAAATGTATATTTATTTAAAAATAAAATCTATGGACCTTATTAACAAGTCTTTTCCTTTAATATCCATCAAATTTAATGTGTTGACTTGGTCAACTCTACCTATAACATCAAATTATCTAGAAACAAGTACTTTTCTATGCCTTCTACTCACTACCCTAACACACAAATACCACCTATAAGTGCATATATGAGTCCTATATAACATAAAATCATCAAAATTGATCAAAAAATCAATTATAGACTAAAACCATTCACATCTTTCCAATTGCTTCATTATGAGGGTTTGCATGCACAAAAACCTCCTTACATTATTAAATTTCATTGATAAAGTTGAGGGCTTGGATTATATGAAAAATGATTCTAAAATATTATTATGACCCTTCCCCAACTACTCCAAATGGATCAGGTCACCATGAAAACTCTACACCTGACAATGAGCATCACAAACTTCTTCTCGGGTTTTCATCTCTTCATTTTATTACTTGGATGCCTTTGGACACTTTTTCACACTTTGTACTTCATGATAGGACATAAAAATTGGAAAACACACTTATAACACCATATGTCACCTTGGAAAAATTTCACATGATCTCACATAAATAGGAAACTAACTTTGACCCCTCATTAGGTCTCACTCTCTCTTTTGCATACTAAGCCTAAAACTACAGACCATACCTTGATCAAGAAAACACCTTGAAACCTATTTTAATTCTCTCATCACCTTAAAATAATGTCATACACCTTCATTTCATGGTCCATGTCTTCCAAAATTCTACTCCCTAGCCTCAATCAGCTCAACATACTAGGCTACTAAACCTATGCCACCACACAAGGTCTACGAGACGACCACCATACCATTATTCACATATTTTATTTTATTATTAACCTAAAACAACATAAAAATTCTATAAATAACATGAAAACCTCAAAAAGTTCTCACCTTAGCTCATATGCATCCAAACCTGATCAACATGCCTCATTAAGCCACCGAGGGTCTTAGAACAAGGTCTAGATGAAGACCTTCAATGAAGTACATACCCTTTCAAACTAACTTACCTTGCTTAGAATTATTTGACATAAATGACACTAAAAATATCATGACATCAATGATATCATCACTTTATCATTACCTTTGACATCAATGACAACATGTTTGCCAACAATCTCCCCCTTTATCATTGATGGCAACCTATTTTTCTCCTTCTCCCCATTTTCCATTAATGACAAAGTGGATATATACACCTATAAGATTCATATAAATATTCATATAATCCTATGACCTGACCACTTACAATTCTCCCCCTTTGTCTATGCATGAAGATTCAATACATTGTCAAAACACATGACTTGGTTTGATCAAGTCATCATACCAACTTCTTGAGTTCACATCTATAGAAAACTTATCCATATCTCCACCATGACTGAAGTGTGAAATATATCACATATGCTCCCCCTTACATCATTCACATATTTTCAATCCTTTCAAACTATCTGAGTTAGCTCCCCCTAACTCCATACTCCATAAAAAAAATTAAATTTATTAAGTCTCCTCAATGAACTAACAATGAGACTAAATGTGTCATACTATCTTCATCAAGGTACTATTCCATGTCAAATACCTTATTTCCAACCTAAATAATCCTTCTATAGGCTAGATCAGACTCAAACTATTCTCTTTCACCTTAAGAGCATGATTAGTCCTTATAACTCCAATAGGTCTCATTAGGACCTAATCCACATAGTATTTCTTCTTCTTGCTTAATAATGACCTCTTTGGCCTATAATAACATATAAAATAGGAGTGGAAAAACTTAATAACAATGTAAATAAACTAATAAAACATCAACTTTCTATTCTTCAATCAACACAAGCCATTAAGGCTCAAACCATTGCAAGTTACCCTCTCCATCAACAACTAATCATATTATGCCTATGAGACCTCATTTACTATAGTATACCTATGATTACATTTTCTGTCTCATTTATGAGATTCCAATAGGTATCATAAATATTTTAATTGATCCACTATGACCTAAAGGTCATTTCCAAGCTCAAAGAACATCAATCTCTTCATGATAGGCTTCAAAGATCACTCAAAGATCAATTTCTTCATACTCTATCTATATCTTGTATATGAGAACTCAGAACTTCATCTTTAAAATAATATGAAATCATTACACTTTAAAAATATCATCACAAATTTATAAGACCTTATGAGGTCAATATGTCACTAAACAAAGCATTGTACTTCAAGTCATAGTCTTAAGAGTACACTATGACAATCTCTTGCAAACTTGTAAGAAACATGATAAGCTACATAAAAGATCACCTATAGGAATTATATGAACATATTCAAGGATCTTAAAAAATGATAAAATAATTATCAGATCACCTCTCATCCTTAGAACATATGAACAACATCTCTTTACTATAATGACATTGGTCATAAAAGACCAATCTTCAACTCATTGAAGCCATCATCCTGAAACTTGCTTCTTGAACCTCAACCTAAGCTTAACCATGTATCCAAAGCATGATACATATTATAATATATATTTAAATTAATACCCATAATACTTAGTTTCATAGCTCATATGAAAGTCACTTAACCTCATGACAACACTCTTAGGGTTTGAAGTCATGAATCTCCTTGGAACCCTTAACTCACTATTCTTTACAATTAGATCTTGATAGTCACTTTTGATAAACCAAATTGAATAAAAAAATGTACCTATAGGAGAATTATTTACATTGAATAATCTCTTAAAATATTTTACCAATCATCTTGAAGGACCAAATTCACCAAACAACTCAAAGAAATCTTGTTCTTCTACAATCAATAACTTTCACTCACAGTCAGTTTCCAAGATGAATTTATTATACAAGAACACACTAATAGATCTCCATCAAAGCATAAAACATGAATATAATTATTTATCAACCTAGTTAAATTATTATAAAACATTTGAATACATTTAGATAATTTTTAAACTAAGGTTCACTCATAGAAAACCCAATAAATCTGTAGTCAAATTCTATGTGTAATAAATGTACCTGTATAGACTTTCAAGATACCAAAATTTATAAGGATATTCATCATGGATTGTTATTCAATGGTGTTCAAATTAAAATTCTATGTGTAATAAATTTATATTTATAGACTTTCAAGATACCAAACTTTTTAAGGATATTCATCATGGATTTTGCTTCATCTTTCCTTTTTACACCATCTAGTTTTGACTAAAACTCTACCTTCTATACCCCAAAATTTTATTTTGGGTCATTATACAAACATTTTAATCTAAACACCAATGGTCACATTTTTTATTACCAAATATCTATTTCTCAAAGGTTAAGAATGGCATCCCCTAGCATGTCACAAGCAATATGAGAAAATTTTATGCCATATAACTTGAAATAGTCAACTCCTCATGGCACCAATCTTTTAGGAGACCAAAATTGGACATTAAATAACAAAAATATTATTTTTTTGACCAAGTTTAACCATTTTAAGTATAAATGATAAATGTTCAAACAAACAAACTTATCCATACTTGAATGACATCCTGTGATGGTCTAGCTTATCTAGGCTACTATAATGCACTTTTATCTTTCAAAAGGATATTTGATATTTTAGACCCTCCTCAATTCATATATGGATTCCTCACATCATCCTCCATTATCTATAGGACATTTAATACTTTCATACATTAAAAAAACATCCATTTGACCTCTTTGTCCATATACCCATGCATTTATCTCTTTCCTAAGCATGAAAACATTCTCTCCTGAACTCATGCTAATAGAAAAGATCCTCTATGACTATCTTAACATCTTTATGTCATAAATAACACTAATTCCTTCATTATCTCATGATCACTCCTTGATTCAACTTTAATATTTATAACTTATGAACACCAATTCTTATCTTGAAGAAAATTGGTCTTAAAATCCAATCCTCAAATCTCATACTCTTTTTATAGCTTAGGTTTAATCTTGGAATTATACTTAATATAGTACTTATTATTCAACCTTTTTAGTTTTAAAATTGTATAATTATATTCAAATGTCAACCATGATCTTCATAAACTTATCCATAACTGTAAACAAGATGAACATTATCTTTATCACAAATAAAGCTACTTGGGATCACCTAGAGGTTTTCAAGCCTCCTCTAAAATGTTTGACTTTGATAATTACTATTTGAAGTAGATATTGAGATGGGGATGATTTATTATAAAATAATGTATATTCAATTCCATTTACCAATCTATGAAGCACACATTCACATAAGATCAAACAATGTATAAAGAAACAATCATATGAGCACATCCCAAGATAACACAAGAGATTATGTGGGAAAACCTCTTGGGGAATAAAAAACACTAAACCAAGCACATGTAATACTATCCTATAATGAAAAAATTAAATTTATACCAGCACGAATTGATCAAAGAGTACCCACCCCTCAATTTAGTCAAGCACCCACTTGACCTTTAGCTATCACCAACTAGCAAGAAGGCTACAAACCTCTAGATGATCAAGAACCAAATTAATCACCTCAAAAAAAATATCTACATATAATTTTATGATTTACACACTTGATGATGGACTTATTTTTCTCCAACTCCTATAAACCTACCTCTTTACCTCATACAAGCTACTTAGGCTTCTTTGCTCAATATGACTCTTCTAGGCTTATCAGGTCCAATAACCTATGTATCCACCTATAAAAAATGATCAGATATGCATTAATGATTCTCATTAATCTCTTATTGTCCAAATGAAATTTTCATTCTCTTTCAATGGTTCTCTCCTTTGATTTAATTTACTCTAACAACTACAAGACTAAATAGGCCTATTAGGCCTTGCCTTTATACCACATACTTCATCTAACCCATCTTGGTCCACCAATATAATTTCATAATTGATTTAAAATTGGAATATGTACACACACACACATTTAATTAGTGATAAAATCCACTCCATATATTGGTCATACCTATTTATCCCCAAACCTTAATTAGCCCTTAATGAGACCTAAAGAAATTAGGTCTATCCATGCACATGTTATAACTTAGAATTATTAGACCAAATTTAGCCTCAATAATTTATTTATACACATATAAAAAACCTAAAATATTCCAATTAATACTTTCATATATGTCCACACAAGCTGTAACTCCAACTCACCACTTGAACCAAGCCATTTTGCGTACTTGCCATTAACCCTTCATATACCTAGAAAATCTATCTTATAGAATTGAAGTATTAAATAAAATTTATCAAAAAAACCACTCAAAAAATTGAATTAATATATAATAAATTACCTTATAAAAATAATCATATCAATTTTAAATCTTCACTCAAGCTACAAACATCCAAAATCACCTTTGCTACATGACCACTTAGATTGGTCAAACATAGTTAAAGTAAAGTCATGTAAATGTTCATTTTTAGAACTTGTAAGAGTGATTAGAAGATATATAATTCAAGTTCATAGTTATTTTTATTATTATATATCATCATTCAATAGTTATAACTCTTTTTCTAGGATTATCCATTGGTCTAATAGACCAATTCCTCATACTACTTTCACACTGTGCATAAATAGTTAGACACACTCTTTTGGATTCTTCATCTTAACACCTATAAATATTTACTTAGGATTAAAAAAACATTAATATATAATTTAGGTCTCAAAAAACATCAATATATTCATTATATGCATCAATTATTGTCAAGGAACCTTAAACAGTTCACTTCCCTTAACATGCATGTAGTAGTCATCTTGACTAAAAACATAGTCATGGTGAACATGACTACTAAAAATTATAGATTAAATTAATTTAAATAAAAATTAATTAATTATAACCTTATAAAAATTAATATAAAATCCAATTATAAATTTATGGGGGTCTAATATCATATTGGAAACATATAGATCATTTTGTGACACACACACCTTCACTGTCTTGACATACACATATAAGCCACTTTGTGAGCACATTATAGCATATGTGTATACATAAAAAATACTTAAAAACCAATATAATATGATTAATAGGTCTTATAATATTACCAAAAACCATTGTATTCATCCCTACTCACCTGGAAATCTTCCTTTAACTCTTCATCACATTACGTAGCTTTTTCTCATTGTTTAGTGATTTGGCAAATAGGACAATTTGATTGAACAAAAATGTTGATATAATGATTATTTATTTTAAAAAAAACTCCATGGACCTCAATAATAAGACTTATATTTCAAGCTCCATCAAATCGCATGTGTTGACCTTGTCAAATCTACCTATAGCATCAAATTCTCTAGAAACAAGTACTTTTTTGTACCTTATACTCACTGACCTAACACACCACTACCACATAGATGTGACTTGAGGATTCCTATACAACATCAAATAATAAAAAATCATGAAAAAATTCATTCTATACAAAATTAATTCACATCTTTCTAGTCACTTCACTATGTGGGTTTGCAAGCACAAAAACCTCCTTACCTTCTTAACATTTGTTCATAAAAATGAGGGATTGGTTTCTATAAAAAATAATTCTAAAATATTTTTAGGACCCTTTCCCAAATAATCCAAATATATCAGGTAACCATGCAAACTCTACATGTGCCAATGAGCATCACAAACTTCTTCTTGGGTTCTCATCTCTTCATTTTATCACACATGGAAGCCTTAGGACACTTTTTCATAGTTTGTAATTCAATATAGGACATAAAAATTGGAAAACACACTTGAAAAACCATATGGAACCTTGGAAAAATTTAAAAGGATCTCACATAAATATGAAACTCACTTTGACCCTATTAGGTGAATATTTTGTCAATCAGCTAACTGATGAGCAAAATAGGTCTCTTCAACCACAACATAGGGAAATTGGTCAGCTAGATGTGCAGGTTTACTACATCAAAAGGGAACAAATCTCTCATCTCATCAAGGGGAGATTCCTTGTAAGTATGAAGGGGATATATATATATATATATATATATATGCTAATCTACTATAAATAAGCTGAAAATAACACTCAGGGGTAGGATAACACCATTCATCTCTCTTTTTTCAAAGATGATGTTCACCAATCAAAGGATAAATCTTGATGAAATGATAGAAGGCACTCCTCTTCTTTCAAAAGTGTTATTCAGCAGACAACAAGAACCTTTCAGGTAGTGACAAGTAATTGTAACACGGTGCAGTAACACAACAAGATGAAATGTAGCACAAAGTCTCCTCCTCAACTACCAAAGAGTGAAATACAAAGGATAATGAGGGCACAAAGTCATCCCAAGATCCCTTACATAGAAACAAAAAATGAATAAACTAAAGACAATTTTGGCAACACAAAGTCTCTCCACAGCTGGCTTCATGACACCTTCCTAATTACTTTCACTAATTTTGCTTATTTAATTAAATGGCCAAAAAATGTATTAAGGAAACATACATAAGAATAATTTACCAAACAACCAAGCTATTCTAGCACAAAGTCTAAAAAGTCACTTGTTTTCTTATTCAAATAACGAAATATGATCAACAATTTAAGCTCAAAGTCTCAGTAATGCCTTTCAATTTGGGCAGAGTTTTGTTTTTGATAATAGAGAGATCCCCTTAAAACAATAAGAGAGAGTCCAATATATAGTACTCCAAGAAAGACTTGGGTGCTTTGTTTCACAAAAATGATGGCCTATGATGCATTTAATGCCTTCAATGCATTTTAAATTCTATCCATGGGCTATGCTGGAATTGGGCATCGGTCTTAAATATGAGCCACCTAATGTGTTTCCTAATGTGTGCACAGCTATTTTCACTTTACTCAATGCAAGAGAACATGCCATGCCATTGAATGTTCACGCTCTCCAATGTCCACTTGGTCAGCTGCTTCACCTTCTAGAAACATATCTCATGCATGGATATTTTTTGATCTTTCTCCATCATTTCCCCTTTCTTTATTGTATTTTGAGCTCTCAGGTGCTTTATTCATGATGAAGGGATAGGTGGCACTTTCCACTGTGAAGCAGGCAAAGACACTTGGCAACATCCATTTACCTTATAGAAGCTTAAGATATCCTTTGAGAGTCCTATGGAAAATGACACATGGTAGCTTCCACTGAGCTTTTAGAAATACTATAGAAACATGCAGGACTCATTTGGATTCACATGGATGATGCCACTTGGCATGCTTCCCTTGCCTTAGCAATTCACCTGGGACCCACCACAGTCCTTACTCAATAATGAGACAAAAGGAAGAAATGGCAAACATTGACACTCAGTGCTTTCCACTGAGTTTTACAAGAGACATGTGGTGACTTCCACTGTATTTTGTCCTTATATATGTGATTTGAGCTCTCAGGATATCTCTTTGGCCGGTTGTTGAATTTATTCACAGGGTCTGCACCGTATTTGAAAAGTGAAGGATATTTCATTATCTTAAATTTGACATTTGTGGGGATGTCAATGGTTTAATCACTTCCCTGGTTTAATTGTTTTCCTGGTTCAATCACTTCCTTAGTTTAATTGCTTTCTCAGTTTAATCGCTTTCTTAGTTCAATCGCTTTCTCAGTTCAATCACTTTCTTGGTCTTTGATTGAACCATCCCTTTGTCTGGCACTTCCTTTGAACCATTGAACCTTTGAACTTTTGAACTTTTTTGGTTCAAAGTTCAATCAGTTCATTGGTTCATCCTTTGTTCCATCACTTCTCTATTTTTCTAAGTCCCTTGATCTCTTCGAACCCATTGAACTCATTAAACCCATTGAACCTATTGAACCAATTTGGTTCAAGGTTCAATGGTCCAATGGTTCAAAAATTCATTCCTTTATTCTTGAAAGTCTTCTTTTCTTCACTACCCTCTGTAAGGGCACTTGGTCTCTTCACTTTGGGGCATTCCTTTGAACTGACCGATTGAACCGACCAATTGAACTAACTGATATTCAAAGGTGCAAAGGTTCAATCATTCAATTTCTTTCTTCTTGTGTTCCACTTGACCACTTGAACCAATTGATTGAACCAACTTCTTATTGAACCTTTGAACCTGTTGAACATTTGAACCATTTTGGTTCAAGGTTCAATGTTTCAATGGTTCAAGCCTTCTTGTTTCTCACTAAGTCTTTTGAAGCGTTGAACTTTCTAAAGTGGTTGAAATTTAAACTTTTGTTGAAGTGCTTCACTCTTTAAGCTTGCCAACATCATTGAACCTTGGCATTGAACCAACCTTGAAATTGCCCAAGTGTTGAGAGCTTATTTATTTCTTGTAAAATGTATAGATTTAAGCCTCCATAGTTTGTATATTTAAGCCTACAGAGTCCATAGATTTAAGCGTGCATAGTTCATAGATTTTAGCCTACAAAGTCCGTAGATTTCTTCCAGTGAAGTTTGTTAGATGAAAAAGCTTAAAAAATGGAGAATTTGAATGCCTAGAACAATTTTTGAGAAGGGAAGAGGGAATTTTTGTCCTGTAAGACCAAAATAGTTCATATGTTGTCCCAAAAATGAGTGACAAATTTTGGGAAAAATAGCTGGCTCTAGTTGGGGAACTTCTTTCAGTTGAAGACTTGGAACAACTGAGGGAAGTAGAAACCAAAATCTCCAGTGCCTTGAAGTTTGCCATTGGGCTACAGAGTCATGATATCTACAAAAAAAGGTGCCAAAAATAAAAATGAAAATCACAAAATAGAACTAAAGGCTATACAAATATACATATGTACAGATGATCTTATCTGATGCCTCAAGATTTGAAGCGCTTCAAATTCCACCCACTGTGAGACAGTGAAAATGGCATTCCATCCTAATAAACTAGTAAGAAACCATTTTCTCCCCAGAATCAGTGATGGGTGAATGGAAGTCTCCACCAAGAATCACATTTTTTGTGCACTCCTTTTGGTTCTCTCTTCTTGCCCCATGGCAAGGTGTGGTCTCCAATCTAGAAACCATAAATCTTTTCTCTCTTAGTGAAGAGTTCTTTTTCCTAACTTTGGCATGTAGTAGTATGGTCCACTACCATATCTTGTTGCTCTTTTGGTTCAGTCCAACACATGATTTGATTATCCCAATCAGATACTTGACAAACCATCAGCTCAACATCTCATTTGGCATGAAGGAGTTTGACACCTTTGTCTTGAGCAGCGTTCAACCTGGGTAACAGAGATTCATACTCAGCAACATTTTTAGTGTTTTTGAACTACAAATTTTATGAAGAGGGAAGGATATCTCCTTGAGGAGATATCAACACAGTCCTAACTCTAGCACCGCTAGAAGAGTAGCTACCATCAAATCCTAGTATCCATACATCATAAAAAACTACTCCTTTCTTAGATTTTTCTTTATTGGGAGAGGGGAGTTCTTTTGGGCTTGCACTGTGCTCTCTCATGATTTCTATTGTTTTATCTGAACCAATTCCTACATTACCACCTATAGGACTTTCATCTGCTATAACAAGAATGTCTTTAATAGACAAAAAATAGTTACCCCTGCCTGAAGACTCAAACAAAATTTAAGCTTCAGGGATTGACGCTTGGGTGACAACATATTTTTCCTCCTTTTCAGGAAGCAGCCTCTACATGATGCCATTGATAGGGATCCTCACTTCAGATAGGTCCATGCTTAATTATCCTCTAACATCCTTACAGAAATTTTGCCTAAGAAGGATGTCGTATGAAGCTGGGATGTCAACCACTAGGACTGTCATCTTGATTCTTTTTTTTGGAAAGGCGATAAATGCAAATTGGGCATCCTTGATTTGTCCCAGCAGTGGCACTTGTTTGTTATCCATGGAGAAACATTTCCCAAATGTCTTGGTCAGTGTGAGACCAAGGGATTCAGCTACTTTGGCATGCATGACATTGTCTGATCACCTAAGTTAATGATGCAATTGTTTAGCTAATGTCTATTTATTACCAGGGAGACATAGAATGGTTCAATCCTTTTGGAAGTAGCAGGAGGAGCAATGAAAAGGTTATTTGGGATGGACATGTTCCTTGGGGGATCATGAGTTACCTTTTAAACATCTTGTCCTCCAGGGATGGATTTAGTATTCACACACTGAACTAACCTATCTAACTGCTCAAGATTGGATTGCAAGAATTCAAATTCAGACATTTGAATTTTGTTCTTCTTGACATGGTCGATTATGTCAAATGACTGAAATGGACTAGGAATAGACGAAGGTAGTTCATCTTTCTAGTTTTTAGGAGTGGTACTGGTCTATGGAATTGAAGTTGAAGATGGAGGAATGCTTGATGTATTTACCTTTTTATTACTCACTAGGTCCTTTGACTGGAAAGGCAGAGAAGTTCCTCATTTGGAAATTGAAATTACAGGCTGAGAACTTTCCCCTATTTTTACTTTATTAGCTTGCTAGGCTAACTAGTTCTAGGACTGGGTGAATACAACATATGATCCATCAACTACTTCACCTTTATCTCTGGGTTCATCTTGGTAATTCAGGAAACCAATGTTGGAGTCACCAACTGATTCTTCCTGCTCTGCTACAAAAAGATCAGCGTCATTTTCTTACTCAAACTCAGGTTGGAAAGAGAAATCATGTTCTATTTCTAGATATCTAACTGCTGAGTTAGCTGGTGCTGCTTTAATGGCAAGTTTCCCCTATGGGGAAGGAAGATGATTTGGTTGCCCTTGACTTTTGGCAGCATTGCCTTGATATGACTAGTTCTGAAATGTCCTCCTTGGCATATCCTGATAAAGAGGAGCAGCCATACCTTGGGCCACTTGTCTTTTCAAGGCTAGCAGTTCATTTGCCAACTTTTGCACCATTTAATCAGTGGTGCCTATAGATGAATATTCAGAAGATGAAGAAGATTTACCTCTGTTAAGATCTCTCCTTATCTTTCTTGCCAAGATAAGGTCATCTTCCACCTCAGTGGCCAAATCTTGAGATACAGTAAGGTCTATTTGTCTAGCACGTCTCAACAAAAAACTCAATTCAAGTAGCTGAGAGTTGATGAAGAAACATTTGAGATTCTTAGCTATAGGTTGAGCAATTACAAGAATCATATTCCTTAGCTTGTCAAACTTGGATATGAAATCCCTCATTAGTTCATGAGGCTTCTTCTTCATTTGTGTGAGTTGAGACAATAAGGCATGTGCATCTTCGATAGGCTTGAATTTGGCTTCAAATTTGGCTTTGAGAGTGTTCCAATCAGTCACAGTTTGGGCCTGTAGATGATAGAACCAGTCTACAGTAGCACCTTGTAAAGTTTCCATGAATAGCCTGACTACTATATCCTCATACTCCACACCTATTATGCCATAGGCTATGCTGAAGGCTACAATATTTTCATCAGGATGGACCTTCCCATCACCTTAGAACTTGGGGAAATTTTTACTTGAACTGCGTGGTAGCTCATGTAGAGGTGGAGTTAAATTGAGTGGGCCAAAAGAGTAATCCTAAGGGACATGAATTGCAATAGTCTGACTATGGAAATGTGGAATAACAAATCTTAGAGGGGTAAGTATTGACAAAGATTTATTAATAGTAGAAATAGATTCTTTGCCTGGTAATGGAGACTTGACTTTAGTAGGAGGAAAGCTCTTGGTTTGTTGGAGGTGAGATGGTAAAGGAAACATATCAAAATTACTTTGCTATACCAACTCAAATATAGGTTCAACAATACCTTTAGCCCTTTGGCTTTGCATATACCGTGGATCTGCCAGATTGTAAAACAAAAATGGGAAATAATTGGCCCTGCTTCAGCTTGAAGCTTGAGGCTTCAAACTGTGCATTCTATTCCAGTTGACGTGGAGGTGGAGGGAGATGGTAAGGATATAATGATAATGGGTAAGACACATAATGGAATCACCAGAGTCTATAATGTATAAGGGTAGGGACTACTTCAATCTAAAACTTGAGGCTTCATATTGTGTGTAAATCGCTAGCGGAGTCACCAAAAATTATTGGGTGAATATTTTGTCAATCAGCTAACTAATGAGCAAAATAGGTCTCTTCAACCTCATCATAGGGAAATTGGTCAGCCAGATGTGCAAATTTACTACATCAAAAAGGAATAAATCTCTCATCTCATCAAGGGGAGGTTCCCTATAAGTATGAAGGGGCTATATATATATATGCTAATCTACCATAAATAAGCTGAAAATAACACTCAGGGGTAGGATAACACCACCCATCTCTCTTTTTTTAGAAATGATGTTCACCAATCAAAGGATAAATCTTGATGAAATGATATAAGGTACTCCTCTTCTTTTAGAAGTGTTGTTCAGTAGACAACAAGAACCTTTCAGGTAGTGACAAGTAACTATAACAGGGCGCAATAACACAATAGGATGAAATGTAGCACAAAGTCTCTACCTCAACTGCCAAAGAGTGAAATACAAAGGATAATGAGGGCACAAACTCATCCCAAGATCCCTTACATATAATCAAAAAATAGACAAACTACATATAATTGTGGCAGCACAAAGTCTCTCCACAACTAGCTTCAGGACACCTTATTGATTACTTTCACTAATTTTGCTTATTTAATTAAATGGACAAAAAATATATTAAGGAAACAAACATAAGAACAATTTCCCAAACAACCAAGATATTCTAGCACAAAGTCTAAAAAGTCACTTGTTTTCTTATTCAAATAATGAAATATGATCAACAATCTGAGCTCAAAGTCTCAGTAATGCCTTTCAATTTGGGTAGAGTTTTGTTTTTGATAACAGAGAGATCCCATTAAAATAATAAGAGAGAGTCGAATATATAGTGCTCCAAAAAATACTTGGGCACTTTGTTTCACAAAAATCATGGCCTATGATGCATTTAATGCTTTCAATGCATTTTAAATTCTGTCCATGGGCTATGATGGAATTGGGCGTCAGTCTTAAATATGGCCCACCTGATGTGTTTCCTAATGTGTGCATAGCTATTTTCACTTTACTCAATGCAAGAGAACAGGCCATGCCATTAAATGTTCATGCTCTCTGATGTCCACTTGGTTGGCTGCTTCACCTTCTAGAAACATATCCCAAGCATGGATATTTTTTGATCTTTCTCCATCATTTCCCCTTTCCTTGTTGTAGTTTGAGCTCTCGAGCGCTTTATTCCTGATGAAGGGACAGGTGGCGCTTTCCACTGTGAAGTAGGCAAGGACACTTGGCAGCATCCATTTACCTTATAGAAGCTTAATATATCCTTTGAGAGTCCTATGGAAGATGACATATGGCAGCTTTCACTAAGCTTTTAGAAATACTATAGAAATATGTGGGACTCATTTGGATTCACACGGATGATGCCACTTGGCATGCTTCACTTACCTTCGCAATTCACTTTGGACCCACCATAGTCCTTACTCAATAATGAGATAAAAGGAATAAATGGTAGACGCTGACACTCGACACTTTCTATTGAGTTTTACAAGGGACATGTGGTGACTGCCACTATATTTTGTGCTTATCTATGCGATCTGAGCTCTCAGGCTATCTCTTTGGCCAGTCATTTAATTTGATCATAAGGTCTGCACCATATTTGAAAATCGATGGATATTTCATTATCTTAAATTTGACATCCACAGGGATGTCAATGGTTTAATCTCTTCCTTGGTTCAATCACTTTCCTGGTTCAATCACTTCCTTAGTTCAATCACTTTCTCGGTTCAATCGCTTTCTTAGTATTAATCACTTTCTCAGTTCAATCGCTTTCTTGGTCTTATATTGAACCATCCCTTTGTCTGGTGCTTCCGTTGAACCATTAAACCTTTGAACCTATAAAATTTTTAAACTTTTTTGGTTCAAGGTTCAATCAGTTCATTGGTTCATCCTTTATTCCATCACTTCTCTATTTTTCTAAGTCCCTTGATCTCTTTGAATCCATTGAACTCATTGAACCCATTGAACCAATTTGGTTCAAGGTTCAATGGTTTAATAGTTCATTCCTTTATTATTCAAAGTCTTCTTTTCTTCACTTCCCTCCGTAAGGGCACTTGGTTTCTTCACTTTGTGGCATTCCTTTGAACCGGCTGATTGAATTGACTGATTGAACCAACTACGGTTCAACAGTTCAATCACTTTCTTCTTATGTTCCACTTGACCCCTTGAACCAACCGATTGAACCAACTACTTATTGAACCTTTGAACCATTTTGGTTCAATGTTCAATGGTTTAACAATTCAAGCCTTTTTCTTTCTCACTAAGTCTTTTGAAGCCATTTGAAACCGTTGAACTTGCTGAAGTGGTTAAACTTTGAACTTTTGTTAAAGTGCTTAACTCTTTAAGCTTGCTGACATCATTGAACCTTAGCATTGAACCAACCTTGAAATTTCCCAAGTGTTGAGAGCTTGTTTCTTTCCTATAGAGTCCATATATTTAAGTCTCCAGAGTCGATAGATTTAAGCCTGCAGAGTCCATAGATTTAAGCCTGTAGAGTTCGTAGATTTTAGCCTGTAGAGTCTGTAGATTTCTTCCAGCAAAGTCTGTTAGCCAAAAAAGCTTAAAAAATGGAGAATTTGAATGCCTAGAACAATTTTGAAGAAGGGAAGAGGGAATTTTTGGCTTGTAGGACCAAAATAGTTCATATGTTGTCCCAAAAATGAGTGACAGATTTTGTGAAGAATAGTTGGCTCTAGTTGGGGAACTTCTTTTAGTTGAAAACTTAGAACAGTTGAGGGAAGTAGAAACCAAAATCTCCAGTGCCTTGAAGTGTGTCATTGGGATATGGATTCATGCTATCCAAAAAGAAAGGCACCAAAAACAAAAATGAAAAGCACAAAATAGAACTAAAGACTATACAAATATACATATGTACAGATGATCTTATCTAATGCCTCAAGATTTGAAGTGCTTCAGATGCCACCCACTATGAGACAGTGAAAATAGAATTCCATCCTGATAAACTAGTAAGAAACCATTTTCTCCCTGGAATCGGTGATGGGTGAATGGAAGTCTCCACTAGGAATCACATTTTTTGTGCATTCCTTTTGGTTCTCTCTTCTTACCCCATGGCAAGGTGTGGTCTCTAATCTGAAAACCATAAATCTTTGCTCTCTTGGAAAAGAGTTCCTTTTCCTAAATTTGGCATGCATTAGTATGGTCCACTACATAGCTTGTTGCTCTTCTGGTTCAATCCAGCATATGATTTGATTGTCCCCATCAGATACTTGACAAACCATCAGCTCAGCATCTCCTTTGGCATGAAGGAGTTTGACACCTTTGTCTTGAGTAGCCTTAAACCTGAGTAACAGAGATTCATACTTGGAAGCATTGTTGGTGTTGCTAAACTACAACTTGTATGAAGAAGGAAAGATATCTCCTTGAGGAGATATCAACACAGTCCCAACTCTAGCACCGCTAGAAGAGTAGGTGCGATCAAATCCTAGTATCCATACATCATCAAAAACTACTCCTTTCTCAAATTTTTCTTTGTTTGGAGAGGAGAGTTCCTTTGGGCTTATACTATGGTCTCTCATGCCTTTTGTTGTTTTATCTAAACCAATTCCTAGATTGCCGCCTACAGGACTTTCATCTACTGTAACAAGAATGTCTTCAGTAGATAAAAAATAGTTACCCTTGCCTGAAGACTCAAACAAAATTTGAGCTTCAAGGATCGACACTTGGATGACAACATATTTTGCCTCCTTTTAAGGAAGTAGCCTCTACATGATGCCTTTGATAGGGATCCTCACTTTAGATAGGTCCATCTTCAATTCTCCTCCAACATCCTTGCAGAAATTTTGCCCAAGAAGGATGCCATATGAGGCTAGGATGTTGGCCACCAAGACTGTCATCTTGATTCTCTTTTTTGGAAAGGTGGTAAATGCAAATTGGGCATCCTTGATTTGTCCCAGTAGTGGCACTTATTTTTTCTCCATGGAGAAACATCTCCCAAATGTCTTGGTCAGTTTGAGACCAAGGGATTTAGCTACTTTGGCAGGCATGACATTGTCTAATGCACCTGATTCTATGATGCAATTGTTTAGCTAATGTCCATTTATCAACAGGGAGACATAGAATGGTTCAGTCCTTCTAGAAGTAGTATGAGGAATAGTGACAAGGTTTTTTGAGATGGACATGTTCCTTGGGGGATCATGAGTTACCTTTTTAACATCTTGTCCTACAGGGATGACTTTATTCTTCACACACTGAACTAACCTATCTAACTACTCAGGATTGGATTGTAAGAATTCAAATTTAGACATTTGACATTTGTTCTTTTTGACATGGTTGATTATGTCAAATGACTGAAATGGACTAGGAACAGAGGAAGGTAGTTCATCTTTCTAGTTTTTAGGAGGGGTGGTACTGGTTCATGGAATTAAAGTTGAAGATGGAGGAATGCTTGATGTATTTACCTTTTTATTATTCACTGGGTCCTTTGACTAGAAAGGTAGAAGTTCCTTGTTTGGCAATTGAAATTATAGGCTGATAACTTTCCCCTATATTTACTTTATTAGCTTGCTGGGCTAACTAGTTCTGGGACCAGGTGAATACAACATATGATCCATCAACTACTTCACCTTTATCTCTGGGTTCATCCTAGTAATTCAGGAAACCAATGTTGGAGTTGCCAACTAATTCTTCTTACTCTGCTGCAAAAATATTAGCATCATTTTCTTGCTCAAACTCAAGTTGGAAAGAGAAATCATGTTTTGTTTCTAGATATCCAACTACTGAGTTAGCTGGTACTGCTTCAATGGCAAGTTTCCCCTATGAGGAAGGCAGATGATTTGGTTGCCCTTGACTTTTGGCAGCATTGCCTTGATATGAATAGTTCTAAAATGTCCTCCTTGGCATATCCCAATAAAGAGGAGTAGACATACCTTGGGCCACTTGTCTTTTCAAGGCTAGCAGTTCATTTGCTAGCTTTTGCACCATTTGATTAGTGGTGCCTGTAGATGAATATTCAAAAGATGAAGAATATTTACCTTTTTTAGGATCTCTCCTTATCTTTCCTACCAAGATAAGGTCATCTTCCACCTTAGTGGCCAAATCCTAAGATGCAACAAGGTCTATTTGGCCAGCACATCTCAGCAAAAAACTCACTTTAGGTAGTTGAGAGTTGATGAAGAAACATTTGAGATTCTCAGCTGTAGGCTATGTAATTACAAGAATCCCATTCCTCAGCTTGTTGAACTTGGCTATGAAATCCCTCATTGGTTCATGAGGATCCTTATTCATTTGTGTGAGTTGAGCCAACAGGGCATGCACATCTTCTACAGGCTTAAATCTGGCTTTAAATTTGGCTTTGAGAGTGTTCCAGTCAGTCACAGTCTAGGCCTATAGATGATAGAACTAGTCTGTAGTAGCACCTTGTAAAGTTTCCATGAAAATCTTGACTAATACATCCTCATACTCCACACCTATTATGCCACAGGCTATGATGAAGGCTACAATATGTTAATCAGGATGGACCTTCCCATCACCTTAGAACTTGGGGAAATTTTTTCTTAAACTGCATGGTAGCTCATGTAGAGGTGGAGTTAAATTGAGTGGGCCAAAAGAGTTTCCCCAAAGGCCTTGAATTACCATAGTATGACTATGTAAATGTGGAATAAAAAATATTAGAGGGGTAAGTATTGACAAAGCTTTATTAATAGTGGAAATGGATGCTTTACTTGGTAATGGAGACTTGACTTTAGTAGGAGGGAAGCTCCTAGTTCGTTGGAGGCAAGATGGTGAAGGGAACGGATCAAAATTACTTTGCTATACCAACTTGAATATAGGGTCAAAAATAAATTTATCCCTTTGGCTTCACATATACTGTGGATCTTCTAGATTGTAAAATAAAAATGGGAAAGAACTGGCCCTACTTTAGTTTGAAGCTTGAGGCTTCAAACTGTGCATTTTATCCTAGTTGACGTGGAGGTAGAGGGATATGGTAAGGCTATAATGATAATGGGTAAGACATAGAATGGAGTCACCAGAGTCTATAATGGATAAGGGTAGGGACTGCTTTAATCTAAAACTTGAGGCTTTAGATTGTGCATAAATCCCTAGCGGAGTCACCAAAAATTGTTGGGTGAATTTTATCAATCAACTAGATGATGAGAAAAATAGGTCTTTTCAACCATAGCATAGGGAAATTGGTCAACCAAATGTGCAAGTTTACTACATCAAAAGGGGACAAATCTCTCCTCTCATCAAGGAGAGGTTTCCTATAAGTATGAAGGGGCTATATATATATATGCTAATCTACTATAAATAAGCTAAAAATAACACTCAGGTGTAGGATAAAACCATCCATCTCTCTTTTTTTAGAGATAATGTTCACCAATCAAAGGATAAATCCTGATGAAATTATAAAAGGCACTCCTCTTCTTTTAAAAGTGTTGTTCAATAAACAACAAAAACCTTTTAGGTAGTGACAAGTAACTGTAATAGGGCACAGTAACACAGTAGCATGAAATGTAGCACAAAGTCTCCACCTCAACTACCAAAGAGTGAAATACGAAGAATAATGAGGGTAAAAAGTCATCCCAAGATCCCTTACATAGAAATAAAAAATAGACAAACTAAAGACAATTGTGGCAGCACAAAGTCTCTCCATAGCCAGCTTCAGGACACCTTCTTGATTACTTTCACTAATTCTGCTTATTTAATTAAATGGGCAAAAAATATATTAAGGAAACAAACATAAGATAAATTTCCCCAACAACCAAGCTATTCCAGTATAAAGTCTGAAAAGTCACTTGTTTTCTTATTCAAATAACAAAATATGATCAACAATCTGAGCTCAAAGTCTCAATAATGCATTTCAATTTGGGTAGAGTTTTGTTTTTGATAACAGAGAGATCCATTTAAAAAAATAAGGGAGAGTCCAATGTATAGTGCTCTAAGAAAGACTTGGGCACTTTGTTTCACAAAAATGATGGCTTATGATGCGTTTAATGCCTTCAATGCATTTTAAATTCTATTTATGGGCTATGCTAGAATCAGGATTCAGTCTTAAATATGGGCTGCTTAATGTGTTTCCTAATGTGTGCGCAACTATTTTCATTTTATTGAATGCAAGAGAATAGGCCACGCTATTGAATGTTTATGCTCTTTGATGTCCACTTGGTCGGTTGCTTCACCTTCTAGAAACATATCTGATGCACGGATATTTTTTGATCTTTCTCCATTGTTTCCCCTTTCTTTGCTGTATTTTGAGCTCTCAGGCGCTTTATTCCTGATGAAGGGATAGGTGGCGCTTTCCACTGTGAAGCAGTCAAGGATACTTGGTAGCATCCATTTACCTTAAGAAGCTTAAGATATCATTTGAGAGTCCTACGAAAGATGACACATGGCAACTTCCATTGAGATTTTAAAAATACTATAGAAACACGCAAGACTCATTTGGATTCACATAGATGATGCCACTTGGTGTGCTCTGCTTACCTTAGCAATTCACCTGGGACCCACCACATTCCTTACTCAATAATGAGACAAAAGGAAGAAATGGTGGACGTTGATCAATACTTTTTTCTAAGTTTTACAAGGGGCATGTGGTGACTTTTGCTATATTTTGTCCTTATCTGTGTGATTTGAGCTCTCAGGCTATCTCTTTGGCCAGTCGCTAAATTTGTTCATAGGGTCTGTGCCGTATTTGAAAATTGATGAATATTTCATTATCTTAAATTTTAAATCTTTGGGGATGTCAATGGTTCAATCACTTCCCTAGTTCAATCACTTTCTTGGTTTAATCGCTTCCTTAGTTCAATCTCTTTCTCGGTTCAATCACTTTCTTAGTTCAATTGCTTTCTCAGTTCAATCACTTTCTTGGTCTTTGATTGAACCATCCCTTTATTGATCACTTCCTTTACACCTTTAAACCTTTGAACTTTTGAACTTTTTTATTTCAAGGTTCAATTAGTTCATTGGTTCATCCTTTGTTCCATCGCTTCTCTATTTTTCTAAGTCCCTTGATCTCTTCGAATCCATTAAACTTGTTGAACCCGTTGAACCCATTGAACCAATTTGGTTCAAGGTTCAATGGTTTAATGGTTTAATAGTTCATTCCTTTGTTCTTCAAAGTCTTCTTTTCTTCACTGCCCTCCACAAGGGCACTTAGTCTCTTCATTTTGGGGCATTCCTTTGAATCGGCTGATTGAACCGACCGATTGGACCAACTGTGGTTCAACAGTGCAAAGGTTCAATGGTTCAATCACTTTATTCTTGTGTTCCACTTGACCACTTAAACCAACTGATTGAACCAACTACTTATTGAACCTTTGAACCCATTGAACCTTTGAACCATTTTGGTTCAAGGTTCAATGGTTCAACGGTCCAAGCCTTCTTCTTTCTCACTAAGTCTTTTGAAGCTGTTGAACTTGTAAAAGCGGTTAAAATTTGAACTTTTGCTAAAGTGCTTAGCTCTTTAAGCTTGCTGATGTCATTAAACCTTGGCATTGAACCAACCTTGAAATTGCCTAAGTGTTGAGATCTTGTTTCTTTCCTACAGAGTCTATAGATTTAAGCCTGCAGAGTTCATATATTTAAGCCTATAGAGTCCATAGATTTTAGCTTGCAGAGTCCGTAGATTTCTTCTAGCGAAGTCCGTTAGCTGAAAAAGCTTAAAAAATGGAGAATTTGAATGCCCAAAACAATTTTTGAGAAGGGAAGAGGGAATTTTTGGCCTACAAGAATAAAATAGTTCATATGTTGTCCCAAAAATGGGTGACAAATTTTGAGAACAACAGACTCGTCATTAGGTCTCACTCTCTCTTTTTGCATACTAGGCTTAGAACTAAAAACCATACCTTGACCAAGAAACCAACTTAAAACTTCTTCAAATTCTCTCACCACATAAAAAAAGGTCATAATACTTCATACCATGCTCTATATCTACCAACCTTCTACTCCTTAGCCTCAACCAACTCAACACACTTGGCTACTAGGCTTATGCCACCACAAAAGGTGTATGAAAAGACCACCAAACCATTATTCACACACTTTTTATTTTGTAATTAACCTAAAAAAACATCAAAATGCTATAAAAAATATGAAAATTCTCAAAGTATTATCACCTTAGCTCATATGCATCCAAATCTAATCAACATGCCTCATTAGGGCACCTAGGGTCTTATAACAATGTCTAAATGATGACCTTGAATGAAGTGCACACCCTTTAAACATCACTTACCTTGATTATCCTTATTTGACATAAATGAAAATAAACATATCATGACATCAATGATATAACCAATTTGTCATTACTTTTTACATCAATGACAACACATTTGCTAATATTGTGAGGCACTTATACCTTATTTTCATCCTGAATATCACTTTAGAGGCCTCATGGAATGTCAACATTAGCTTGATTAGGAAATTTTGAATCCTTAAAATTCACAAAGACATCAATCTCAACATCTATCTATCTGCTTGTAGAATCAATCAGGAAGGTCACTATAGATGATTTCTAGATGGCTTTTTTAGAGGCTCTAGGACCCATTTTCCTTAACCCCCTAGTACACACTAAAACTTATCATTTATCTATTCTTAGGATCAAAATAGCCTTATTAGGCTTGTTCTATAAATTATAACTCCTACACATGCTAGCTAGTGAGTTATCATGATGCTCAGAAGGATTGATAAGGATTTAAAGATCATTTTATGACCAAATAAGTCCATCTAGATGTGTTTTAGAGAAATAATCCACCATCAGGTCATCTTTGGGTTTTAGGTAGGGTTTAATACATCCAACATCTTAATGATGGTTCATAGCATATGAAATTTCAAAAAATAACCAATTACCATGAACCTATAGTATATTGACCTCTTCATCTTCCATGAATAGCTTTGGATCCCATGCAAAGGGTGTGTAGAGAGATGAGTATTGGAAAGTGACATTTAGGCTCTCTCATATCCAATTTCAATAGGTTATTTTCTTAAGGATCATTCATAAAAGATATCCCCTCAATTCATACCAATATTTCATGGATTTATAGTCCATATGGGGACTTAAAATTCCCAAAAAATTATAGGCTTGAGCCCTTGTGTGGTGAAGTGTGTAAACACTTAAAGTTACATTTTGAGCTGACTATGTTTGGGATCTATGGATCAAATAGTGTTTTAAGGTCACTCTAACCTTTTCCTTACCTCTCTCCACTTTAAACCTTCTTATTAGGGTTTGACACATTCTTCCACATCCATCATTTCTATTAGCCTTGTTGTAAGGGCTTAGAGATTCACTCAAGATAGTAGTAGGGTTTAAGACTAGGCTTAAGGTCTGTCAAGTTTGGCCTACCTTCAAGGGCATCTTAATTTAAATATGAATGTTAATACCTTTTTATGGTGTATTAATAACTTCAAAATATTATTGCACTACTTCAAAAACATTTGTGTACTCCAACCTGCTTACAAGCCCTTCAAGATATGGAATCACTCCTTAGCCCCATAATTTGACTATCACAGTTTGGGCTAGGTATGAGACAAAAAAATGGGTATACCCACTATTTTTATGGTGAAAATGGATGCTTGGATTCCTTTATATAGTCAATATTACCATTATTACTATGTTTTATGGCCTATCCATGCCTATAAAGACCTCAAATAATCATTTTTCCTAGACTAGCTGTAGGCTACCTACAACTTTGAGTGGTTAGTAGAATGAGAGTTATGAGTGTTTTTATCCTTTGTGTTTTAATATGATTATGGTGATGGGATGTCAATAACATGTCTCATGGATAGATACACTCTCATATAACAACTACCAACATCTTTCCTTTTGCCTATCTTCCCTTCTTAGGCTTAAGGTTCATGGCTAAGTAGGCTTGTGTGTCATCATATCTATGTTTGATGTTTTGTTGCCCTTTAGATGGATTGGTCACTTAGATTTGTTTTCATTTTTAGTTTTAACCTTGCCTCACCTAGTATAAATGTTGCTTTATACCCTAGTCAAGATGTATATTTAAATGTACACCATCAGACCTATAGGCACTCATTTGCCTACTTTAACTATTCATAGGGGTCTAAGTATCATGTTTATGTGATAGGAGAGTGATCTATAGTTTATTTAAACCATTATGACATACTCACATATTGATTCATATGTTTGGTATAAATATACTCTTATGCTCATATTAGTCCTTATGCCCATGAGTGATCCACATAGTGCCCTTGATATACTCTTGTTGCTTGAGTAGGGTATATAAATTACATGAATCCATCCTCCATAATATTATGGATCCTATTGGTTACAAGGGGTATTTAGGTCTATTCTTATGGTTCAAACTTGGAGGGAAGGGTGGATAAGTGGATAAGGATGACTATGGAGTGATCTAGGGGTTAGAACATGGAAAATAGATTTGGGACATAGTATAATGGTAGTGGAAGACAACATGAAATGGAAAGGGTATGAAAATGAGATGAATTAAAGCATAAGACAATTCCAAGATAACTCAAAGGTACCTTGAATACCCTAACACATATACCTTTGCAAACATACCATCTTGGAAGCAGAATAGGGCACACACAGTCTAAAAGTACAACCTGAAAATATTTGATAAACCTTAATATTTTCTAAATAACCTTAACCTTTGATAAAATTGACTGTGTGATCTTTAGAGGCAAGCAGGGTGGTTTTTAGGTCTGTGAGGCTATCATGGAGGTTGAGAAACCTACTCAAAAGGATGTAATGATGGCTTGTCAAGGTTTCAATACTCTATTTCAAGTCCTTAATTATTTTTGAAGGATTTGAAGGTATCAATAAATGACATATAATACTCACCACACAATGTAACTCAGATGCATATGACCCCATAAGTAAAGACACATTGAGAAGGTGGGAGGATAATGTGAACATAAAGCTTAAACAAAAGAGGTATGGTGAATCTTGAAACACTCAACCAATATTTAAACATTTTCAACTCCTTTTAATGAGAACACTCAACACTCTATTCACTACCCAAATCTACCTGTAGACTATATATTGTGCTAGTTTGGAGGTCTTTAGGATCCACAAGCTCACACTTGTGATCCAAACACTAAAATTTCCATGAAAGGTCCCTTTAAGACCTGAGGAAATAGGATCAACCATTAGTTTGATGAAACAAGCTAATAATCCATCAAAAGCATCTTGTTTTATTTATCCTATGCAAACATGGGTGATGTTTAGATCCCTTAAGTTCTTAAGGAATGTTCATGGAGATTAGGGGACCAATACAAAAATAAATTATGATGGATGAAATCTAACCAAATTTACTTCCCCTATCTAAGATCTTGGGTCTCCATTCTCTCTCCTCCATATAGTCTAAGCATAAACCTGAAGTGCTCACTAAGATTTCCACTAAGATTAAGGGGAAGGTATGTTAGTTTTGATATTTCTAGGAACTTAAACACTCTACTTCCCCCTTCACTTTCCATTTCTAAGTTCCCCCTAGATATCCTTGACTCCACCTAAGTTATTCTATATAGTAAAGATATATATAATTTTGAAAACCTCTAAAACTGATCCAGGTGGATCTCTCCATTTTTGAAAAAAAAGTTTCCATATTTTGATAAAAATGATAGCACAACATAGAGTTCATCAAGAGCTTTCTGATGCTTTTTGTTGTTCAAAAAATAGAGTATGGATGCTCAAGATATGGTCATTTGACGATTTGTCAAAAAAATCACTTGCGGCATTTGGCACGTGATTCAAAAATGTATTGACATTTGGACCTATCAGAGGTCGACACGTGGCACTATTGAAAATCCAAGTGGGCCAATAGCCATTTGACATGTGGAAAAATGGCATTGACATGTTCGAAGGAGGTGAAAATCTATTTAAAACCTTATCCTTTTACCAAAAACTTGCATGTGGGACAAAGCATAAAGTTTGAGTGCCTAAAATGGAGGGAAGAAAAATTCAAACTTGGTCAAAGCACGCCCAAGGAGGCAAGCTGCCCTTGTCATCTTCCCTAGGTGCCTAGAATGGAGGAAAGAGGTTTTTAACTTGAGACCTAGCACCTAAAAGGCTAAGGTATTGACCACTTCAGCCATGGTGGCTGAAATGTTATCAAAAGGAGTAATTTTTACTTGTATTGACATGGATTTCTGACTGTGTTTTATTTTTAAGAGGCTGAGAGCTAGATGGAAGCTTGGAGATAGCTACCAAATGGAATTTTCTCTGATATCCGACCTTGTACACAGTAAGTAAGCCTTTTTAATTATGTTTTATAATTAAAAAGAGAATGTTATTATTATTATATGGATATACCAATAGATTGAATGAAGGACCAAAACAATTTCGGAAGGGGATTGAAGACTGAGGAAGGATTCCATGTGACCGAGCTTGAGTTTATCAACAAAGGTGGAATTCTTAGACAGAGATCAAGCCTGAGGGAAGTTGTGTAGCATTTCAAGAATTTGTAAGCCATTTGTTGTACAAATTTAATATAAATGGTCCTCACTATTGGGTAGACCCGGAGACATAGGCAATCAATGCCAAACTCCATTATCAATTTCATGTGGTAATTTGTCATGATTGCATGTTTTATTTTCATGTTTTTTGATTTTTAATTAATCAAGAACTCATGCAATATTTGAAAAATTGACAATTTATGACATTTAATTTTTTTAAACAAAATCCATTTTTATTAGTGAATGGAAGATATCAGTCTTTTTGACAATTCTAATCCAATTCAATAATCGAGAATACTTTGCCAAACAATTTACAAGTTCTTCTAAGTATTTCAAGAATTTGTAGCAGTTTGAGAAATTTAGAATCCGTACGTTTAAAACTTCACTTTGAGTTTGTCAGTGGTGTTTATGGATCAAAGACCTATAATTTGTGTCTACTATTTCTTATTTCAAACCAAAATACATTATTATTAAGTATAATGGAGGGAAAATAAGATTAATGTGATGTTTTAAGTCCATGGTATGAATTAGGGAAGTTGAAAAGTAATAAATTATTATGTATGGGGCCCATTAAGGAGCATTTAAGCATTGAACATGGTGGGAATGGGTTCAATCAGGAATTAAATGAATTAATAATGGATTTATGAAGCTCATGAGGTCTATTTAATACATGGATAGTGGCTTAGTGGCACATTAAGGTCAAATTAGGTCTCAACATGGTCAAAAATATTGATTTTGACACACACTCACAACCTTAAAAAGACATATCAAATGAATATCATGTTAACATTTGTGAAGTGACCTTTATAACCTAACTAGGACCTCACTTAGATGCTAATAACATCATAATGTTCTCACATACTTGAAAATGGATCATACCTTATATGATTTGGCAAATCAGAGATGTTTCATGATCCTTCACTAGGATATCTTCTTAGTTCACCTTCACCATGGCATTTTTGATTGTTAAAGCTTCATCAAATTGACCAAGGGCCCTTACACATGTTTAATCATTATGAAACACTTGATACAATTTTCAACATAGGTAAGGAGAAACACCAAGCATCTTACCACATGATCAGATAGTGATCTTGTCTAAACAATCCAATCTCATAATGATTAATGGAAACTATGAGGACTGATGATGGGTTAGGAATTTATGACTCTAGGTTGACCCCTTTCTAGGTCTAAGAATAGAAAGTGGTCAATAGGTATACCAATTTATTATAGAGTATTAATTTTAAGGGGAGTATTTTTTCTTTATTTTGTGTCCTTCATTCAAGTGAGAAACACTTCAAAACATGTTAATACTCCATTCTTGTGTTGTATGCCTATACTTACCAACTCAATCTTGAACCTTTTATGTACTTTAATAATGGATTACATGACCCTATATCTTTCTTTTAAGATAATATGGGTAATATGAGGACTCCTATACTTGTTTATATTCCCTCCATCTGGAGGTAAACACATCGAAACATATTGAATACCTATTCTTTATCTATAGGCTTATAGGTATGCTCTTCAAGTATCAAAACCTCATTGAATCCTTAACTTGGACTATTAAGGGCCTAACTTATGTTTATATGGCATTGGATTTAATGGTAAATTTCATGTCCTCCTTAAGGACCCTTAGCTAGGATCGAAACACTTCAACATGCATTGAAAACCTTGTATTTGTGTTTATAGGCATGTAGAGGCCATCTCAAGCTTAAGACTCTCTTATAAGCTCATCACTGGCCTCATTAGGATAAAATTTATAGTTTTTTGAGAAAATATTATCATTTAGGGATATGAAATTATATAATATACTTTAAAACCTCATATAATATACTTAGACAAGTGCTACAACCTTGAAAAGTGGATTCTTGAGCTCTTAGGGTTTTGCAAAGGTTTAAGACTACCAATGAAATTTTTAATATATCCAAATGTTTATGAGCCTTTAAATTAGTTTTTTTGTTCAATATGATGCTAAATATATCTCCAAATCTTATCTAATATCCATTTCTTTCCATACGTTAGCATAAACAAGTTCAAGACTCAAACCATGCTCTTATTGAGCTATCTATAGGCTTATTTTGACTCTTTAAGGATGATTCATAGTCATGACTAATTATTTTGGTTTCCAAACACATGTAATGGATTATTTAATACCTTATCCTTCTCATCCAATATTTTCATGACCACATGTTACTCTTGAACAAAAGTAATATGACCTAAAAAACTACTTGTAGGTGCCTATGAAGGAGATTAGAGTTTAGTTTTACTCATTTTCAAGGATTATGAGCATAATTTTCCTATTTGAATGAATGTGATGGATATATAATGATGAGAGGGGACTCATAATTTTTTTATTTTATTCCTTTAATCTTATTATGGACTTGCAACCTTTAAGAAAGCTTTGCAAAGCCTATAACCTCTTAAATTCTCATGTTTGAGGGCTCTCTATGAATTTTTCTACATGATAAATAATTAAGAAAGGTTTGAGACCTCTAAAAATAACTTTAAATAATATTTTTAATAATTTATTCCATTCATTAATCTCTCATAACCCTTGAAACTTTACATTTATATCCAAAACTTGCCATTCACTAGGTCTACAACTCATAAAAACTTTGTTAAAGGCCTATATACATGTGATTTCACTTGAAAATTGATATTTATTTCATGAATGAGTCTATTTTACATTTTATAACTTTAATGAGGCTCTTTAAACCATAAAAATATTCAAAACCATGGTGTTATCCTCCTTGGAGTTGTGAAGAAACTTGCAAAACATGATGGAAGTTTCCTCCTTAAAGCTTTAAGCTTTTGAAATCATTGTGAAACCTTGAATCTAGTGGTTTGGATTTAATATTTCTTCATCACACCTAAAAAATACACTTAAAATAAATAAAACTCAATGATCATGCTTAAAAGATAATGGTTCTATTATTGCCTAGATGCACTTCTTAATATTGAGGGAGTTGGAAGCCACCAAAAGGTAAGTGGAGGGAAATAACTAACTTTAATGCCCTTTTGACTAGTTGTATAGACTAAAGAGATTATGAATGAGTTTTCAAACATTATAATGATATTTATGATGCATTAGGAAGGCATAATATCTAAAAAATGACTTTAATACCTCTTATAGAACATTTAGAACTTTTATATCCTCAAATACATCTGTTCGGGCCTTTTTGATGTGTTCATGATTACATTATGCCTCATAATAATAATTTTTACCTCTTTATCCATTTTAAATCACATTTATGACACCTTTTATATGCTTATAACCTTGAGATGACACATTAGACCCTTAACAAGATATTTCATTATCCTCAATTTAAATGCTTCTAGTCATGGATTGAGGTCTATCATGGTTAATGAAGACTTGAACAAGGCCTTAAGACACAATTTTTGCATTTAAGAGTCCTATAATGTTCCTAACAAAAATAATGTCTCTAAAAATGATTGTAATACTCATTCATAACTAAACATGAACTCACCTAATCATAATGAGATGCTTGTAAGGAGCTCATACTCAAATGGTTTCTTTACTCGACCAACCAACATGGCAAAGTGATCTAGGGACCAAGGGTGGATATAATGTACAAAAATTAATTGGTAGTATAAATTTTATCATGAATTATTTAACATAGTTATATGACTCACCATGTTTGTTTAAAGATTCAAGAATGGATCTACAATTGGTTGAGGAAGTTAGGAAATGGTTGGATGACTCAACGCTTGGCTGAGAGAAATGTGGAAGATGTTTGGTGACTTGTAAATTATATATTTTTTTAGTTTTTTGGAATTATGTGTGCATGATTAATTAATTAATATTGATTAATTAACTATTTTAAAAATCGAGGGTAATGAAAATAGTGGACCTTAGGATAAATTTCAAGTTTAGGGTGGTGTTTGAGGTATTATGGTGATATTAAGAAAAGTTAATTACAACACTAAATATAGCATAATTTAGGTCTTGACACATTATATTTGAACAATCCTTTACTTCTTGGATTAAGCATGCTTAAGAGATATATGGTATTGGGGCTTTGATGTTTGTAACCTTAAAAAATATTTTTTTAATTTATTTTAAATATTTTCAACAAGTGTACAAGCTATTAAAAAAATGTAACTATTTGGTCACGTGCAACACCTTAATGGTGTTATCATAATGGCATTTATATTTCCATGTCTCTAAATTAAACCTTCTAAAATTCCTCATGTGGATTAAACTACAAACCCTGCCAATTATATTATGGGCCTTTTTTAACTAGATAGTCTAACGTTCAAGGCATTTGATTTATCATGAATTTATAATGTTTACTCTTATTGATCCTATTAATGGGTTTGTGTTGTGGTGACATCTTTAAATAATTGAATAATATGAAATATTCAAGTGGGTTCCAAATTTTTTATATCATAAATTCATTTATATCAACTTTTAGAATTTTTTTTTGGTTTCAAGTCCTTGTCCATAGGATACATGAGTGTCCTCTCATGACCTATTCTAACCCAAAAATAAATTATGATACACCATAAATTATCAATAAGGAAAAGGTATGGACTAGTATCACCAATAAATTTTTTATGACAACATAAAAATCCTAGATAGGAAGGGATGATGCAAAATTCCAAACCACAATAATATTAATAAATTTGAGTATAGCAATGCTTAGATGAACTCTATCTTGTAGAGCCAAATGTCACAAGTTTTATCTACTCAAGGAAATATTTGTGTATCAGGAAATCATCAATGGTTAATCTACCCTCTACTTAAAAATAACTTTTGATTTATAAGAGTACACATCAATTAAGGTAAATGTAAAATTTCGTATCCTAATGTTTAAATGTAAAATTTAATAAAATGCCCTAGAAAATGGATCATAAACTTAGAATCATGACTTAGGTGAAGGATTTGTATCTAGAGGTTATTTACTTGGTCTTATTCTTAAATTAATCATGATGTTCAATGACTTTGGATTTGGGTAGATTGGCATGGAGGCAAGAGTTGACTTAGGTTTTTGTTGATTAGGTTGAGGATTTATTTGGACCTTGTGGAAGATTATAGTTTTTTTTTAATTTCTTGAATTATGAACTAAGTGAACCCTACTCACTATCGGATAGAGGGGGAGTTTTCCTGCCTTGTCTTGGAATGTTTGCATGCTATTTATTTTGGTTTAGTTATTATGAGCATTCATGGGGGCCATTTTATTCACCACTTAAAACTTGGGAAATTTTAGAAATATGAAATTATGATTTAATTACACCACTTACAAAGTTTTGGGGGTGGGTTTTAATATCAACTTGCATGGGAAGGAGTAAGAAAACTAGGGGACCATGTTTTCAAAAGTGGAACATGCAAGGGTTTTAGTTTTTCTCTTTATTGTGGATTTTCAAAGGTAAAAGGGTTTGTATTACTTAGAAAAATTAATTAAATCCTTTATTTTTTGTTGAATGTTTCATTTAAAATGACTTTGGAAATAATATGGAGGTAGTCATGTTCTTTTTTGAATTCTTTTGCATTTTTGTTACATATATTGCAAGGTCAATGTCAATGTGTGGTTTATAATATGGAACTGTGTATTATTTTATGATTGATTGAAGTTTTGAACTAGGTTTTTATTTTTTTGGTTTAAAACCCTACA